>CM043113.1:12926171-13330178 GCA_023701765.1 Hylyphantes graminicola
ATGTCTAGCTCACACATTAAAACTAATGTCACAGTTGAGACGAACATATACAAAGCAATTTCTTCTGTATTCCTAAAGACATTAAAGGATATCTCACATTATAACAATCGTTCCAACTCAAATATTAATGCCTTATAATAAAATTTCGTTTAATCGCATTCATTACAAACAAAACGCCCAACATTTTCTTAAAATGAGTCCAATATATTATTCAAATGGGATCTTTCCTAGCATTTTGATGATCATCATTTCTCTCTAGGAACGGGACAAAATCTCAAAGTTGTTGAATGATGTCTTTACCCAAAAGCACTTAGCCATTAGCGATAATTCTGTCTCCCATTACCACGAAATTCTCGGGGCATCAGACGAATGTCTTCCCAATTTGAGGGAATAGTATATCTGTTATTTGGACAAGTCGGTGGATTATTTATTATGGAGGAAAGTGTCTCATTTCCTAATCAGCCCAGGGGAAATATTTTCTTGGGTTTAGGTCGTAATTGGAAGTTAGTTTTAGGTTGTTGTACATATCCGAATAATCAAAAAGAATTTCTTCAGAAGCCTGGTCATCTAGTAGATGGATATAATTAAATGGAACTTCATTTTCATTTACCGCCTTTTAGGAATACTTAATTTCTTTTTTCTTGGCACAACAAATACAGTAAAAAACATAAAATTACTTTAAAAAAAATTACTAAAAGTCTTAAGAGAATCCATTGCCATAAGTTTAATTTTGCTTTGTTCTTTTCCTAGTTTTGGTCCTATTATCCTTGTCAACCTAAGTTGGGTAAATAGAAATATGATATGGAGAAGATCCTTCCGCGCATGTAAAGAGTTCCATAAATTATTTGGGAATACATCCATAAAACATGTTTAAAACATTAATTTCATTTAAGGTCTAACAGATTGGAGTATTATTTGAGAAAATTTGGCAATTATATCAGATTAAAAAGTGTTTATTGGTTAATTTGTATTCAGATCATTTTGTATGTAAATATTGCCTTACAAGAATTTAAAACTAACGGACTAACCGCGCTTTTTTTTCTTTATTATTATTTTCTTTTAATTCTAATTTTATTTTTTATAATCTATTTACTTTAACTTCTTTCTATTATTTTATAACAAGATTTTAATTTTTAAATATTTCAACTCTCATTTTATGATATATTTTAAATTCTACATTTATTAAACTTTTATTTGTTTTTCCTTATCCTAATATTCAATTATTTTTACAAGTTTTCTTTTTAAATATCTTTTTGTCTTTTTGTATTTACTTTTATTTCTCACGTATTCTATTATTTTTAACTATTTTTATATAAACTTTTATACTCTTCTTTCATTTAACTAGTTAATTGTACTTTATTTGCTTTATATTCATATATTATTATTATTTTTATTTCTTTTTCTTATTCCCTCTACCTTTTTAGTCTTTGTTTTTACCCAAGTTAGGTAGGCACGGATTGTATATCTGTTATTTGGACAAATCTGTGGATTATTTATGATGGAGGAAAGTGTCTCATTTCCTAATCAGCCCCGGGGAAAATATTTTCTTGGGTTTAGGTCGTAATTGGAAGTTGGTTTTCGGTTGTTGTAGCATACACTCCTTGCCAACCCAAGTTGGGTAAATAAGAAATATGCCATTGAGAAGATCCTTCCGCGCATGTAAAGAGTTCCATAAATTATTTTGGAATCCATCAAAAAAATGTTTAAAACATGAATTTCGTTTAAGGTCCAACAGATTTGAATATTATTTGAGAAAATTTGGCACTTTTATCAGAATGAAAAGTGTATTTTGGTTCAATTGTATTCAGATTATTTTGTATGTAAATATTACCTTACAAGAGTTTCCGACTAACTGACCAACCGCGCTTTTCCCTCTGCCTCTTTACTCTTTGTCTTTACCCAAGTCAGGTTGGCACGGATTGTATATCTGTTATTTGGACAAGAGTCGGTGGATTATTTATTATGGAGGAAAGTGTCTCATTTCCTAATCAGCCCCGGGGAAAATATTTTCTTGGGTTTAGGTCGTAATTGGAAGTTAGTCTTCGGTACTTGTGCACTCCTTTCCAACCTAAGTTGGGTGAATAGAAATATCCTATGGAGAAGATCCTTCCACGGATGTAAAGAATTCCGTAAATTATTTGAGAATCCATACAGAAAATATGTTTGAAACATTAATATCATTTATGGTCTAACAGATTTGAGTATTATTTGAGAAAATGTGGCAATTTTATCAGAATAAAAAGTATTTTGGTTCAATTGTATTCAGATCATTTTGTATGTAAATATTACAATACAAGAGCCAACTAACGGACCAACCACGCTTTTCCCTCTTCCTTTTTATTCTTTGTTTTTATCCAAGTTAGGTTGGCACGGAGTGTAGTATAGAGTTACTTACGGTGCACTAATATTTGGAAAAATATGGAAGAATATTTGATGGAATTGTACGTACGTTGATTACCTCTTGAATAATCTTCAATAACGAATGCACTATTTTTGAACTGGAAAACACGAATTTCTAGTTAAGGAATAAAAAATATTATTTATAGTTATACACAATACTTTTAAATTGCTAAATTAACTTGTTTCAAATGACGTATTAATTTCTGCTTCTCCTTTGATCGGAGTACTCTGTTCCCACGTGACATTGATTCCCCAATCAAGGTTCGAAAAATAACTTATTTCTATTCAGCATTTGCAATGCCACTCAAGGCCTTAAATATGCTCCGAAATTTTTTTTGAGTATGTTGCACTATACTTATAAAAGTACACTTTTATTTTAAAAGATTGTAAAATAAATGAAAAATTTTATGCTGATATTTGGGATAGTTTGAAATTCAATGTCAAAAAGTACAAAAACATCTGTGTTTTATTGAATATATTTGAAATGTAACAAAATTATGACATGATTAACTGAAATTTGAACTCTGTTTCCTACAACAGTTTAAAAACATGCAAATAAACTTGTTGTTCATTTGTATTCAATTTTCGTTGGAATAAACTGACTTGGAGTTATATAGAACGAATAACATCTTACGAAATTTGATGTCAACAAGAGTTAACCGTGATTTCTAATCACATCTTTCCAAATAACATCCGACAAAAACAAAACCCAATAAACAAAAACTATAAAACAACACTCACAACACAGCCTCACTGGACCAACAAATTACCTGTCTTAAAAACGATATATCGAAGATAAAAACCAAACAATATGACACAGGAAAGGAAACATCTAAACTCCGGAGATAAATTTCATTCTTTCGAACGTTATAAGCTCGAAATCCGGCTTTGAAAAATCTATCAGAGGCCACCTACGGGACTTCGAATAGGAAGCGATTATTTCGAAAGGTAGTTCGGCTCTCCGGTAAATCCCTAGACTCCCGGGAACAGGAAAATAGGAAAAAAAACAGGAGAATAAAAAATAGGCTTAGTCGCTGCGAGTCGCAATTGGGTATGGTTATTCATGGAGAATGAATAGAAAGTGGATTCACGTTTAAAATATTCAAGATCAGATATGAATTTTTTGAAGTTTTGTATGTAAAATTAAAATACCGAGTTCAGTGCGTAAAATACTATTTCTTTTAAGTTAACATTAACATTGCATTTTTTTTTTTACTTAGTCGAAGTTTAAGGTTAAAGGTTAAGTTTGAATTATCATCGCACTAGAGCTACACGAGGGCTATTGGCGACGGGCGTCGTATTTTAGAAACACAGTCAAGTGACGAGCCGACTCCTGAATAGGCACCCAACGCAGCCGTTAAGGGCGACATCGTTAGGACTTTGAAGGATATTTAACGTGCACTCCCTTACATGAGGTATTATTCGTCGGGCATTTTTGGCTGCACGGGCCGTTTATAGGTCGGCATTTATTTTGGCGATGCCCGGTCCCGAACCTGGAACCTTTCGCATGCTAGGCAAGTGCCTAACCGACTGGGCTCCTAAGTCGAAGTTTAAAATGGTATAAACTTGCATTGGGATAGTATAGCAGTTTTTATTCTCCTCGGATAAGTTCATCGTTTTAAAAGGTCATCGTTTATGTAGTTTTTACGGAAGCTTTTATTTTTCAGTTTCCAATAAGAGTTTTATTTCAAAATTATTGAAATACATACATATATTATTTACGATAAAGATATATAATTTGAAATACGAAATTAGTAGCGCTATCCCAAAATGTGATATTATGTTTACGAATACGTAATACCAAATAAAATGAACGAAAACAAACGTTCGGAATATTATATAACAGTTATATTTACAAGATTTAAACCAGTTCCTTGACAAAAAGTTCTGTACAAATTTTTTGATAAGGTTGTGATATGTTTATCGAAATACCTTCAGGTGGATAACGCTGCTCATTCTTACCAGTAATCTAGTAAACAACAAATAGAGTAAGTAGTGTAAAACACGAAGTAAATTTTGCTACAATGTGAATAATATCGTGTAACATTCAGGAAAATAAATAACTTCGATTAAGACCGTCTATGAAAATGGATATTCATATTCTCTGCACATTTTGTTTAAAAAAAAACGAATTTAAGTAGATTTTTTTTAGCCCCAAAATTTTCTTCACGATATTGAAAAATTTCTTCAAAACAATAAAAAATTCTTTCATTTTCGAAACTTCAATATAAAATGCATGCATAAAATGCTCATTTCATTACGCTCCAAGGTACGACGCAAGCAAGCACAGTATAACGAACTCATCGGAATATCCACAAAATCTATACGAAACATGGCGGCTATCCAAGAACAAAGCACAAGAAATCCAATAAATTTCGAATTCGAAAAGAACAAAACGCAAACAACGTCGCACAAAGGATTTATTATTCTAAGATCTCTTGTGGCGGCAAAGCACCCGAAAAAGAAAAAAAAAGAATCCGTAGAACCTGGCAAAATGAAAACAATAACAAAATAAAAATAGAAATGAGTCGTGTTTATATGAAAAGAACTAAGAACTTGTTCAAGTTTTAGGTGATATGATACCGTTTTGTGTTAGAGAATTTATTTCGCTTTAACAGCTGTTTTATGCATCATTTATACGTTCATTTGGAACTGATGCATGTTTAATAGCTATTGGATTATGTTGACTTAGAATGTATTGTCCCGTTTAGGATCTTCACTGCTATTACATAATTTAGAGTACCGATATTTATTCTATTTACACTTGATAATTATTATGGTGATTTCGGTTATATGGATGTGTTTTGATGGTCCCGTCATTTTCTGCTTCTACATTGATTAGTGACTAAAGAGCTTAGTGCTGGAATCAGTATGCATCTTTCATTGTCAAGTAAAATCGAAATTCAGAAACCATTACAATTATTCAGGTTTTACCAGTAAAGAGTGTACCATACATGTCTATAAAATATTATTGAATTATTATAACTATGTTGGTTAATGTTATCAAAGGGTTATTGTTGGTTATTGTTTCAAAAGAGATTGTTTTAATTTGCAGTTCCTATGCCATTTAGGTGACGGGCTTTTAGTTCGCATTTAGCTGTCGTAGGTATGACATACTGACCTGCCAACTCTAAGGTTTTAACCTAGAAATACCAGATTAACTACTCTCTTAATTCTCGTGTCATATGAACCAATTGTCGGATTTCAAAAGTGGGAAACATTAAAACTTTCTTCAAATCCTGGAATCCGGAAAATGGTTATTACCGAGTTAAACCCGGAGAGTTGGCAGATTGCTTCGTCTAACTAGAGTTGTCAGATTCGTACATGCATTCAGCCATGGAATCAAGCATTTTACTATTACCAGATTGGTTGAATTAACATAAGAGCCACAGTTATCAGATTTGGACAGACATTCAGCCATGAGAAAAGCATTCTGTACCATTATAAGAGTGGTTGAATTTACAATGAAGCCAAAGTTATCAGGTTCGCACCAAAATACAGCCATCGGAAAATCATTCCACCATTATAAGAGTGGTTGAATTAACACCAGAGCCACATTTGTCAGACTTGGACTGACATTCAGCCATGGGAAAAGCATTCTACCATTATAAGAGTGGTTGAATTAATAATGCAGTCATCAAAGTTGTCGGATTTGAACATACATTCGGCCATGGAATCAAGCATATTTACCAACTCAAATTCAACAAACGATTTATTAAAATAACATCTTGCGACCTAGCGTCCCTTTTTGGGGACATTTCTTAAAAAAAACTCCCCACAAACAATTAACATGTTAATTACTTCCGAAATTGACCTGGTCTGATAGAAAATTATCCAAATATGCGTTTTCAGCCTTGATTACAGGTATCAGTTATTTATTTCTATGAAAAAATGTAGTTGAGGGTCAATACGATATTAAAGTTCTCAACAAAATATTTTATTTTTTTCCAAACTTTTCACAAAATCATTTTAGTAGTTAATTTTAAAGACATTTTTCATCAAAAACAATGTTAAAATAATCTGTTAACTACGAAGAAGTGATATAGCCTTTTTTTGCTGCATTTATATCACAAAAATATGTATATTTTTAGAGTTTAAGGAGTGTCCCGAAGTACCTATTAAATATAACTTTTTAAAAATTTCTTTGCAAAACATACTTTTCAGCATATATTTGTATGAAAAGTATGTTTAGATTAAGAATATACGTGTAGGATTTTGATCGGGTCTTAAGAGGAAAAAGTGCCTTTCCCTCGGTTCTTTTCTGACTAAATATAATCCCAAATATGCACGTATTGGTCCAGGAAGAGACGGAAAAAGCGATCTTTTGTTTGTGGGGACCACCCTCCCTCCTATTCTTCTCGAGGTATTGTTATACCGCAAAAAGAGACGCCGACAATATCCTTATTTAGCTTAAAGTTTCTTTCTCAGCATGCTATATTAGGGGACACGGTACCCAAAACATTACTTCTGGAAATAGTGACATAAACTTGTAAATTATAGTAGGTTTTATGTAATGTTCACTCTAAATAAAGATTTTTTGGTAATAAAAACAAATATTTATAAGTAGTTTGTCATTTATTTAAAAAAAAAGTCAAAATTTTGAACTTTTTTAAAACGCTACTCCTCTTTTAATTTTTGAAAATAACGCCACCAAACTTTTGTAGTTTGTTTTTAGTACTATTTGTTCAAGAACTAGGAATGGATTAATGTGAGCTACAGTTACAAAGTAACATGCATTTACACTGAAACTCATGAAAATACAAATTATTGAATTCAACATTTAACGAAAAAGAAAACTATTCACAGTAGAATTTATTCCATACACAATTTTGTGCACCATATATATAAGAACACAGGTTAAAAATTCCTAAATTCTAGCTTAATTAACAAAAAAGCCTTAGGTATTTATAAAACACAAGAATAGAAAAACGCTAAACAGAGAACAAAGGTCGAAAGCAGACGAAATAGTTATTCAAACTTATAAAATATTTTCTCTAGTCATTCCTATAACTTTTTTTCTGCAAAAGATATCATTATGAAACTTTCATTAAATGTTCAGAAAGATATTGTGAATAATTAGTAGTAAAAACTAAAAAATCGATATTTTGACAAATTTTTGAATACCGCGTCTCCTTAGTTCGAACTGAAAAGGGGATAGGGTTAGAGAAATTTTCAGAACGTGTTCGTTTTTTTAAGAAAATTAGATAATGAAGAATAAATTTTTTAAAAATAAAACTGTCATATTAAACAAATATTTTTTTATTTAGAACAAATTTAAATACGTTTCGTGTTTCACAAATTATTTCACGAGGCCTACAAAAGTAATAGAACACAACATTAGTAAAAAATAAACTCAGCCTTCCTGGAGGCACACGTCAACAACAACACATTACAAATTTAATATTTTTTTTTACCGTTTTTGACAATTAAAATTATACTTTTACAGTCTTTGCTCTTACAATCATTTAATAAGGGCAAAAAGTGTATAAAAGCAGTTATTTAAGATTAAAAATTTTACCAACAATACTGTGACTTTAATTAAACAACGAAAAAGGAACCTAGTATTATCCAAGAAAATAAAAAGTACAAGCCAAAGTTTTAAACACAAGTATTACTAACTAAAAGCTTAAACTTCATTTTAAATACCTTAATTATAACCAATATTTAACACTTCTGAACTTGAAAAATTTGTTTGCAATTTACTCTCGAAAGAAAATGCAATAATCATTAACTCATAAAATACTAACTCAAACTAATTAAACAAAGAACTTTTCCAAAATCAATGTGTTAACCACCCCCAAAATACCCAATTAGACGCCAAAGAAGTACACTTCTCATCATAACATCCAAAAATATTGCCATTATTGACATCCCTTAAAGAAATTCAATCGCCGATTATCTTTTGCTTATCGCCAAATCGCAGCTGCGTTTTGAAAAAATTGTAACTGGAGTTTTCAAGTATTTGAGTTATAGGCCTTTTCGGGTTTGAATTAAAATCGAAGTATTTTAATAGTAAATACAAATATTCCTGAATCATATTTCTTAATGTAATTGTTTATAAATATTAACTGTATCCTTACCAATTACCATTAGAAGATTATGCGAAATTGCCTGTTGTTGGATAAAAGTTGGAATTAAAAAAAGCTATAAACGAGAACTTTTGGAGGAAAAGATTGTCCAATGCGATAGAACCTCGGAACAAATGAATTATACGTAAAAATATTAATTCTAATACTAAAATTCGTAAGAATAATGATTTCAGTTCTTCAAACAAAAATAAATGTATTAAGTTCAATGAATATGTAAAATTTTTTACTTTTTCACTTAATATTCCAGCAAATATCCCCAAGCAGAATATTAGGTGACAAAACAAAGTTAAAGGACTATAGTATACCAAGTAAAAAAGGTTACTATTTTAATTATTCCGCTTATGGCGGCTGTACATTTATGGCAACTTTTTAAGCGAAATGGGGAAAGTTCAGCTAAACTTTTTAAATGCATTTAACCCTCTAATACATACTGTTGCCATATGGCAACAAGCAACATAATTCACTTTATTCCATTGAAGAAGAGCTCCTTCACGGCAAATCTGTGATTTTTCATCTATTACATTCCATTTTGAAGTTTTAGTTACTAATAACCCTCATACATGACCGTAGTAAAAGTGCATTCAAAATGTAAGAGTAAAGTTATTAACTGTTTGAATACTGCCAAATACGCAATTTCACAAGTATAATAATATGAGTACTAAATACAAATAAAGTGTTTTTTAAAAATTAATTATAGTTCAAGAGGGTTATTTAAAATAAATTAAGTACTTTTCTTATCATCCTTATCAAAATTGGAATTTTGTAGTAGTTTTTGTTATATGGCAAATTTTTTTTCAGTACTTTTCGCATAATGTATGAGCATTAAAGATACAAATACATTTTTTCAGGACAAAAAAAAAATTCATTCATTACAGGGTTAAAAAAAAATTAAACTTCGATATTTAACATTCGTTAAAAAGTTCCTACTGATAGATAAGGTTATGCTTCATATTTTGTATTCCATCCATTGACCAATAAATATAAAAATGATTTTAAAAGAAATATGCCAGCTAAAATTTTGTCTCACCAAAGCATGCAAATCTTCCTCCATCCCGCCATATTAACGATCTCCACTAAAGACACTTTCGCTCCTCGTGAATAAAATATCCACTTCTTAAAGCGGAGATTAAATTTTCACTCGCTCCTTCAAGAAAACGAGTCGACTAACGAAGGAAATGCGCTTCTTGTCACATCGTCACCGTCATTTTCATATGTCAGAGCGAGAGGAGACTTCGTACGCTTTGCCTGATGGGGTTCGTAAAAGTGAGAGTGGTATGAGGAATTTAAATTACTTAATTTCTATCTTTTTTAAATGCATTTCATATAACATTTTACGGTACTTCTCAGTTTCGAGGGTGCAATTAAGCGATGAAGTCACCGAAAATTTACCGCCACCTTATTTAACTTATAATCAACAACTTGTAACCTTTATTTGGATTAGACAGTGGTCACATTTAATTATGTATACTGTGTTTTGCCTTCAAAAAAATCCGCAAGATTTGCGCCAGCGAAATGTAGAGAAGTTACAATATTAAATATCATGTGTTAATCTGCATACCTTAATTTTTGTTTAAAGAATATGAAATTATTACTTTTACAAATTATAATCGTTTATTAATAAGTTCGTTTGCTCCACGGTGCTCGCATTGAATCAGGAAAAATTCCTCATACCCTTCATTGTCATACTCTCTTCGCCTAAAAGGTACGCATACTTGGTTTTTTGTAGAATTCAATTCACAAATTGGGTTTACAAATTTTCTTAACCCGTTTATGACGGTTCACAAGAAATTTTTTGCCATGCAAAATGTACCTTCTGTATAAGTTTATCTAACTAAAAACTATATAAGGCAAACAAATTAAGACCATAGCCCCCAAAAAATTACGCATCAATTAAGTAATACGAAAAATGAATTTTAATTCTTTCAGTCCCAATGACATTTTGGCATCATTTTGGAAAGAATTCTGATCGTCTATGGCCATTACGAAATCAAAAAGCCCATAATTCGATTCTACAAACTTTTTTTCGATTAGAAAATAATTTGTATTAATCCCAAAAGATGACAGTCCTATTATTGTTTTAAAATTATGATCAGAAACACGATGATATGTTTAAATTAAAATATTTCAAAAATACTGATGATAACTAAGCAGCTGATTTATTGTGTAAAAAATGAAGTACAGAGAGGGTCAAAGAGATTTCGCAGATCTTGCAAAAAAAAGTTTTTTCAGCGGTTAATTATTAATAAAACATTTTAAATTAAAACAAAAGATAGAACGGACAATTAATCGCAAAATTAATCGCATGTGCAATTTTTACCGCTCAAAACATCAAATGTACTCGCCAGTTCTTTGAAAAACATACTTTTTAGCATACATTTGTATGAAAAGTTTATTTAAAGCAAATTTCATGTATAAAATAGTTTTTTCTCCAAAACAATACATTTTTGTATCAAAAGTATTTTTAAGTTTCATTCTGTGCATTATATTGCAACAAATATACATATTTACATACAATGATGTATACATGCTTTTAAAGAAATGAGTTCTATATACTACTTTGCATTAAATTTATACAAAACGGAAATCTACAGAGATAATGTTTAGATTCGTAAATAAAGTTTTCGTACAACATTTATCCGATAGAGAGGAAATACTTTGCATTTATTTATCATTTCCTCTTTACATTATTGAAAGCGAAACATTCATTCCACAAATGCATTGTACGATATTTCCATAAACAGGGTAAAGTTAGTAAATGATCGGTAAAAGCAAAATGGGGCAAGTCCACCCAAGGGAGATTTCCAGACAGGATAATTCTTTTATTTAAACTCTCAAAGAAAAAAGCGTAGAGGAAAATTATCCTTATGGACTTAGTAATGTCTTCTTTTAGTGATTATTGGAGTAAAGTAAGATGGATGAGAGGCAATACAAGGACCCAAGTAAAAATACAAAAAAAAAAAAAAACCTCGAATAAGAACACCAGTTTATCAAACAAAGTAGTCACTAGGAATTTTCAGAAAATTAACGTAAATACTGTGCAAGCAGTTTTATTAATACGATAAACTAATATATTTCAGCGGAAAAGTGTGCTGGTACCCTTTCTTTAATAAAATTAGTTGCGTCGAATTGGAGAGGTTTCCCGAAAATTCTAAATTAAATCGTTGTGTTATAACTATTAAAAAAAAGTGCTAGAGCAGCCGGAAAAAATTCCGTTATAAAATATTAGTAAATACTTTGGAATTACTGAAATAGAAGACAAATGGTTTTAATAAAAAAATAACAGAAACCAGAATTAACATAGAAAACATTTTGATAAGGTGAAAATAAATAGGTGAATTAAATTGTTTCATGTTATGCAATTGAATTAAATAGATTCATATTTAAATTCTTTTTACGGTTTAGGGGCTCATTAATATAATAATTTTAAAAGCCAGTTGACTTATTTGATTCCTCACCGATACTTAAAAGGGCTATATTTCTTTTCAGTTATTTCAAAACAGTTCTGATGATACAAAATTGTATTACAAAACGTATCCATAATTGTTTAATTTTAGTCAAAGATTAAAATTTTCGAAACAAATTGGTTTGTCTTAGTAGGCGACCACATTAAAAAAAAACAACTTAAAACATTGTATTAATAAACGCTTCACACATTTACTACTTTAATAATGTTCTTTTATTACATGTTTCCTGCAATTTCATATTTTAATCTTACAAATAAAAAAAATGTAAAAGAAATACGAATACTCACAATATTTAAAAATCCCCAGTGCACAATCGGAAATAATTATGAATGCTTACCTAAAAAGAAAAAAAAGCACTGTTAGTAACACGGCATATAAAAACACTTTAACATTCAGTTAAACATATGTAATCATTTTGAAAGATTTTCTGGTTAGCTGGTGAGTTAATATATAAATGAATCAGTCACTAAAGAGGCAGATACTGCTGTTGTAAGGAGAAATCAGGCCTTATAACAGCACAATCTATCGAACGGCTTTGGTCATGTTCCATTACTAATTGATTTTGATTTCATTTTTCCATGGGTTTTCACAAAATATTCTTTTAAAATTAAGCAGTTTTGATGATTGTGTTGACAATACAAAAATAACGATTCCTTGATAGAGTTAAAAACAAAAGGTTGAATGCAAACTAAAAGAGAAGCTTAGCAAGTCAAACGATGATATTTCCAGAAGTAACATTTACAGGAATGGTTTACAATGGAACAGTAAAAGTTCATGCGATGGAAATTGGAAAACCATGGGGTTAGGAATCGGGCATAAAATTTACAGTTACGGACAAAATTATCTTAAAAACAGGACAAAGTTTGTAAACAGATTCATCAGAGGTAATGCTTAAAGAAAAGTAACATCGAAAGGGGTAAGTTGGGCAAAAGCATAAAACCGTACTGACACCATTTTGAATATTTTTTTTTACTCATAGGGCAAGGCAGAGTCTTCACTAATTGAAAAATGCAAGAACATTTTTAACTAGTGTATTTAATGGTAAGTTATTAAGGTAGGCGAGTACCCAAAATTCTAAAAATTTAACTATTACTTTAATCTTTTCCAAATTTGGCATAGTGATTTCAAATATAATGAACAATGCTTTTTGGGCAATTTTTTTATTTAAATGTAATTGATTTATTTTAAACGGTGTTTTTCAACTAAAAAAAGGGGTTTACGCCAACACTCCTAGCATAAAAAGTTTTACATTAATTTACCTGAAATTTTTTACAGATGCTATTTCAATGTATATCTGTGCCATTAACCTCTCACATCTGGTGTAAATATACAAGTTTTTTTTTAAAAAAATGTCCAAGTGTAAGTTAATCGAAAAAAATCTTTTTTTGGTGGTTAATTTATAACATTGTTCTTAATAACTTCTTTTCTTGTAATTTGTATGTAGCTCTAGAGGGTCATTGCATGCATCAGTTCAAAACGAAGAATTTAACACATAATTAATGTTTATTGGATGAAAATTCAATGTGGTAGACTTGTTAGCGTAAACCTCTTTTTTTAGAAGAAAAACACCATTTAAAATAAATAAATTATATTTTTTGAAAAATGCCTAAATAGTATTATTCATTATATTTGAAGTCACTATGCCAAATTTGGAAAAGATTAAAGTAATAGTAAATATTTTAGAATTTTGGATATTCGCCTACCTTAATTCGAAAAGCTTAGGCAAAGTTAACTCCTTTGATATTACAGAAAAAGGAGTTATCCTCCTTTAGCTCTAATCTTCCCATTTCAAAAGATGAAGCAGAAACAAAAGATTAAAAAAATAACGACAAAGAGGGGTGTGTGTAAGAACCTGGCGAACTTCCATAAGACAGATCGAAGAAGCAGACCAGCAAACTAGTCGTGTCTCCCCCCCGTTTCTTGTAGCACTTTTATTGATTTTTAAGAAGTCTCATTAAAGGGCCTTGCTACTGTGTGTGTATATGAGAATTTTTCTCTTATTATTCTTGGCGTTACAGTGTTTCCCCTTTGAAGATAGGTTGTCGTTAAAAAGACGGCCTGGTACCTTGTATTGGGGGATTGCTTTAATCACTCCTGTTGGGTTTTTGCTGAGGGACCGTTCTCCCATTTATTTTGTGATTGCTTGAACTAGGTTTGTTTGATGGTTTCAGGTAAAAGTAAAGTATTGTTTTTAAAAATTATAGTTTTGTTTACAGGGGGACAAGGAGGGCTTAGGTTTTACCTTAAATAGCCAGACCAGAGGACATGATCAAACATTGAATAAATCGTGCTTTAGAAGAGAGGTAAGAAAACATTTTTTACAATAGAGCTATCAATGAGTGGAATGCTTTACCAGATTATGCTGTGCATTCGAAGAGAGTAGAAGATTTTAAGAAGAATTTTGATAGTCATTGGAAACTGGAAAAGTATTAGATTTAATTTGGACCAACCTTGCTGGGCCTCTGGCCTGTTGTTGGTCGACAATTTTAGTATTTGTATTTGTTTGTTTTATTTCTGATTTTAACCCTTTCAGTCCCAAAAATTTACTACACTACAGAAACATCTGATATTCACAAAATAAGCTTATTTTTGGTCAAATATACGTATTCCATAAGGAAAAAAAATCCATTAAAATTTTTTATATGGTTTTTGGAACAATGCCAAAATACTTTAACTGTGGAAAACAACAAAATAAAAAATATATATATTACCTAAAAACACTTCGAGTTATATATTTTAAGGTGTCTGACCATATTATTAAAAAAAAATTAGTAATTATTTTAACCGAAATAGTTTAAATTGTGTTTTAAATATGTGGAACTGAAGTGAACTTATAAAAAAATCAGGAGAAACGCTTGTTGACTATTTTCTTAATAAAAAAAAGTAGTTCTGACTTCTATTGAGATTAAAGTAAAATTTTGTCTGATAGAACAAAGTGTGAAGAATCGAATGATGTGTGTTTGGATGTCATAACGGTACATAAACATTTTGAAAAAAATATTGAAAGTGATGATGCCAAATGGCATCACTGGGACTGAAAGGGTTAATCTTGAAAAAAATGCACCAGATGCCATCCAGAAAGGATCCAATTATTCTACGTTATAAAATATGAAGAAATTTTTCTATGCCGAAAAGGAAAATAAAATATTTTTCAAAGTAACAGTAACAAAGATGATATAGATCATAAGTATCTCAAACATCTATGGCAGTTATGCAAGTTAGTTTTTAAGAATTTGTTTGCAAATAGTTTGCAAGATTTAATCTTAAAACTGGAGCGGCCACGTCTTTCGTGACGCCACAGTTACGTCACTCATTGTCATCTCTCCCACAAACAAACCACGCTCCCCCCGTTCGAATTGTCCATGGCCTGATCTAGTGCAACGTTAACGCAACTAAACAAAACCACTTTCGTATAAGATTTCAAAATTACAGTTTACTATATTCTGGTCAGATATGACATGCCATCGCTAAATAAAGCTTATGTGAAACTTATGTTGTGTTATAAAAGACTGTTTCATTCGAGATCGGTCAACAAAGTGTTACAAAAAGAAAAATAACCTCCTTTTGGCCGGGATAGCCTGGTCAGTAAGGTCTTGGGCTGGCAAGGTTTAAAGTTCTTGGTTGCAAGTTCGAGCCCCGCTGTTTTCCGAAGACCCCCGTGTACGCTAATGGTGACTGGTGCACGTTTAATCCGTCGTGGTCACAAATTTCTCCTTGTCCCCATACCAAATCAATACCTCTGGGGGTGATAAGTCAATTCTGGAGATCCTCTATAGTTGGCCTCTAACTAAAAATTAAATGGATCCACTTATGTGTGATGTGTTGTGGCTTTCTTACTTGACGAATGTTTATAAGCTGGCCTTTGACCAAGCACAAACCTCAATATATATGTCAACCTCCAAATCTAGTAAATACTAACGCTGCCATGCCCTATTCTACGACACCATTCTTACGAACACCATTGTCATCTCCAGACACAAAAACGCAACAAATGGACATCAACAAACACAAAATCGAACCCAATCGATACCTCAACCATTGTTGGGGGTGGACGTGAATTTATATTCCTTGCGAGACGGCCTCGGGGCGATGCTTAAAGACGAAAGGAGTGGTCAAGCTTCTTCGGAAGTTGATGCAATTAGGAGAGGGGCTTAAAACACACGTATTGTCTTCGTTCTCACAAACAAAACACGCTCCGTCACGTTCGAATTGCTCATAGGCTGCCCTAGTTCAATGCTATCCTAACTGAAATAAAGCACTTAATCATTAAATTTTAAAACTACAGTTGACTAAATTTTGGTCCGATCTGACAAACCTGCACAAATGAAGCTATATATATATATATATATATATATATATATTGTATAAAATGCAAGTTCCTTCGAGGTGAGGTCGGCCAACTAGGTGTTACAATAAGAAAGTCCAGCTACAAAGCCAGTCAAAACTAATGTTGCCATGCCCTATTCTACGAAACCATTCTTGTGACCACCATTGTGATCGCCCTACTCCCAGGCACAAAAATGCAACAAATGGACATCGACAAACACAAAATCGAACCCAATCGATATATATAGTCCAGCCAACCATTGTTGAGGTTGGACGTGAATTTATATTCCTTGCAAGACGGCCACCCTACAGCCAATTCGTCTAAACAAGAACCGTCACGCCAACAGTGACGCAATAGTTAGCAAGCCAGGTATTGTCTACTTTCCCACAAAAGGCCAATTGTCCATTAGTTGGGCTAGTATTGCATCAGAGCAGCCGAAATAAAGCATTTTCTCATCCATTCAAAACTACAGTTGACTATATTTTATACTGAAAAAAGTCAACTTTAATTTTGAAATTGGATTAGATTGATAAGCAAGGAACTTAATTTTAAAATTAGAATTGTCAGATCTGACTAAAATTAAGACAGATCTGACAATACATTGAGAAACTTTTGCTACGCATAAAATACGAGTCGATCTAGGTCAGTCAACAAAGTGCTACAGTCCAGGCTACAAACCTAGTAAAGGCTAATGCTACGACACTATTCTCCAAACAGCTATTGTCATCACCCCATACCAGACACAAAAACGCAACAAATGGACATCAACAACACAAAATCGAACCCAATCGATACCTCAACCATTGTTGAGGGTGGACGGGAATTTATATTCCTTGCAAGAAGGCCTCGGGGCGATGCTTAAAGACGATCGAGGAGTGGTCAAGCTTCTTCGGAAGTTGATGCAATTAGGAGGGGGGCTTAAAACCCAAGCATTGTTTCTTTCCCACAAACAAAACAAGCTCCGTCAAGTTCGAATTATCCATTGACTGCCCTAGTTCAATGCTAACCTAACTGAAATAAAGCACTTCCTCGTCCAATTTCAAAATTAAAGTAGACTTTATTTTGTCCAAGAACACTTCTTCGTTCAATTCAAAAGTTGACAAAACTTTGGTCAGATCAGACAAGGCTGCTAAATGAAACTGACGAGATTTTTTTTTTTTTGTAGAGGTGAGCAAAGGGCTACACAGTCCAAGTCCAGCTTCAAGGCTGGTCAAGACTAATGTTGCAATGCCCTTTTCTAAGACACCATTCTTACCAGCACCATTGTAATCGCCGTACACCCAGACACAATGACGCAACAAATGGACATCAACAACACAAAATCGAACCCGATCGATACCTCAACCATTGTTGAGGGTGGACGTGAATTTGTATTCCTTGCAAGACGGCCTCGGGGCGATGCTTAAAGACGATCGAGGAGTGGTCAAGCTTCTTCGGAAGTTGATGCAATTAGGAGGGGGGCATAAAGAGCCGGGGAGAGTGGCTATTACATCGATTTGTTGGGAGACGCATCTTTGAGAGAGAGAGTTTTTGCTTGATGGTGAGTAGGAAAGACGTGCGAATTGTGGAGGCAACTAGGTTTGGTTTGGTTTGGAATTGAAGGGCTTAGTGGAAGAACGTGCTAATTGACAAAAAGGTGAAACCAAGAAAATGAGCTTAAAAGTTTTCAGTTTGCACTGAGATCTGCTGAAAACAGTACTTGTAAACCGTAAAAAATATACTAAACTTAAAGTTTAAGGGGAAACGTGTTATCGTTAAAGAAGTAAGTAATGTGTTCAGGGACACAAAAATCCCAATTTTTTTCAAAAATGCCACTTAGCACGTTCTTCCACTATGCTCTTCAAATATCGGCGCACTAGAGCTACACGAGGGCCATTGGCGACGGGGGTCGTATTTAAGAGCCACAGACGAGTGACGAGCCGATACCCGAGTTGGCACTCAACGCAACCGCTAAGGCCGACATCGTACGCAGCGTTAGGACTTTGAAGGATATTTAACGTGCCCTTCCTCTACACGGGGTATTATTCGTCGGACATTTTTGGCTGCACGGTCTGTTAATAGGTCGGCAGTTATTTTGGCGATGCCCAGACTCGAACCTGGGGCCATTCGCATGCTAGGCGAATGCCTAACCAACTAGGCACTCGTATTGTTCGCATCTCTCGTAGTATCGTATTTCTTTACCATTTCTTTCTTATACCGGACACTCAATAGTCTGGTCTCCAAAACTGTGCATTGAAAAATGCATTAGCTTTATTGAAATTTACGTAAAAACTTCTATTAGAAACTAAGCTCAGACAAAGACGGTAATTGTACTATTTTGTAAACTTAGAAAAATCAATCCCAAGATTATGTGCCCTATTAATACAAAATACTATTTTCTCCACATGAATTTTACCGATAATTATTTCCGTACTTCAGACTATAAAGAAATTGGTTAAAGTTTTCTTTTGAACGTAAAAGTAAGTTATAAGTTAGGTTTATAAGAAAAGTAATTACCTTCCATCCAATTGCGAAGAAAGTTTCTACGTTTTATTAATACTATACATATTTTTTACTTAACCCTTTCAGTCCCAGTGATGCCATTTGGCATCATCACTTTCAATATTTTTTTCAAAATGTTTATGTCCCGCTATGCCATCCAAACACACATCATTCGATTCTTCACACTTTGTTCTATCAGACAAAATTTTACTTTAATCTCAATAGAAGTCAGAAGTACTATTATTTTTATTTAGAAAATAGTCAACAAGCGTTTCTCCTGATTTTTTATAAGTTCACTTCAGTTCCACATATTTAAAACACAATTTAAGCTACTTCGGTTAAAATAATTACTAAATTTTTTTTAATAATGTGGTCAGATACCTTAAAATATATAACTCGAAGTGTTTTTAGGTAATATATATAATTTTATTTTGTTGTTTTCCACAGTTAAAAAATTTTGGCATTGTTTCAAAAACCATATAAAAAATTTAAATAAATTTTTTTTCTTATGGAATTCGTATATTTGAACTAAAATAAGCTTATTTTGTGAATATCAGATGTTTCTGTAGTGTAGTAATTTTTTGGGACTGAAAGGGTTAATAGTTCTCTTTTACTTTTAATAGTTCTATTCGGGTTTATTTAGCCTCTTGAGACTTAGCGTTCCCATATGGGGAAATTTTTAAAACCTCCACACAAACAATTAACAAGTTAATTAGTTCCGAAATTGACCTGGTCAGATAAAAGAATCAAATATCAGTTTTTAGCCTTTAATTACAGGTATCAGTCATTAATTTCTTTTTAAAAAAAATGAAGTTGAACCAGGGTCAATACGATATTAAAGTCCTTAAATTTAAATTTTTTTAAATCAAACTTTTTGAAAAGTTTTTTTTTGGTAGTTAATTTTATTTTAACATTGTTCTAACAAAGCCTTAAAATGTCAACTACGAATAAGTGATACGGCTTTTTGTTTTGCTTTTATAGAACAAAAATGTGTATTCTTAGCCTTTAAGGCGTGCTTCCCTGTAACTTTTAAAAATAATTTTTAAAAAATTACTTTGCAAAACATACTTTTTAGTATATATTTGTATGAAAAGAATGTTTGGATTATATATAATAATATACGTGTAGGATTTTGCTTGGATCTCAAGAGGGTAATATATATATTACTTTCAATACGTAAATAAAATACTTACAAGGGAATAAAAGTATTGTGACGGAACTCACAATACGAAATAGATATTAAGGTTAGGTTTGAATTATCGTCGTACCAGAGCAACACGAGGGCTATTGGCGACGGGCGTCGTATTTTAGAACCACAGTCCATTGACGAGCCGACACCTGAATAGGCACTCAACGCAATCGTTAAGGGCGACATCGCGTACGCAGCGTTCGTAATGCATATTTAATCTTTCGAATGGATATCATAACGAACTTTAGTTTTAATGCATAATCAATCACTCCTATTAATTAAAATGATCGAAAATATATATTGTCCCCCCTCAAAATCAATTTCTAGATTAACAACAGTATTAGAAGCAGCTTTAACTGATTTTATTAAGCTACAACAGTCTTCAGAATGTTACAGGATTCATTTCCTCACCAGCATCAATTTGCTCATCAGCATCATTCAACCAATATTGGCTCATTCAGCCGATGTTGGTCATGGTGGACTGTTTATCAAGGCCATTAAGTGCATAGCCCGTTCTTGGCAAACATAGGGGGTAACAGCACTTAGCGTAAATTTTACTGGTGTATCCATACTTTTTAATTAAAGGATAGGGCAGCTGATAATATACAGGGTGTCCGTAAGAGAATGTCTGAGTTTTAATGGAATATTACAAGAGTTTTTTTATACCAAATATATAACAAATCATGGAGGCCCAGTGGCTTAGTGGTAGTGCTTCACATTGTCATGCCACAGGTCCGGATCGAATCAAGGATTGGGCGGGGTTGATCAGTCCTTTCATCCCTTGAGTGGGTCGATAAAATGGGTACCAAGTATGATTGGAAACTAAACACTGGGGATTCAGCGTGAGGTTGACCATCTTATCGGGACATATGCCTAGCACCTCTGAGTCCTAGGTCACGAAAGCTGAAATGGGCACTGAAGGCCTCAGCCCAGTAATGGTCTGTTGCGCCGAGGAGTAGTATAACAAATCAAACATGAAATTGAAGGAAAGTTTAGTTTAGTTAGATTAGAAGCACAGTCAAGTGACGAGCCGACACCTGGAAATTGAAGGAAAACTAACTTAGTTTTTCCGAAAAGGGGCTCAAAGTGTGCGCTTTTAGTGATACGGCACACATCCAAACGAAAATGCAGTTCCTCCCATACTATCTGCAGCAAGTCCAGAGTAATGGAAGCAACAGTCTGTGCAACTGTGAAAACGATGTAGCGGTACAAGCACATGTGCTTATCTGAAACTGTTGGAATTATTCCTAATTCGTCACCTTCAACCAAAACTGTCGAACGATTACAGCTGATACAATTACAATTTGAAACTCTGACATTCTTTGACGGACACCATGCATAATGTTAAACGAATGGATCTTGTTACATACTCTGAACAGAGGAGGACGGGTTGTTAACACAACATACTTTAATGAGATCAGAATACAGAATGATCCAGAATACCAGGGAGAATTAATTGTATATCAAGAACATGGAGTTAAGTTGAGTTGCTACAAAATTACTGGTGTTTAAACTATTGTTCTTATTGTCTTTTTACCACTGACGTCGTTCGTGTAAATGTGTCAGATCACAACACTCCTCCCCATCAACTTTGAGGTTTCCGCGGTCGTAAGTTGTAGGAATGTCTAGGAGGTTCAGGAGCAAAGTCCGGGAGATGCGTGATGGATCGCTTAGGCTCCTCACTGGAACTTTGCACAGCAGGAACGGACTGTTGCTCTGCAGGACCCATCGGATCTGGTGGGCATGTCGAAGAAGGTGGTTCATCCGAGGCAGGATTGTCTGAAGTTATTGGAACTGGTGGCTCGGCATTCCTCCTTAACATCTGATCCACATGGCATCGCTTGATCTGTCCATCTTCGGTGCGAGCCCGGTAAGAGACAGGACCGGTGGCTTCTATCACTGTGGCTGGAATCCAACGTGGGCCGGGATTGTAGTTTCTCAGCAAGATGGAGTCATTCTCTAGAAAATGTCGTAGGCCACGATCTTCACAACCCTGTCGATAGACCATCTCCTGCTTGGCTGCTCGCTCTTCTGTTAGATCCGGATGGAGGCTATCCAAAACCGTGCGAACCCTCCTCCCCATCAACAGCTCTGCAGGACTGGTTCCCGTAGTTGTGGTTGGTGTGCAGTGCTGCTGCAGGAGAAAATTTGCCAATCTTTTCTTCCAAGATCCTTGAATTATCCGACGCAGGGAGTCTTTAACTGTTTGGACAGTTCTTTCTGCTTGGCCATTGGCAGCTGGTCGTCTTGGAGCGATCAAAACTTGGCGAATAGCGTTTCGTTCCAGAAAAGATTTGAACTCAGAAGAGGTAAACTGAGGGCCATTGTCGGAGACTACCACCTCTGGAAGACCATGAGTAGCGAAGATTTCTCGGAGAACATCAATGGTCGCACCAGCGGTCGTAGAAGGCATTCGTTTAACTTCCACCCATTTGGAGAAGGAATCAACGAGTATGAAAAAATCTTGACCCTGGAATGGTCCCGCAAAATCCACATGCAGACGGGACCAAGGACGACTCGTGATTTCCCAAGGGTGCACAGGTGCTCGTGGAGGCAAGTGACGAGAGGATTCACAGTCTGTGCAGTTCTTGACAAAGGAGTCGATGTCAAGATCCATGCCTGGCCACCATACATAGGATCTGGCAAGCATTTTCATTCTCTCGATGCCAGGATGACCAAGGTGTAGAGCTTTTAGGACACGGAACCTTCCCGATGCTGGAATTATCACCCTATTTCCCCAAAGCAAACAGTTCCTGTGAACTGATAGCTCGTTCTTTTTAGAAAAATATGTTTGGAATTCTGAATCGGGTGGTTTATTGGGCCAACCCTTCAAAACGAAATTTAGGATTCTAGAGAGTATTTGGTCACGCAATGTCATTTTTGCAATGTCCGCAGCATAAAGTGGCGGGTTCTCTAGTTCCTCAGTAAAGAGAACTTCAAGAGGAGATGGAACCTCAAAATCCTTACTTTTCATGGGTAGCCTACTTAACGCGTCAGCATTTTGAATCTTTTTTCCTGGTTTGTGAATAATCGAATAGTCGTACGCGTTTAGAAGTAAACACCACCTCAGCATTCTAGGGGACATTATCTCTTTGGTAGGTTTAGTATTATTGAAAATTCCTAAAATCGGTTGGTGGTCCGTAATAATGGTGAATTTATGACCGAATAAGAAATGATGGAATTTCTTTACTCCAAACACAATTCCCAATGCTTCCTTATCTATTTGGGCGTAGTTTCGTTCGGCAGACGTTAAAGTACGAGAAGCAAACGCAATGGGCATTTCTTTCCCATCGGGAAGAATATGACTCAAAACGGCCCCTAATCCGAAAGGAGACGCGTCGCAGGTTAGTACAATTGGTAGTTTTTCATCAAAAGGAACCAGAACGCTGTCTGAACTGAGTAGATTTTGTAGGGTTTTAAAAGCCTCGTCATGCTTTTTTGTCCATTTCCACTCAGAGTTTTGATCAAGTAGTCGATGAAGTACTTCTGCTACTGTTGCCTTATCCTTCAAGAATCCATTATAAAAATTCAACAACCCCAAAAACGCTTGTAGTTGCGTTTTATTCTCGGGCACAGGGAACTCTTGAATCGCAGTTACTTTTGACCTAGAAGGGTGAATTCCTTTCCTATCTATCCGGTACCCCAAGAAATCAACTTCACGAACTCCAAAAAGACATTTGTCTCGATTGGCTTTTAACCCGTACTCCATTAATTTAGCCAAAACATTTTCTAATCGGGAGACTAGCTCTTCAGTTGAATTTGCCACAATTAACAAATCATCAAAATATGGAACTACTCCTTCCATATTCAAGAACAAGTTCTCGATCAGATTTTGGAAAATTCCAGGAGCAACTTTTATACCAAATTGGAGACGTTTTACCTTGTACGCGCCTTTATGAGTAATAATTGTTTGGGCCTCAGCCGATTTTTCGTCAACTGGTAGTTGTAGGTACGCCTGTGCTAAATCTATTTTTGCGTAAAATCCCCCTCCTTTTAAGTTTGAAATCAAATGGTTCACAGCAGGAACGGGGTAGGGGTGGTCAGCCATAGCCTTATTCAACGTCACTTTGTAATCACCACACAGCCTTACTTCCCCTGACGGTTTAATAACTGGGACAACAGGCGTGGTCCACTTAGGATCTGCTATTGGCTCTATTACCCCTTCTTTAAGCAACTTATCTAAAGCATTTTCAATTTTAGGTTTCATAGCGAGCGGAACGTTTCTTGATTTGAATCGAATTGGGGGACATTCCGGATTCAACGGCAAAGAAATAGGTTTTCCCAAATAAGAACCCAATCCCTCACTAAATACATCACGATACTTGTAAAGTAAATCGTTGATGCTGTCAGATTTGGTCTCGTTTATTCCACCTAAATAAATTCCCAAACCTTCAAACCAAGAATATCCCAGAATATTGGTGCAACGGTCCTTTGAAACCAATAATTCTAGATTCGCTTTACGGTCTTTAAAAGTCACTAGAACTTCGCAAAACCCCGCAAGTGGAATTTTGTTTCCCTGAAAATCCCGCAATTCTACACGAGTTTCACGAATTTCCGGTTTTTCATCCTGAAACACACGTTGAAAAGTGCTCATAGAAATTATCGAATAATAAGAACCCGAATCAATCTCTAAACTTAATTTTTTCCCTTTTATTTGTACAGCTGGGGAAAAAAAAAACGAATCACCCCTCGTTTTTCGGCTGCTATTGATCTAGTAATTTTGTGTAAGGTGTCAATTTTCAGGAAATAGCGTGAGGAATTGGAAACTGGCAACAAAAATTGTAATAGGGGTCGTCTACATATTAAAATGAGTACCAACTTTGAAAATTCCAATGGCAACACCCAATTTTTTTTAGGGTAAGGTGGGGTAAGTGGGCCATTGGGGCAAGTGGGCCACCCCCCTGGCATTTCCCGAATTATGGACGCAAAAAAAAATCTGTTACAGTATTTTTACGTATTTACCCCAATAGATGCAGGAAACATTATGGCAACATTTTCATTCAAGTATGTAACAAGGTACAATCCTTTTTGTGACATTTTTTAAAATTGCATTTTTTCGTAATTCACGCCATCATACTATATTTTTATTTATTTCCAAACGGTTCATGATACAAAACAAAATGTTATATATTTTGAAAGTGTATAAAACATAGTATCTTTTTGCAGTGTCATGAACTTGTGATGTTGATAAGGTTAAAAGAAAATTGGGGTGGCCCAGTTGCCCCGCGTTTGGGGTAAGTGGGCCACCACAATGGCGGGGTAAGTGGGCCAGGGGTGGCCCACTTGCCCGAACTCTTTAATATACTTTTAAAAAAGTCAGATTCACTGATTCATAGGGTTAGTCATATTCACAATTCATAGTCCTATTCATTGACATAGGCCAGTTTAAAATCTGTAGCCCTAACATTTTTTTACACTGCATGCAAAAATGACAAGATGAAAATTAACGTATTTTTTCTTGTAGTAAGCTTGCATGCCAGAAAAAGTTGCTATGGGGGAACTATTAAAGATACATCATTACTTTTTTTTTTCAAACACTCAGAAAATCATGCAGATTATTCCACTTGCCCCACCATATCTCTACCAGTTATGTGTAAAAATATATTAGGGGGTGGCCCACTTACCCCACCTTGCGGGGCAAGTGGGCCACTCGGATGACCAAAAAGAAAAACATATTTTTTAAATTTATTATTTGCCTATTTGTGTTAAGGTTGCCATGGGTACACTAATAACATATGAGAGAATGGACCACAAAAAAAGTAAGTTGTTAGGCCGATTATAACCAGTGGTATGAGGGTCTAAAGTCGAATTATGCCAAAAAGGTGGCCCACTTACCCCACCTTACCCTACATAAAAATGTTCAGCACCTTCAAAATACCCCATGTATAAAAAAGAATTATTTTGCATTATTTGCTGAGATATTAAAGCCTTAATTTTGAACTCGTTTAGGGGCAAATCTCCTAAGTGAAAAAAGGTAATATTTTGGTTGTGTCTTTTCAAAACGGCAAGCTAAAAAAGGGTTAACATAACCTCGCCAACGGATGCTAGAATTTAACTTTCTTCAGTAATATTGGGATTTTTCGAATGTTTTTCTTTTTTTTTTTTTAAATTTCGGATTTTAAAATTCAGAAATAAAATAAATTCTAGAAGATGAAAAGTTTTAATTTTAAATTAAGTCGCATACACGGTTATTTTTAACGAACAGATTTTCAAATGCTATTAGTTACAATCAGATTGAAAATCATGATTCTTACACTTATGGCTTTAAACTTTTTATGCACATTTTTGTTTCATTCACATTGTTGCAAAAAGTTTGTTTTAAATTCGTCGAACTCTATCTGTAATATCGGCCCAGTGGCTTAGTGGTAGTGCTTATTTCACATTGCCACGCCACAGGTCCGGGGATCTAATCCCGGATTGGGCGGGGTTGGCCCATCCTTTCATCCCTTAAGTGGGTCGATAAATTGGGGACCAAGCATGCTTGGGGAACTAAACGCTGGGGGTTCCGCGTGAGGCTTTCCGCATTACCGGGACATATGCCTTGCACCCCAGAGCCCTTGTATCACGAAAGCTGAAATGGGCACGGCTGGCCCTGGCCCACTAATGGGCTGTTGCGCCGAGGATTTTAGTTTTTTTTTATCGGTAAACCACGTATTGCAAATTGAGGGTTACGACCTTAACACGATATTTAATTAAGGCAAAATAAAATTACTCAGAATGATTTGGTAATGATTTTTAACCAACGCAGTAGGCACTAATCATTTCAAATAATTAATGTGGTAACAATCAAATGTATTTTTAACCGAATTCCAATAATATTCTAGGGTATTTAATTTTTAATATTGAACACACTTTTTGAAATTGTATTGGAAATAACATATATTTAAAAATATAGTAACCGATATAATTTAATGCTAATAATACAAACAAAATACATTGTATGCACTTGAAATAAGAAAAGATTTTTAGACATTTGACAGAAATCGATAATTTGAATAAACATTTACCAACAAACACTTTTTAATCACCTAACTATTATGCAATTTAGGATCAAATTTGCCGAGTAATTTTTTACACGGTCCCTAAAATTCGTCTTTTTCAGTTTTTTTACAATAACTCGGCAAATAATTGTTATTGAATAAAAAAATTCGGGATTTTGGTTCTACTTGATCTATTTTATCGATTTATGTAAAAACAATTTGGGGTTGCTATTCATTTTTTATTTTTTCTTATTTAAATTTAAATAAAAAATTATTAAAAATGAAAAATTGATGAAAAAACATGCGTGATTTGTTTTTGGAAAATTAAGAAGCATGTAATGAAAAAAAAAATCTTTGTTTAATTCATTTTATTTGTAGAGGTATGAATAAAAGTTTGTGAAACTTTTTTAACATTATGGGCGTTCAACTTTGAATACTTATATCTCAGCAAATAATGCAAAATAAATCATTCTTTTTTATACATGGGGTATTTTGAAGGTGCTGAACATTTTTATGTAAAAAAAATTGGGTGTTGCTATTGGAATTTTCAAAGTTGGTACTCATTTTAATATGTAGACGACCCCTATTACAATTTTTGTTGCCAGTTCTCAATTCCTCCCGCTATTTCCTGAAAATTGACACCTTACACAAAATTCCTTGATCAATAACAGCCGAGAAACGAGGGGTGATTCGTTTTTTTTTCCCCAGCTGTACCTCGATTTTCTGCTTAAACGACGAACTCTGTAAAGAATTAACGTATTCCTCCGGTATCTGAATTTCATTTGTACGAGACGAATTAGAATTCTTTTTCCGACATACTTTTTGAATATGACCTTTACCCTTGCAAAAATGACATATTGCGTTACGGAATTTGCATTCTGCACGAACATGATTTGATCCGCAGCTAAAACAAACTTTGGCATTCTCAATTTTAGAACTCTGCTGTTTACCCTTCGCGGGTTTTTTATGCTTTAAAAAATCCACTGACTGATGCGAATTTCTAGTGAACGAATTTTCGGAACGCATCAGACGCGACTGAGCAGCAGCAGATTCAGCGGCCAAAGCCACTGAAATAGCCATGTCAAGGGTTAACGTAGACTCAGAGAGTAAACGTCTTTGAACCTCTTCGTCATTTATCCCGCACACAATTTGATCTCTTATCCTATTTGATTAAGTATTCTCGAAATTACACCCGTCAGCTAATTTCCTAAGTTCAGCAACATACGTATTAAACGGCTCATTCCTTTCTTGAACTCGCTTATGAAATTTGAATCGTTTAAAAATTTCATTCGATTTAGGTGAAAAATGAGTTTTAAGTTTTTCTATTATGGTCTCATACGTAACCTCACTAAGTTTATTCGGAACAACAAGATTACGAATAACACTAAGTGTTTTCATACCACACACTGCTAACAGCGTAGCTCGTTTTTTAGAATCATCACGAACATTGTTTGCTTCCAAATAAAAGCCTAGCTGTTCTAAATACAACTCAATATTTTGTGGTTTAGAAACATCGAACTCAGAAATAGTTCCGACGGAACCAAAATATTGCACGGTAGTAGTCTGTTCTGCCATTTTAAAAACCTTTTTAAAATTGACAATATAGAATTCTTAATAGAACTAGTTAAAAGCAATGAAAATACAGAAAAGTAACTGAATCTAAAAAAAGCTTACGCATGACCCATTCCAGCAATCGGGAATACGAACACAGTGTCCAGGTGTCCTTCAGCCCAGCAGAAACTTGGCTAACACGCTAGCCGTTGAAGTCGCCCTTTTTAGTCATCTTGATTTGAAGAAACATTGTAAAAAATTTAACTGCATTAAATTTACTTTCTTTAGTATATAGAATCGTGGGCGAACCGCCTCGTCGCCAGAAATGTTACATACTCTGAACAGAGGAGGACGGGTTGTTAACACAGCATACTTTAATGAGATCAGAAACCGGAATGATCCAGAATACCAGGGAGAATTAATTGTATATCAAGAACATGGAGTTAAGTTGAGTTGCTACAAAATTACTGGTGTTTAAACTATTGTTCTTATTGTCTTTTTACCACTGACGTCGTTCGTGTAAATGTCTCAGATCACAACAGATCTGAAGATCTTTTAGGTGGTTATATGAACATAAATTTACAAATAAAATGCAACAATTAAACATCAAAGGCTGTTTTTACTTCTAAAGAAGTGTATACAAACCGTACACTTCATTCACAAATTTTACTTTGATAGTATAATTGGCATTTTAAAAGGTTTTTTTTCTAAAAAGAAAGCTTTAAAATAAACCAAATGCAACTTCGTACAGCTATCTGCTTTAAGTCGTACATCATGTTTGAAAACAAAATGGTCTGCAAAAAAATTTGGTATAAGTTTAGTTCGAATTATCGTCGCACTAGAGCTACACGAGGGTTATTGGTGACGGGCGTCGTATTTTATGAACCACAATCAAGTGACGAGCCGACAACTGAGTAGGCAACCAACGCAACTGTTAAGGGCCGGAGAAATGTGGCAAAGAAAATAGTTTTTTCCCCATTGGATTAACATTGAGGCACTTGAGTTTGGAGATCCCCAGTCCTGCGCGCCCATTCCCCCTTAACACTAAGGGCTAGGGGTGTATAAATACGACGGTTTGGTTTGAATTATCGTCTCGCTAGAACTTACTTACTTAGCCCTCTTTCACTCCATCATTGGAGCATTGGGCCTCCGACAGATTCTTCCATCTTACTCTGTTGCAACAGAGTAAGATTGAAGAATCTGTCTTCTAACCTAACCAACATGTTGGTTAGGTTAGAATTGCATTATCGTCGCACTAGAGATACACGAGGGTTATTGGTGACGGGCGTCGTATTTTAGAACCACAATCAAGTGACGAGCCGACAACTGAGTAGGCAACCAACGCAACTGTTAAGGGCGACATCGTAAGCAGCGTTTGGACTTTGAATGATATTTAAGGTGCACTCCCTTAAAATATCATAAAATTTTGCATACACACATAAAATTTTGCATACACGACGTCGTTTGTCTATTTTTCACTAGGCGACAAGGCGCCGATATTTATCTTGTTCTTTTCTGTGCATATAGCCCTATTGTAGGTCTAGTGCGTCGATCTCTTCTGGGTATTAAGAGGCTAAATTAACTTCTTGCGACATGGCGTTCCCAGTTAAGGACATTTTTTAAAACCGCTCCACAAGCAATTAACACTGTAATTCGTTTCGAAATTGACCTTTTTCTGATAAAAGAAAACCAAAATATCAGTTTTCAGCCTTTGATTACAGATAACAGTAATTTCTTTTTATAAAAAAATGAATTTGAACAAGGGTCAATACGATATTAAAGTTCCTAAATTTTTTAATTTTTTTTTAAACTTTTCAAAAAGTTCTTTAGTAGTTAATTTGAAAAGCATTTTGCATTAAAAACAATGTAAAAATAATCTATAACTACAAATTTGTGATACTGCCTTTTTAGTTGCATTTATAGCACAAAATATGTGCATTTTCTGAGTTTAAGGCGTGTCCCTAGCTATTGAACATTAATTCAAAAAAAAAATTCTTTGCAAAACATACTTTCTAGCATATATTGTATGAATAGTATATTTAGATTATAAGAATATACTTGTAGGATTTTTCTCGGGTCTTAAGAGGTTATAGACAAAACGACAACCGACAATAAGTGGAAGCATCTACATCACGGTAAACTGAATTTAAACTCAACTTCAAAGCACGCGAATCCTAATGAACAAAGACCCAGTCATCCTGAAACCCTGTTGAATGTGTCCCTAAAATTCGTAATCCCTCGAGGCATGAACCAACTTCCCCTTCAGACAATCCCCTTTTAGAAAGTGCAACCTGTGCTTTTGCTGCCATGGCGACACCTCCGAAAGACAAATGTACGCCACAGCACTCCTCTTCAACACTGGACTACAGATGTGAAAGAAATTAAGGATATTTGATGCCTCGTCTGTTAAGCTTCAATTACTAAATATGTATAGATTTAAAATGAGACAATTCTTGTTGTTCCCCACATGTCAATTACTTATTACATGAAGCTATTTGAGCCAGCACTGTGCAACTTTGGTCTTATTTAACTCCAGCTTCATTTGTAACGGTCCACAAAATTAATGGAGTAAATTAACACAAATAAGGAGTTTACCAAGTAAAATTGGGCTCAGAAAATATGGCTCAAGGGCTTAGATTACTAAAATTACGAACAAAGCAACTTAATATTGCTAAATTTATGTTACATTATAATAAATTGGCTAAATTTACGCTGCACCTCAAAAGCAGGTGTCAACCATTCTTTGTTCTATTAAATTAAACCTTAAAGGACCAGATACAACAAAACAAAAAAAATTCTAAATGGATTGTATTGGACACTATTTGTAGGAGTTATCAGTAAAATTAATTACGAATTCTTGGCTTTCTTTTACCAGCATTCGGTGTCCATCTCGCTAAAGACGCACATTTATTTATTTTTTTGCTTTGTTTCCCCTCTTTTGTATTGATTCGATCGATTCTAAAACGAACGATATAAGTACCTGTCTGACGTCATACTCTTTTACAAAAGTCGTCCACCAGCAAATGGTACCTGTTGGAGAACTTTTTAAATTTTAAAGTTAATGAATATACATTTTCGGGTACATATTTATTTTTAAATTTATCGAGTTGTAATTGAAATTCATGTCGTATTTATACATCCCTTCACTCTTAAAGCAAACGAGCGATTTTAACTCAGTCTGAGTTAATTTTCACTCATTCCAGTGTCGAAAACGCGCTTCCCCGAAAGGAGTGGACTTCACTCCTTTGTTAAGTTAAACTTCCGACAGGATCACTCCAAACGATTGATTTTAACTCCGTCTAAGTTAATTGGAACTCAGTCCGAGTTAATTTTCACTACCTTCAAGTGTTGAAAATGCACTTCTCCTATAGGAATGGAATTCACTCTTTGGTTTTAAGCGTGTAGCACTTAGTGTTAAGTAACACAATCAAACAGCAATAGCGTTTCACAAATACTCCAAACCACTCATCCTCCAACCGGACCTGTTAAATGAGGCGGAAGAGCACCAGATTTCCACACGGCTTTTAAGACATTCTTTAGCAGAACTTGGTAGGGGATTGTGGCTGATTAAGTTGGCCGATGTGCCGGGATGACAGCGTAAGAGCATGTGTTGGTGTGGATTAACCTCTTGGAAAATATGATCTTTGTACTGTTCTCAAATTTGAACAAAGTCTTAAGCTAGGCGTACACAGAAGCTAAGGTCCTGTGAAATTTCTGCAAACACATCCAAAATATTATTTTGTCGAGATTTTGGTTTCCCTATCATTACTGAAACGCCCCAAAACTCCCGAACAACTAACGATTCGATAATGTTATTCCTATCAAATGTTACGAGGAAGCAAAAATTCTTCGTAGCGAAAGGGGTGTACAGATGGCATTGACGAAAGATATTTTAATCATAGAGATAGAAAAACCGTGCGCGATCGCCCACTTTCTAGAGACGAAATGTAATGGTGAAACCAGAGGGAATTTTGTGCCGAAGCATCACCTAAACATGGTGGCGATTGGCGTAGAAGAAACCAGTACTAAAATTGCGTGTTTTTTTTAAAGCGCAATTTTAGTACTGTCATTTTCTACGTAACTGGCCGCCATGTTTAGGTTTTCAAAGGAAACAGATTTTGACCCTTCGTTTCCCCTCTAGATAGTGTTCTATAACGCACGGTTTTTCTATCTCTATGATTTTAACTCCGTCTAAAAGATGAATTGATGAAATGTTAATACTACGAAATAACAAACCAATAAACATCAAGAGTGGCGACTACTTTTAGACGTCTTCAAAGCTAGGCATACACGGAGAGACAGGGACGGATTAATTAAAATGCTAGAAATAATATTTGAAAAGTTTTTTATACAAAAAAAATATAAAGTTTAACGCAGATTACTTAAAAGGTGGAAAAGTTGCTTTTGTAATATTAAGCCTTGGTACGATATTAAAATAAAACTTAAGATTCGTTAGTTAATTGAAACGTCTACCTCCAGAATATAAACAAAATCTGGAGTATCTCCACGATAGATGCTTCATCCTTCATTCAACAAACAATTAATCTTTATTAAAATTCTCCAAACAAAATGCATTTTATAGGCGCCTTACCAGATAAAGTGAAAATTCCCCTTAAAATTACACGCCACAAGTACAGCTAAATCCAAAAAGCGGTCAACTCTATTGAACACTTCCATACAGGCTTATTCTTTCACTAGAATATTGAAATAAGGAAGCCTAGGGGAAATCCTCCAAAGGACTTAAGCCTTTATTACGTTTAGCGGTCCAACATAATATGATCACCACGGCGAAAATATTCGGTTAAGCTAATGGGGCTGAACTATTTCTGCGTGGTACTTTCAGATTAGATCATCACCGCAGAAAGCATATGGCGGTGGCACCCTTAAACTCCAAGTCGCCACTAATTCTTTTCAATTAAGCTTAATGGAGGCCGGGCTTAATGGGGCATCGCCAATAGCGCCAAACTAATTCGATATTGAAATAAAAACGGCGCCGTTAAAAATTTGAGGAAGGTTTTAACTTGGCGAAAATTAGAAGATATTAGTATGTGCTATGTAATTGAATGATTAGAGTGTGATAATACTGAGATGGTTTTGGACTTTTATATGAACTATTATTTTATATGAATGTGTTTTGATTTAAGATATTTTGGGTATGATATGTTAATTTCATTCACTTTATTTGTGAAACATTTCAGAATTTAAAATGATTTCCAAACCATTTTAAATTCTGAAATGTTTCTGAAATAATTGAACCATTATTGTAGATATTCGATTTTATTCATTTTATCAAAGATTAAATTTAAATACAAGAACGACACAAGGTTAAAATTCTGTTTTATACCTTTAATAGTTTGAACTTATTGTTTCCTTTCCCCTTTCGTCACTAAATCAGGGTTCTAAATTACGAAGCGTAATTGGCTGTGTTAAAGTTCCTAAAGGAGGCTAGAAATAGGCAGCCGGAATTGATTAGGTTACCCTTTCCCTTCCAGTTTGTTATTACTAAAATCTCAAAAAGTCAAGATTCCAACCCCATATTTTATTTAATAAATTAAATTGACTTTTAACTTGTCTTGAGCATTACTTTGTTAATCCTTGAAGATCTATCAAAGTAACTACACAGATAAGCTTCTCACAAGAATCCCCGACTAGGCAAATATTTTTCTGCTGCCTTTTCAGTTTCCTCAGCAGCCAACTTTGCAAGTAACGTCTTAGGAGTCTTAAAAATGTGCTAAGAATGTACTAAAAAGCATAGTTTGCGATTTCATGTAATTTTTTAACTACTCAATATATAAGTATAATTTTTATGTTTAAATCTATAAGATTTATTTATTATAAAACAAATTTTAAAATTTATGAAACTTTAGCCAAAACTAAAATAAATGATAAAACTATAAAACTCATAAAACTATTTGAAAACATTTGGATTCGGCTTGAGCGCCACATTTTGAGGGCTAAATTTAAGAAATGACCAAGAAAATGACTTTATATTGCACAAATATGTACAGATAAAGACTTATATATAATTTATAAGCTCAATTTTAGTTTGAAATTATTTTAATGACCTGTATTAATAAATATTGTTTAAGTTTTTCTTTTAAACAGGTATGCTCTTTAGTACCTTCTTTGCACATTTTAAGACTCCTAAGACCCCTTAAAGTAGTATATAAGACGTTTTGAGGCGTTGCTCGTAAAATGTCCAATAAAATGTGAAATCTGGTATTTATGAGCCGGGTTCTTATATATAAAAAGAAATTTAGATTAAAAAAATATTTAATATTAGTTAAAATTTGAAATCAATTGTATTTCTTTAGCTATTCGAATACGGTTAATAAAATACTAAGAAATGTTTAAAAGGGTTATTAGAAATATCTTATTTTTTAAATTTATAGTCGAGTTCAAAGAATAAGAGAACAAATAATTCAAAGAACTTTATATAATACTAAAAACAATACCCTAAAGGTTTGAGTGTTACTAATATTAATGACATACATAAAATGATAAATAAAATTAAGATTTTTCACATGCAAACTCGAAAGAAAATATAGAATTGTGTTAAATAATTCCTCATCTATTCCAGAAATTATCAGAAAATTGTAACCGAAAAACATTTATTAAAGTGAACAACAAATTAATTATGAAACTGTTACACTTCCCATGTGTGTTGAATTAAAAAATATGAGGGAAAAATGAAAAATAATCAATCTTCATAAATAATGTTTGAAGAATTAGCGGAAACAAAATTGGGGCTAATAAATCAAGATACAATCTGTCTTGCCGTTGTTTTGATTAATCAATTTATTCCGTGCACTGGAACGCGAAATTCTCACGCAATATTCGAGAAATATATGTAAATACTACACACAAAAAAAGTTTGAAGGCACAAAAAATAGTGAAACGAGAAATTGTAATTGGAAAAAGTTGTTAACACAAGTTCACAAAATGCGAGAGAAATGAAGTAATGAACGTAATTTGTATCTACTTTGTGTCTTTTCTACAAGCGTAATTTTTTAGAAACTCATTAGAATAGATACTGTATTATCAGCTTAGAATAATAACAAAGAAAAAGTAAAATAACCTTTTTTGTTGTTGTCGGTTTGTGGTTTTTCCGACTCAATTAGAATGAAGCTTGTTGTTTGCGTCTTTCTTTGTAAAAAATAAACTCATTAAAATGGATAATTTGTGTCAGAATATACACAAAACAAAACTATATATATAATGGTGTTTTGTTTATTTTTGTTTTGTGGTTTTTCCGACTAAATTATAATAGTGGTTTTGATGAAACCGTGGTTAGTAGCAATTTAAAATGTATACGGCTGAACAACTAAAACTTTTATATAGTAAGAAAATATACTATTTTGATAAAAGTGCAAAAAGTTTTGCTTTTAAAAACATAAAGAGTTTTATTAAAATAATCAAAAATTAAATAACTGTCAGTGCAACATATACGGAACAAAAGCTGTGCAATAAAACGCCTATTTTTAAATACTATGATGTTGTATTTAAATACGCCTAAAGTAATTAGTACCTTAGAGACAAAAAAAAATCCTTTCAAAATGTAGAAGGTACAAATGGAAATAAGTAGTATACATACCATCATTTATGAAATGAATACTTTTAATTCGAATGCCTTCAAAATATATTCTTAACAAAGATATTTTACTTATTCTTTCAAAAACTCATTTATAGAATTGACTATCACAAGTATCGACTACTATTTTGATTATAATATTTTCACTTTCCAATACAACTTAATCTACATTTACAGAGTAGGTTCAAAGAGAACATAATATACAATTATAATTAAATTCACTGTGTGTTATTAGATATAGTTAACACACGTTATTTGCCATGCGAATTATTAAACCGAATTGTCAGTGCAAAACTAATCATGAAGGCTACCAGGCATGAAAGGAAGATGATGCCACCCAAACATAGTTCACAGTTTAAACTATTCAATTAGTTGATAATCCAACAAGTTTTCAATTCCTTTTGTGCAAATTCACACCTATTCAAGTACCTAATATATGACATTCTGAGCAGTAAAGTGGTGTATTGGACAAGATACAATTTCCCCCAAGAGAATTGCCTGAAGTATAGCTTTCCCATAGCTTGTGATTATAGAACAAGAAGTTTTCCAAAAGAACTAAATTATCCTATTTCAATACACAGAAAAAAGATTTCTGTAAAGATAAAGCACGTTTCACTGTTGTTATTTTTTACATTACAGTGCTGTAGTGTTTGTTTTGCTGCGTTGTGTTGTTTTTGCCGTGTGCCTCCAGGCCGTAGACTGGAAGGCAAGAGGGTTGCAGTAGCATCCGTTGGCACAAGACTTTGAGTACCCATGAGAGGGATGTCTGACTTCTACTCTGAGATGACGCCACTTCCCCAATTTAGGCATGCCGCTGGAGGGGAAATTTTCTCCAGACAACCTGCACCCTTGGTAAACAGCGCAATGACCGACCACAGGACTTTTGGACCCACAGAATTAACGAAGTGTTTGTTTTTTTTACCGCATATTAATGTTTTCTTGAAGCGCAGAGTGACATGAACTAAAATAGCGTTTAAACAGAGATGGGTGCATCCAATTACCGCTAGTGAAGCAAACGCATTTCGCTCATAATACCACACAATAAGTTTTACATTATGTGTAAATTCATAACACGGAACTCAATTCTGCAACTTACAATGACTCTGTGATGGTAAATTAATTACAAGCGTATATCAGGAAATATTATAAGTCGTAACCTTTAACAAAAAAATATAGACAGAACAGAAGGACGGACACAAATCTACATAATTCTCAAACAACTCCCAATTCTTCCGGATCAAAGTAAATAAATAAAAATGTCATATTAAAAAGGTCTGCTCCTCTGCATTCTAACTAGTGCTTATAAGAATAACTTATGTTTAAATATTTGAGATGTAACTATAGACCTAAAAGCCTCTAGTGCATACTATTGTCATTTAGCAATATACACTTTAATTTACTTAGATGGTTTTAAAATATTGATGTTCGACAATTTTAGTTATTTGTCCTCTGTTGGAAGCTATATAGATGTTTCAGAAAGAAAAAGTAAAATATTTAAAAAAGAAAAAAAGTATTTTGTGTTCTATAAAATATTAGAGGGATACATTTTCCCCAATGAGTTCATCATCCTCAATTCTAAGTTTATAGTATTGCAATATTTAAAAAAAAACTATAATTAAGTTCCAGATCATCGAGATTTTTTTAAAAAGATATTATCCTCTTAATGAATGACGACCAAAGATCGAAATATATTTTTAAGTAAAATTTAAAAAACTCATTACAGGAATTAGTAATTTTAGCTCAAAAATACATTTATCAGCTACTTCACTACACCTCGTAGACGTACAGTACAGCCTATAGTCTCTTTCAGGAGTTTGGGGGCGTCAATTAACCAACACATCGGGCTACCGGCGATAGGTTCCTCATTCAAGTGCAAATAACCCGATTAAATAGTAATGACTGAAAAGGATTATGCACGTGCCCTGGCTCTCGGGAGGGGTTTAGGACCACCAACTACCTACAGAATACGGATGCCGAAGAAAGGTTACAAGGTTCTTTTTTATGTGTTGCTTTAACTTCAAGGGATAATATCCGTTTGTACATTTTACAGTTAGGGAAATGGAACCGGAATTTAGTTTTCTTTACCTGAATTTCCCGAATTTTTTTTTTAAACTTATCTTTAGTTTAGTTTGAATTATAGTCGCACTAGCTACACGAGGACTATTGGCGACGGGCGTCTTAATTTATAACCACAGTCAAGTGGCGAGCCAACACTTGAGTAGGAACCCAACGCAACCGTTAAGGGCGACATTGTACACAGCGTTGGCACTTTGCAGGATATTTAACGTGCACTCCTGTAAACGAGGCATTATTAATCGGACTTTTTGCTTATCTAATTTTGGGAACTGCAACCACCGTGGAATAGTTGATATAATATGTTGGTGTTCAATGATTAGTACAGGATATATTATCAACAATTATATAAAGATATTTAGTATTTTCTACTAGTTTGGTAATTAATTTGAAATCTTAAATGACTTGTGTAGATCTATGCATTAATCAACTGACTAATTTCTTTGTGGTGTTAAAAAATGCTTTACCGCATTATTATCTTTCGAACTCAATATCCAGTTTATGATCTAGACTTCAAAGTACAATACATAACAAATCAAAACACCAGATTTTTTCAAATTCAAACGAACTTTACCCTTTGAGCTGTAAGAAAATGGGCCAAACTCCATGGTTTCTCGGTAAATTTCAAATTTAATTGTCTAAAAAGCTGGGTTTAACGCTCTCAGAAGGTTAAAATCTAACATCAAAAATACTGCAATGTTCTTCAAAATATCCTTCATTCCACAGTTCAGTCCCAGAGTAATGGGAGAATTGCAAAGGGCTTTAACTACGGCCGCCATAGTCCGATAATGGCTGAATGGTAGAGAGAGGTTTAGCAATCGCTATTTCTCTTTGGAATAAAGGAACATTTAAATTGGAATTGAAGGGAGAACGGATTACACCGGACATGGAGACTGGTTGGCGATTTGTTAAGATTTGTAAAGTTGTATAAGATTAAGATGGGTAGCATGTTGGAAGGGATTGAGATACAACTGTATCATTATTTGAATGGTGCAGTAGGTATCTCAGTGCGACTTAATTTAGATGTCCGAGTTGGAATTTCTCAGTTGTAATTTGGAATAATTACGATCACGGCGTAATTTTAACGAGTGCAATTTGCTAAAAAAAAGATACTGCTTGACTTTTCAACGTCCATTTAATAGTTACTGGTACAAAATATATACACGTGGAACAAACAATTATAAAAAATCTTTTACGTACATGCACTTTGTGTGTTGCGAGTTTTTAAAATAAAAGGCCAAGAATTCATTACCCATTCCGTCACTTCAGTTCCCACAGGTGCTATCTCACTTTGCACAGCTGTAGAAATTTACTGAACGGTAGGTAACTCTTGGTGAACTCTCAAAAAAGTCGGCCGAAAACCCAAACGAAATGAGCAAATAACGGTCGGATAGGTGTGCCGGAAAACGTCATCGTTGCGAAAGAATTCGAATCATCAGTCGAAGTCAGACATTTGCCACAAAAAAGTATTTATCGCCAAATCCGAAAAAATTGCGCCAAGGGTTACCGTGCAATAAATATGATAATTGCACAACAGTGAGAACTTAAGGGGTCACAGGAGTCTTAAAAATGTGCAAAGAAGATACTACAAAGCATAGTTTGATCTTTCATGTAATTTTTTAACTACTCAATATATAAGTATAATTTTTTTATATGTAATTCTACATGATTTATTTATTATAAAACAAGTTTTAAAATTTGTGAAACTTTAGCCAAAGCTAAAATAAATGATATTGAACATGAAGCTATCTGAACACATTGTGATTAGGCTTGCGCGGCAAATTGTGAGGTCAAAATTGAAAAAATTACCAAGAAAATGACTTTATATTGTACAAATATGTACAAACAAAGACTTATACCTAAATTCTCAGCTCAATTTTAATTAGAAATTATTTTAAGAGCTTTTTTCTAAAAAAATTCATAAAAATTTCAAAATTTTGATTTTAAATTTTTTTAAAAATAATTTCTTATTAAAATTGAGCTGAGAATTTTGGTATAAGTCCTTGTTTGTACATATTTGTACAATATAAAGTCATTTTCAAGGTCATTTTTTGAATTTTGACCTCACAATTTGCCGCGCAAGCCTAATCACAATGTGTTAAAATAGCTTCATGTTTAATATCATTTATTTTAGTTTTGGCTAAAGTTTCATAAATTTTAAAACTTGTTTTATAATAAATAAATCCTGTAGAATTACTTATAAAAAAATTATACTCGTTTATTGAGTAGTTAAAAAATGACATGAAAGATCAAACTATGTTTTGTAATACCTCCTTTGCACATTTTTAAGACTCCTGTGACCCCTTAAGTGACGATTTGTTATTTTAAAATTGTCACACGTCATGGTTACAAAGTAGTCATAATTGCCAAACTGACAATGTTTGACTTACAAAAGCTTACTTAGCCAATTATTACCAGTGTTCTGCGGTTTCATGTATTATTTGATTAATAAACAAATACGCAACATTGGTTTTGAATGCACGACTCCTTTGCCGCCAAATATTTTTCAACCACAATAAATGACATTTCTTTTTACTTTGCATTATTTAAATTGTAAGCTTCAAAACACTCCAGTTTCAAAAACAATTTGTGTTGTTTAATACTTCAATATAGACACATTTCATTATAGACACTTTAAACTTCAATATGGATATTTCTCCAATAAAAAAATTATATAAGTTCTTTAAACAAATTGGCAAGCAATTGGTTTTCTCATGTTGTATCCACATTAAATAATAATAAACAAACGCGAGAAACTATCGGGACAATAATAAATTGTTTCGCAAATAGTATCCTGTCAATATTGACCTCCCAAGACCAACAATAATGTTCTCAACCATTTATTATCAGCTTTACTGGGAACCTTGTCTTCTACAGTAAACAATGTGATAAAGTGTACTTTTGGGACAGCTTATTCTACGAATTGGCCCTTTGTAGAGTGAGCCGCAATATCATAAGACATAAACGACATATTCCCTGAAATTAAGAAAGCTTATACATAGAGTAAACACAACCAGAGCCAATTACTTAAATGGACACGCTTTCAAATTTGCTTTTAGGATTCACACCCCCCACTCTTAAAACAAACGAGCGATTTTAGCTCAGTCTGAGTCAATTTTCACTCCTTTCGCTGTCGAAAATGCACTTCCACTATAGGAATGGATTTCACTCTTGTTTTGTTAAACCTCCAACAATCTTAACAACAAAGGAGCGATTTTAAGGCGATTAGGAGCAATTTAGGGCGATTAGGAGCGATTTAGGAGTTAATTTTCACTCATTTCCAGTGTCGAAAATGCACTTCTCCTATAGGAGTGGATTTCACTCTTGTTTCAAGGAATTACGCCTTTTCTCACAGTCTAAAATCATTATTACATCACTTAGAACAAGCCAGGTATATTTTATAGGCATCTTGAAAATGTACATTTATCAATGTAAAAAAGTCCCCTAATTTCACATCACAGTAGTGTGGTGGTAAAAGTGGTGTCATCACCGTGTGCTGTAAATTTACATGTGATGTAAAATTTATTGTGCGGTAACGGTGAAAAACTTTGCTTGATTGGTTGCGATTGGATTCACCCATATTTTTTGCTTAAACATAATTGGAGCAGGTTGTTAATGGAAATGTACTTCGTGGAAGCCTCTACATGCCGTAAAACAAACATTACAACATTGTGATGCACAAAAAAAACCTTGCAAAATGTACTGCAATAGTGTAGAAATTTTTGTAAATGAGTTTTTTTTTTTATTTTGTTGATCATTTAAACAAGATGATATGTATGAGGATTGGGAGATAGTGGATTAGAATCTTGTAATTTAAAGTACGATTTGTTATTGATCGCAGCAGAATGAGAATATTTCGAAAATGACAAAAATATGTGTGATTCCTTTATAATTAAAAATAGAATGATTGTTTATAAATAATCACTCTTTAAGCCTACTGGGAAAAAATTAGGATATTTTTAACGGAACAAATTTGTTTTAAACAAAAAAATAAATTTAAATTTTAGTTTAGTATCATGAGTGAGCATGTTTTCAGAAACCTCCGAATTAACCAACTAAGAAAATTTTGCCTCTCTGAAATAAGATTTCTACTGAGGTTCATCTAAACATGAAAATTTTGCCTCTCTGAAATAAGATTTCTGCTGAGGTTCATCTAAACATGAAAATTTTATGTAGGCACTTTTAGACCCCCCCCCCCCCCCCCCCGAAAAAAAAAAGAATGTGAAAAACTGAAAGAAACATTTTCATTCGAAAATGAATGAGTTAGTGGAAGCTGTTGAGTCATGAAGTCTTCGTAATGATTTAAAATGCAACTAAAATTGAATAAATAATCATTGAGATCGTCCGTTTTATACTTCTACAACGTTGGGAAAATAGAGTTATACCTTTGTCGCTCTGACTAACAGAACTTAAATGACAAAAAGAACGTTTCAGTTTACACAAGAAGCGAATAACCATAAAAGCCGCCATTGTCGAACATCACGTAAACTTTAAATCGCCGCTGGAAACCAAAACAAAAACCCTAACTTAGCACAAAACTGCTATCGACGGGGCAAAAAGACATACGAAACATGTGTTCCGAACAGACAAGATGAAAAAAAATAAAGAAAGACAATACCATTGAAAGCCAGAATCAATAAAAAGAAACGCGGAGGACAAATAAAAAAAAATATTCCACGAGCTTTTGACAACATTTTAAACGTTCCGATTCTCTCCTGAAGTTCAACTCTTCCATTTTCATTCTATTATAGAAGAAAAGGATATGGAAAAAAGTTGTTCTTTTCGGGCCTTTGTTACTGTTCCTTTTAAAGAAAATCATTATTATCTCTTAAAGCCCTGAAGGCTTGAATAATAATAATAAAAAAAGGATAGAGAATAGGTGATCAATACCGAAAAAGATATGGTGCCTTGTAGAGGAAACTGTAATAAATGTGGCTTTTATTGATGCAGCGAAGTTTCGTGCGAAAAAAAATCGATGGGCCATAAAATAGAACTTTGTATATTTTTATGGAACTTGTTAGCAATTTTTATGTCGAAGATATTTTATTCATGTACAAATAATATAAGTATAAAAACACCGTTCAAATGAGCAAACATATTATCCCACTGTAAGCGGGAAAAGAGATCTATCGCAAAAATACTAGTTTTTCAGAAAAATCGTCTGAAGTTTATTTTTTCAATTGCATTGTATGACAGAAAAAAACAACGATTCGCTTGCTGCATTCTAACTATTCTAGCAATTGATTTAATATTTGCTTTAATCGCTAGATATTTAAATTTTGAATATTAGCATAGCATTTGCACTTTTCCGCGTACAGTGCGTTATAAGGTTGTATCTACTTAAGGTCGCATTGTTTCCAATGTTTTAAAATTATTCTCTAGTTTTGATTGTTTTAGGTATGAAAAATAAAGAAAGTCAAACTTTAAAATGGTGCTAATATAAAAAATATTAGTTTCATTATGTATTTTGATATTACTTTGACATACTGCTTTAAGAGATTAATCTTTATGATGTAATTAAACATATTTTAATTTAAACTTTAACAAATTAAACAAAATCATTTAAAATTACTAAAAAGTCATCATTAAAAAAAATGTTCACTAATTATGACAATCGACTTTAAATTTTTTTGATTAAGCAAACTAGAAAAAAAAATATTCTATAACTTGACACCGACAAAAATATGAATAAAACTAGCCAAAGCATTACTAATGAAATATTTAATTTAAAGTTATTATTGCCCACGTAATGTCACCAGTCAAAACAAACCGATTTCTCGAGATGCAATTCAAATATTAATATCTGACTAAAACCTTTCCCAATGAAAGAAAAATGTCAGTAAGTACTTAATACTTTTAAAACTTATGTCTATTTACAGACAAAATGCAATTAACTAATTCCCTAAATGTAAATGGGGTTAAGTGCGTTGGACCATTTCCCTTTGAGCTTCTGCCTTTTAATATGTCAGTGAACGAAGAAGCGTGTGCGGGAATACTTCTGCGAACTTAGGCTTTTTCCCACATTGAACGATTAAGCTAAACAACAAAGGCAGCCAGACAGAAATTCAATTAGCAAATGCAGCACTCAGACTGTTGAGAGTCGTTTATTAATTCAATAGTCTGATCTAACTTATGCAGAACTCAATTGAGTATCTGAAAGAAGCTTAAGTTTACAGGAAAGTTTCCGTACAAGCGTCTTCCTACATTCAAATATTAAAAGGAAACAACATGCAGGTGAATAGTTCTCATATTTATCCCTTTTTTAGGTTTATTAATTGAAGAGTCTGATCTAACTTATGCATAGCTCAGTTGGATATCTGAATGTAAAAAAGGGGCTCAAAATTACAGGAAAGTTTCCGTACAAGCCTCTTCCTACATTCAAATATTAAAAGGAAACAGCAAGGTGGAAAGTTCTCCTATTTATCCCTTTTTTATATTTACGAGCTCAATTTAGTTGAGTTGAATAAGTAACTTGGGGTTGTTGAAAAAAAAAGCTAAATCCATCGTTTCAACTATTATCTATTTATTCGTTTTATGTTTGGTTTTGTCACCGGGCGGGGTTTTAGGAGTTGCGCAAATTGCATTTATAGTTAATTCCCGCTCATTCGAAAGGTATGGGACCAAAATTAAGCAGCAAAAATAAAAATACTGCATATTTTGAGAAATCTAACTTTGTAAGTACGTATTTACTTTTGTGTATTTTTTTATGCGTTTACATTTCATATTTTAGCAAAGAAAATTCCCGAGCCTTTCGGTTAAACAGATTTTCGGATAATCGGGATTCGGATAAACGGGACTCTACTGTATTTTAATTACGAGGTGAATTTTTTAAAAAAAAATACTTATGAAAAGTAGGCGTTTAGTATATTCATGAAAGTAAAGTAAATAAGAAAGTTAAAAGAAGCTAATAAAAAATGCTTTAAATCAAAGTGATAAAAGGAATACTTTAGGTAGGTTACTTGTTGATTACTTTTTGAATACATTAAAACGAAGAAAAAAAGCAATGAACGAATCACTTAAAATGGATTTCGAGTTAAGAAAATTTGACAAGGTCTTCTTGCTCAATGCTATTTGCCCCCCATCCCTCACCCTACTTTACGGCACTATATAACCAACCTAATAAATGCTTAAAAGAACCACATTCAAAAATTTATTTCATTTCCAGATCCGTTTGTCACACCAACATCAAGCCTTGATGCATTTAGATAGATTAGCGAACGAATTCAACAAAACGTAAATACCAAACGTTAGTCAGATAGCGTCAAGCTGCCATCTAACCAGCTTATGGTGTGTCAGCGGTCAACCGCCCAGGGAGTAATCAACAGCACTAACTGATGACGGAGGTACTCTTCCTACCTGATGCTATTTACACCGCAGTTTACGGCACTACACATCAAACCGAATTACTGCTTAAAAGAACATCAAGTAAAAAAATTCTTTTTTAAAACCCTCGCCACACCTGCTTCAATCCCTGATGACACATCAGCGACATAATTCAACAAAACGTAACTACCAAACCTTAGCCAGGTAGAGTCAAGCTGTCATCTAATCAGTTTATGGTGTTGTGTCAGAGGTCAACCGCTCCGGGAGTAATCATCAGCACTAATTGATGACGGAGGTACCTTTCCTTCCCAATACTCTACATTTGCCCGCAGTTTAAAACACTATCTAACCAAAACTAATTACTGCTTAAAAGGAAAACGTACAAAAATATGCAATTTCCAAAACCATTTGTCATACCATCTTCAAGCTTTGATGCTTTCAGAATACAATGACATATTAGCTACATAATTCGACAAAACGTAAATACCAAACCTTAGAAAGATAGCGTCAAGCTGTCGTCTAATCAGCTTATGGTGTTGTGTCAGCGGTCAACCGCTCTAGGAGTAATCATCAGCACTAACTGATGACGGAGGTACTCTTCCTACCTGATGCTGTTTGCACCAAAGTTTACGGCACTTAAACAAACCGAATTACAACTTAAAAGAACATCTAGTGAAAATTTATTTTCCAAAACCATCCTCACACCTGCTTCAAGCCTTGATGACATATTAGCGACATAATTCATCAAAACGTAAATACCAAATCTTAGCCAGATAGCATCTATATGTCATCAAATCAAGCTTATGGTGGGTCAGCGGTTAACCGTTCAGGGAGTAATCATCAGTACTAACTGGTGACGGAGGTACCTTTCTTTCCGAACACTCTCTATTGGCCCGCAGTTTATAACTCTATCTAACCAAACTAATTACTGTTTAAAAGGAAAAAAACATACAATTTCCAAAACCATTTGTCATACCACCTTCAAGCCCCGATGCATTCAGAACACAATGACACATTAGCCACATAATTCGACAAAACGTAAATACCCAACCTTAGCCAGATAGCGTCAAGCTGTCATCTAATCAGCTTATGGTGTTGTGTCAGCGGTCAACCGCTCCGGGAGTAATCATCAGCACTAACTGATGACGGAGGCACTCTTCCTACCTGATGCCTATCTGATGACTGATGACGAGGCCAGGAAAGATCGGACTACTCCCTTTCTAACGTGTAATGACACATAGGGAGGTGGCCCTGAATAGAAAGAGGGTATTTGTGTTTGTTTTGGTGAACTGATAGTGGGGATTTTGTTAACTATCATTACGAAGAAATATGACATTTTAAAGTGAAAATAATTCTGAGTTTCGGAAACTAAATATTGAGAACAGAAACGAATACCAAATAGTGAACAAGTATCTTTTATTAAATAATAATTTAAAAAAAAAACGTTTATTAAGTAAATAAGAAAATATTTATTATGCTTTTATTTAAAAGGCTTTAAAATTGAAAGTTCATTAATGTTCAGAGTTATATAAACTAAGCCTGTTTTAATTAAACCCTTTTATAGTGTATGTAATAGGTATAACACTTGACTAAATTTGCATCTCAAAAAGATTATTGAATTATTGTTACTAACTTATACAATAGCTTGAAAGGAATGATAGTTGTAGTTTTCAATCAGGTTTAATGTTACAATCAGGTTTAATGTTAAAAGGTTGCAATCATACCTTTTCTTTCGCGAATCAAACAAAAAAGAAAGCAAAGCAGTGAATCCATCAAAAAAACTTGACTTCCGTAAACGACACACGGCATAGCTGAGGCAAAGCTTTTTAAAATAAAATGTGAATAAGTCCATACAATATAAACTGGTAAACATAAAAGTAGATGCAAGATTGCACCGGGAACCTGGAACTTTCTAACTGCCACTACTATTTGCAGCGTTAATTTACCAATTTCGTGATAAACCATAACTTTGATGCACCGCAAAAAGTAGCAAATCAAAGCTCTTAATAGTGGTGAAAGCTAGAAAGTTCCAGGATTGCAACGGAATCCAAAAAATTTAACTAAATCGAACAAAATATCCCTAATTTAGAAACACACTATTCCATATTCTTTTAACCCTTTCAGTCCCAGTGATGAAATTTGGAATCATCACTTTCAATATTTTTTCCAAATGCTTATGCCACGTTATGACGTCCAAACATACATCATTCGATTCTTCACACTTTGTTCTATTAGGCAATATTTTACATTAATCTCAATAGAAGTCAGAACATTTTTTTTATTTAGAAAATAGCTAACAAGCGTTTCACATGATTTTTGAAATGTTCACTTCAGTTCCACATATTTAAAACACAATTTATAAACTATTTCGGTTAAAATAATTACTAATTTTTTTTAATAATACGGTCAGATACCTCAAAGCATATAACTCGAAGTGTTTTTACGAAAAATATATATTTTTATTTTGTTGTTTTCCACAGTTAAAAATTTCGGCATTATTTCAAAAACCATATAAAAAATTAAAATGAATTTTTTTCTTATGGGACTCTTATTTTTGTCCTAAAATAAGCTTATTTGGTGAATATCGGATGTTTCTGTAGTGTAGTAAAGTTTTGGGACTGAAAGGCATGAATAACAACCCAAAACACGAACAACACATTCTTTTATTTTACTTCCCCAACATCCACAAAAGCTTTCCGACCCGAAATCTGGGCGATCCGATCAGAAGTTCATTTTTATTTTTCATTTTTCGAAGATAAAAGTTTTCCTTGATGAAAAGCGTGTGGTTTTATCTCTGGAAATGATGAACTTGGACGATTGGATGGGTGTGAGAGGTGGAATGAGGTTTTAAATGAATGCTTGAGTGTAGATTTTGATTAACTCTAGGGAATCGTGGATGATTATTTCTAAAAATATTTTCTGCTATGCGTTATGTACAGAGGTTCGAACGAAACTCTGAAAGTGAAATTAAAATTTCTATCAAATGGAAATTGGGTAAATAGACTAGCCAAAGGATATGCTGACAGATTTAACACATAGTGCTGATATTACTGATGATGAGTTTTCTGTAGATTTTGAACTTTTAAACAGAGTCAGTTTAAATTTTTGAACAAAAGGCTTTATAGTGACTTAAAACTGATGAGTATATATATTTTGAATATTTTGATTGTAAATTTTTCTGTAAGTAATTGCTTAAACCATATTTTAGATAACGTAGTATGTTTTTTTAGCGAACTATTTATTGTAGGGAATACTGATGATTGTGTTCTGTGGAAGCATTATAGATACAGCTTGGTTCGAACGAAGCACTTTGGAAGTGGAAAATTTCTATCATATGGAAAATCGGTAAATAGACTAGGCAAATAAATGATGTGCCGACAGATTTTACATTTCATAAATAATGTTGCGGGTAATGCTTATGACGACATCATTCTGTTTACAAGTAATGAGAGGTATTAGAATGTCGAATGGAACGTAGATTATTATTTTTTATATATTTTTTTATAAAATAATTTTTAGGGGGTCAAAATTAATGATGTATACCATTATAAAAGTTTTGGTCGTGAAGCTTCCAGAGCAATAAAATTTTTCACAAAGTTAGTGCTTCTTTTGAAAATTTTGTCTTTATTTAACCGTATCTATCAATCATTCATCAGAAGAATGATTTAAATGAAGATTATAAACGAAAGATAAATTAGAGTTCTTCAATAAGATTTCATTGAAATCGCTTAAAAATTGCAAAATAATTTCGTTTTTTCATTTTAAAAGTTTAAGTGTTAATAAACGTGCAATTTCCTTAATTTTAACTTTATTTTTTTTAGATATAAATTTGTACATAAGACGCGTAATAAAATATATCAGACCAAGTTTAACTTGCTGTGCTCTTTTATAACTGTATAGTAAATGCAATTTTTATAATTCTCAGCTACCATTACTTAACAAATACAGAAAAAAAAAGAGAAGAAAAACACGAAAAGAAGTTAAACGGTAGGGAGCCACATCAAGAAACATAAAAACCTCAATTACACGATAGAAAACTCAAACAAAAACCCAACTTACAACCATTCAACTCAAACGGGACCACCCGGCAGTCTACATTACGACATTAACTTCCCATTTTACAGCGATTACAGATAAATCTTAAAACTTTACAGCCCACCCTTTTACCAATTAAGCCATTAAACGCAGCAAGTAGCATCGTGAAAATTCCATAGCTCGCATTACCAAAATTGCTTGGGCAAACTCTACCCCCCCGACACCACCTTAAAAACAACCGACCGAGCGGAACGTTGCAATTAAGCGTTTAACACACAAGGCCGCCCCCCACACTACCAATAAAACGGTGATATCATCTGCTGGTTTGACAATGATTTACATTTCTTTAAATAAAAAAAATACATATTTATTTAAATTTATTTTATATTATACCAAGACACACCTTAAATATTTGCAGCATTGCAACGTTCTAAGCGAAGGAAACGGCGTAAACAACGCTGCTGGCGCCGACATTTTGCCTGCTCTGATTGGTCGCTCCTTTGCAATACGTTCACCCTGATATTCGTGCCCCCTGTTACGTCAAAATTGAAGGAGGAAAAAATAATTAATATTTCATTCTAAATGAAGCAAAAACTAATAAAAATATGTCTTAAAATAACGATTAAATCGGTTTATTGAATGTGAAATACCTTTTTTTATTCTATTCTCGCACTCGAAAATGAGAACTATTCACACTTTTTCTCGTAGAACATTTTCTATACTGCAAACTTAATGAGTTTTACTGTAGTTAATTTTAGTAATAACTTATTTACGAGTTCTTTAAAGCAGTCCAAGAAGTTAATATTGCATTATGGTGGCGTCCATCAATCACGTGATGAGTTTGACGATTTTTGGACCTCTTCCCAAGCCTATAGCACTCTTACAAAAAAGTGAAATCCACTCCTTATAGGAGAAGTGCATTTTCGACACTGGAAAGGAGTGAAAATTAACTCAAACTGAGTTAAAATCGGTTGGTTTTAAGAGTGTAGGGATATCAAACTCGGACAAAATTTACTAGAAGAACTTTTTGAAAAGTTTGAAAAAAAGTTTAAAACAATTTTTTTAAGAACTCTAATATCGTATTGACCCTCTTTCAACTTCATTTTTTCATTGAAATAAATGACTGATACCTGCAATCAAAGGCTGAAAACTGATATTTGGATCTTCTATATTGACCAGGTCAATTTAGGAACTAAATAACGTGTTCATTGTTTAACCCTTTCAGTCCCAGTGATGCCATTTGGCATCACTTTCAATATTTTTTTCCTAATGTTTATGTCCCGCTATGACATCCAAACACACATCATTCGATTCTTCACACTTTGTTCTATCAGACAAAATTTTACTTTAATCTCAATCGAAGTCAGAACTACTATTTTTTTTATTTAGAAAATAGTCAACAAGTGTTTCTCCTGATTTTTGATAAGTTCACTTCAGTTCCACAAATTTAAAGCACAATTTAAACTATTTCGGTTTAAATAATTACTAAATTTTTTTTGATAATATGGTCAGATACTTTAAAATATATAACTCGAAGTGTTTTTAAGTAATATATATATTTTTTATTTTGCTGTTTTCCACAGTTAAAGAATTTTGGCATTGTTTCAAAAACCATATAAAAAATTTAAATGGATTTTTTTTTCTTATGGAATTCGTATATTTGACCTAAAATAAGCTTATTTTGTGAATATCAGATGTTTCTGGAGTGTAGTAATTTTTTGGGACTGAAAGGGTTAAGAGTAGGTTTTAAAAAAATTCCATAAATGGGGAGTCCAGGTCGCAAAAGGATAAACACTTTCAAACCAATTATGTTAGTTCAATGCACATGAGTCAAAGTAACGCTAAAATAAAGTAGAGTCTCGGAAAATTTCAAATTTTACTGAAATTTGGGGGACAATATTTTGCATAACAGAAACGAAAATTTAGGGGCCCTGGGCAAGAGTCTAACAGGCCTTGTGGTAGATCAGGCCCTGATCAAAATGGAAGATTCAATGGTACAATGAAAGACTATTTAACGGGTAAATGGAGAAGTTAGACTAAAAGCCAGATAAAAATGACGATATTTTTATTGAATTAACTGTGTTAAAGTTCTAAATGGATCCATACTATTCATTTTTCGGGTAAGAAGTTCATTTTCGAAGTTAGACTAAAAGACTGATCATACCCCAGCATTTTCAAACCTTTTTTACTCCCAATCAGTCTATTAACAGTTACAGGATTCCCCAACCAACCCCAAAGATGAACCGAGGACATAAAAACTCCCAATTTGTTACAAGGAATCCTGGAGGTGCTTTACCTGACTTCTTTTTTTTATTGTTACGAGGTTGGGGCAACCATCCGGTAACATTAAGATCCCGCCCTGATCTATGTGGGTTTATCAGGAGTTAGAGGGGTGAGGCTCCTAATGGAGTGTCATAAAGACACCGGGCATGCGCACGTGCCGGAGTAAATCCTGGAAGTTTGGAGCTTGATCCTACCTTAAAGATGCGAAGAGTTTGTGGGAATATAACGATGGTATTAGTATTTTATAAGAATGTACTGATATTATGTATAGTATGAAAGTCCACTATACCAATGTTATGTATACTTCTGAAGTGTACTGCTGAAATCCTAGACTTTCCCTGGATGTTTTGGTTTCAAGGACTTAGTCTAGCCACATTGGGCTTTGGGGATGAGCAACAGAACAAACTTCAGAAACAGTTGAAAAATCAGGAACTTTTCCGGAAGCATTGCCAAATGTAATCGAGAAACTTTTTTATATCATGTAAAATATTAGTTCATAGCAATGCAGGAGTTATCCTGAGATTTTAATAAGTTTAAATTCTTTTCTAGAAAGTGGATTTTTTTAAGAAATCGTTGTTAGTTTGTAAAGTTACAGATTCGCACATCATCAAGATCTGATTTTTTTTGGTTGCATGATTTGGCTTTCTTATGAGGAAATCTTATGATTTAACAATTTTTGTATTTATGCATTCTGTTTTTTTATTGTTATCCTACGTGTTTTGTTTTTAATACTATTGGAATTTCAGTGGTTTTATATTTGATGTTTGTAACCACTCTGTTACGATTGTAAACCCGTTGCACTATGATATGTGGCACACGGAGAGATCTTATAAAGAGGAGAGATAAAAAAATGATTGTATTGTGAAATATGATACTACTATTTCAGAAAATCTTACATTTGAGCTCTCAAGTTAATAATCTTAAAAGTTATAAAGACTTAAAAACGATTTAAAAAAGCCTAGATAAAACGAAAAAATTAGATGTTTAATTTTTTTTAATATTGCCTCCTGTAGTAGAGCCAGCGTTTAATCCTCCCATACATAGCCTCAGGGCATTGTTTATTTTCGCAGCCAGAGTTAACCGCTAAGTGATAAACTCGGTTTGGCGGTAGACTTTGCTAATGGAAGCCGTTTGGGGTAAAATATGGCGAGGAATATTGACGATTGATGTTTTTTTGGCGGTGAGATCTTTTATGGAGTACGCCATAACTATTATGAAATGGCGAGTTACGACCTGGCCATTATAACGCATCCTGGGGGCCTAAAAATATATTAGGATACATCAGATGATGGGGGGGAGAGTTATAGTATAGGGCACAGATGGCTTCTTTCTCATTTTGATAGGAAAGGAAGGAAGGGTAATATGATGGGTATGATGCTTAAAAATGATTTAAAAAAGGGATAATGTTATGCAGATTAAAAATATTTTTATCCATAAATAAAGGGAATTTGCTTTTGGGTTAGTGAATTTTTTTTGTATGGGACAATTTTCGGAAATAAGTCTTTTCTTGCTGCTCATGAAATTATGCGTTAAAGAATTACCATAATATATCAGGTTTTGATATTAGTCTGTTGTTACTAATTTTCTAGTCTGTAACCTGGATCCAAACTTGGTATAAAAATGAAGGTTTAAGCATTTATTTTGCTTGATTTTTCGTTATGGGTTGAATTATCGTCTTACAAGAGCTACAATATGACTGCTGTTGACGGGTTCAGTAATTTAGAAAACATAGTCAAGCGACAAGCCGACACCAAAGTAGGCACCCAAAGCAACTTTTGAGGGCCATATCGTACGCGGCGTCGGAATCTTGAAGCATATTTAACTTGCACTCCCTATACACGAAGTATTATTCATCGGACTGTTTTTTTGGCAATAACCATACCCGAATCTGGGACCTTTAGCATGCAAGGGCCTTACGAATTGGGCTCCGTTGTCATATTTTTTCATTTTGAGAGTTCCACAATCTTTTCAGCAGATTTATAACTTAGATTAGCAGATTATTACTTAGCCTAAATCGCACTAAATAATAACAAAACGAAAAAATAATATGAATGAATATATATATTTTTTAAATGTAACCATAATATAATTGGTAAAATAGGCGCAGGGACATTTAGAATTAGAATCGTATCATGACAGCATTTTAATCCCTAAAGAATAAAACAAACACATTAACTGCTGAATAACAAAAATATGCTACATATATGTTTTTAGAATAAAATAGAAAGGACGTCTTAAAGGGTTACATGAGTCAAGATGTCAGGAGGATGTCAAAAAACCGGGGAATGGCGTCAAAAATAGTTCCAACTGGGAATCCTAGGAAACTGTGCTCGTGCCATTCTCTTAATGCTCTTTTGAAGGAAATCCAGAAGCCAAATGGCGAGCTCGTTCTTTTTTGGGTAGATGTAAAGGAAAAATAAATTGATAATTTACCTTGTTCCTTAACTTAAGGATATATTCTAACAAAAAAAATTAGGGTTATTTGCGCTTATGGTCACTTAAGATTATAGCAAAACAATTTTAAATACGGCATGTCTTCTGTCAATAATTTTGTTTGAAGAAGCATAAGGTAACGCTATTACATCTTGTAAAAAAAGAAAAATTATATAGTTTTTTATAAATCTTTGTTTTATGATTTATTTAGCTTTTAAATCCTTTTGATCCAAAAGTAATGTTGAAAACAAGAAAAATATACTTTTCAGATTTGGCGTTCAATCAAAATCTTGATGCTCCAGAAATATAAAATTTTCATTCCTTGAAGTAACGTTGAACTTACTCAATATAATAAAAAGATAATGATTAACATCACAGCTTAAAGAAAAAGTAAAACATTGAACTCAGGCTAAAAAAGGTGCACTTCTTCAAGTTCCTTAGGAAAAAAAATTTAAGGTATTAAAAATATTCTTTATTAACCCTTTCAGTCCCAGTGATGCCATTTGGCATCATCACTTTCAATATTTTTTTCAAAATTTCTATGTCCCGTTATGACATCCAAACACACATCATTCGATTCTTCACACTTTGTTCTATCCGACAATATTTTACAATAATCTCAATAGGAGTCAGAACTACTATTTTTTTTATTTAGAAAATAGTCAACAAGCTTTTCTCCTGATTTTTGATAAGTTCACTTCAGTTCCACATATTTAAAACACAATTTAAACTATTTCGGTTACAATAATTACTAAATTTTTTTAATAATATAGTCAGATACCTTAAAATATATAACTCTAAGTGTTTTTAGGTAATATATATATATTTTTTATTTTGTTATTTTCCACAGTTAAAATATTTTGGCATTGTTTCAAAAACCATAAAAAAAAAATTTAATGATTTTTTTTCTTATGGAATTCGTATATTTGACCTAAAATAAGCTTATTTTGTGAATATCAGATGTTTCTGTAGTGTAGTAAATTTTTGGGACTGAAAGGGTCAAAATATCTTGTACGGGAAAAGTACAACCATAGTTCAGTATTCGAACGGGGCAGAACGTGGTTTGTTTACGAGACAGACAATGGTCGATGTAACTGTGACATCACTGCAGGCGTAGCCGTTCCAGTTGTCGATTCAAAATTTAAAAAAAACAAGATGAACTAAAATACATGTAAAATAATTCGACAGGATGAAATGTGTTGTTTTGAACTTAAAGACATTAAAAAGTAATATTAAGGATATGTGTGAAAAAGGTAACTAATTTCTAAAGTTTAATTGGGGTTAAAATTAAAAAGTTGTCGAGGGTTTAAGTCAGGATATGTTATACATTTAAAAGTTTTCAAATTCATCATTCCTATAAACATATACTCTCACAAAATAACTCGTGTTTTATCTTTATTCCTGGGGATCAGAACGCAAAAGCAAAACGATCTTTTCCGAATAAGAGGGTCTCGGGCGTGTGAGTGATACGGATCAGGAAAGGGTGCTTAAAAAAAAGTTCCTGGATATCCCTCGCCGATCGGGCAGGAAGCAATATTCGAAAGGGTGTTCCACACATCCGCTACAAAATGGAACAAAATTGGAAAATAGCTTGGAATAGCAGCGGAAGTCATCGGCAGTGGAATCTGGTTCGAGTTCGTCTTTTCGGTTCGTAAAAGGGTTCTTTTTATCTCCCTGATGTGGTTTTAGAGGTTTTATTTTCAGAATAAAAATGCAGTTTGTATGTGTTGGTGTGGTTTTCTGTGAGGAAATGGGAGGCTGTTTGGATGTCTGGGTTAGTTTAGATACAGCTGGAATACCAAGCAAGTATATTTTGTAGTAGAGTTGGTGGCAACGTAATATATGTGATAACGATCTGTAAAGGATATCAAAAATGGCTTTGAGTTTTGGCATGAAATATTTGGAATAGTTCTGTGAACCCACAATATCAATACATATAGTCGAATTTTTGAGTTATTTAATAAACAATTGGCTCAGTGAAGTTATTTGTAGCATTAAAGAAACTTTGAATATAGGTTTTTTTAAAAAATATAACTGCTTTTTGCTTAATTTACAAACCCAAAGGTTGAACGAGTCTCGAAATTTACTAAGCTTTACATTTTATACTTTAGTTTTTTAAACAACAGTATTGAAACGTCAAGATATTAAAAATATACTACCTTAAAAAAAAACGAATGAAATCATTCAAAAGTTACGAGATTGAATAAAATATCTTGCAGGCAAGGCTTTTACCAAAACAGAGGCATACCGAAAGGCATACCAAAACAAGCATAGACCAAAACAGAGATAACAATGTAAAAGTGACGAGCGTACATGTAACTTTAATGGCAAGAAATATTTAGAATGATCTGTATGGATGAGGAAAAGGGGAATGCTGCATAAATAATTTGCACTTTTCAAAGTTCAATATAACTGTACGTTTTGAAAGTATGTTACAAAACTACAACCTTCTGATGCTCCACGATTAAAATACTATTACATAATTGAGGATCTATTTTAATACAACCAAGAACAAACGTGCATGAAATGTCCAAGATCAAAAGAGCCCCACAAGATGCATGCCAAATTTCACGGCGCTCTTGTTATATAGCTGGCCAGCTTCCAGTTGGCCCTCCAGTTTTATTATTACTGGAATCAGAATAACTGAAGATTCCTTATCGCAGGAATGGAATGCTGTAGTTTCATTCACTGGCCCATATCCAGGAAAGCTAAAATAATCGCACTTTTGCTGGCCTTTATGTAGTAGCTTTATCATGATAAAAAGACGTGAAAAACAGTTCAGCGTATGAATATACTTATTTTATTGTCAATTTATACACCAGAAATAGAATGCTAATGCAACAATACATGTTTTGTGGGAGATGCTTCATTGAAGCAAAGGGGCATAGAACGTTGAGACATGGATTTGTAAAAGCCCCTCAACGATAAAATCCTAATTTATTTATTGTGAATTTATACTTCAGAAAGGCATGGAATTGTGAAATGGGGTTTGTAAAGATTCAGTTCTAGAAAAGTTATACGTATTCAGCTGTTATCTCACTATGGATTTTATCAAAAACAAATGAGTGAAGTACTGTACTTAGGAAGCCTACTTTTGATGGCCAAACGGAAAATTTGGACTGCATGTTTTCTAAAACTTCGTCGATACAGTTTTAGGGTAAACTTCATCATACATTTTCAAATGCAACAATAATTTTAAAGATTGGTTTGTATCCTTCCAGATTTCATTCCTGTTCTGCCTTTGATCGATGCTCCGATTGGCGCTCTGTTTCCACTTGACATTTATTTCGCAATCGACGATCGAGAAATAATTTATTTTCATTAAAATTTCCTCTATCAATGTTTCAGACTTAAATAACGATTGCATGCCGTAAATATTTGGTAATTAGCATTATGTAGAAATAAATGGACCGTTAGGATGTAAAATGCTATCAAAATTAACAACTAAAGTAATTTTTTTGAAAAGTTTGACAAAAAAAATTAAAATATTTTTAAAGAACTCTAATAAAGCATTGACTCTCGTTCAACGTTATTTTTTTTATAGAAATAAACAACTGATACCTGTAATCAAAGGCTAAAAAAGTGATATTTGAATCCTCTTCTATCGAACCAGATCAATTTCTTGAATAATTAACGAGTTAATTGTGTGTAGGGAGGCTTTAAAAATATCCGCAAATGGGGAAGCCAGGTCACAAGAGGATAAAATTTTAACTAACTCGCATTGCAAAATTTTAACCTTTTAGGAAGCTCTAAAGTTCATATATAAAATGTCCACAATGACAACACATTTCTCAGGTTGTCTAACAAAAGTTTAAATACTTCCTAAGCGACTCAAAGAATCCAGAAATCACAAGCTAAGGACTAAAAATAAGAACGTAATTACTGTCTCAGAATCTTGAAGAAAGTTTTAAAAGTAAAAAAAAAATCTCTCGCACATTAAGGCATTTTATAGTTTAAGAAACTTGTAATGAGAAGTAATTTACACGTTTCTTTCAGGAGAAATTTCACGAAAAAGAGGTGTAAATTGCTCTTAAGCAAGCTTGAAAATGTATTGTAGTCAGGCTTTAATTATGCAGCGAGAATCGTCTTAATGTTAAATGCATTATGTTTTCTTTTAGAAATAAAGAGTATAATGCAGTTAAAAGGTTAAGGAAATATTCTTAGGTTAATACTTTGAAGTTATTTCGTAAATATAACAATAAATATAAGGTGGTATCATTCAAAGAGACTTGTCAATTTTGAAATACCTTGGAAAAGCGTGTCTTAAAATTAAATTTAATTTAATGTACATTCAAATACAATACTCTACTAACGTTTAAAAAAAAACAACCATATAGATAATTTAATAGGCGAGTGCAGAAACCACTTCAGTAAAAAAAAATCCGAAAACTAGGTTTCAATGAAAATAAGCGTAGAAAGGCAAGATGCGTGTTGGGTGCAAAAACTACGTTAGTCTGTTGAGTAGTTCCGTAAATACAGGACGTTTGTTTCGAGTGTTGAGAGCAGAAATAGAGGATGAGTTATTACGTTTTTTCTCCCTCCTGAAAAATTTGAAATTTGTGACTGACGTTGTTTCTGCACTCACCGATTCAATTGTTAAATGTTTACATTATTAAATACGTCTCCTGTTATTATTCAAGAAACCTTTTTCCTTTACCATAGCCGTTACTTATAAAAAAAGATGTCATTTATGTATGTTATTTCTTTCATTCTTTTTCTATGATTTCATTGCATCATTCTTTTTCTATAATTTCATTTCTATAATTAATTTATAACTAGCTAGCATCTAATAACCCAGCTGTATTCCAAAGTACTTTATTGCATAGAATAAACTGACTCTCGTACAATTCTAATCACCTCTTTAAAGGACAAATAAAGAAATTTTTTACGCCATCACTGGTGAATGCAACTTATAATTTTGATAAATCTAGCATTTCCAGCCAAGTTTCTTAAGTACCTAAGACTTAAATGGTTTACTAATTCCACGACGCCGTTCCATATAGCACGGACCAAAACGTCCCCCATTTATCTGCAAACACCTCAGTCAATAGCTAATCCTGTCAATGTGCAAATTGCCTCTAAATTAGTAGCCATACCTCGCCAGTACGCCCCTAGCCCACATTGTTATGCGCCCCTGGACACAAGTATTCAATAGTGGCGCCAATAATTCCAGTGGCGTTAGGGTATAACGAGAGTATCTCTAAGGAACGGGGTTTATAATTAAGTAATGTCATCAGAAGTACTGTAAAATGACGATTTTTTATGTTTATTAGCTGGTTTTGATTTGTAGAATGTTATAACTGGTTTTACCATCAAAGCTATTTCGTCAATTGTAGAATGGAATAGATTGGTGCTTTCATGACAATTTCAATACAATATTATGAGCCAACTTGGACAATAAGTATTCAATAGGAAGTTCATTAACATATATACGTAATGAGGGTATATCTTTAAGGAACAGGGTTTATAATTAATTTATGCCATCAAAAATTACAATTTTTAAGTTTATGCTTTCATATTCATGTGCTTCTATATTCAAGTAAATAAAATATTGCTAAATATTTATTATGACGTCAGAAGGGTACTAGGATTCAATGTATCAATTTGATGTCCGTATCTCCTTTAGTTCGAGCTGAAGAGTGATTTAAGACAAACAGAAACAAATAGGGTAAGGTGGGGTAAGTGGGCCATTGGGGCAAGTGGGCCACCCCCCCTGGCATTTCCCGAATTATGGGTGTAAAAAAAATCTGTTACAATATTTTTACGTATTTACCCCAATAGATGCAGGAAACATTATGGCATCATTTTCATTTAAGTATGTAACAAGGTACAATCCTTTTTGTGACAAATTTAAATTTGCTTCTTTTCGTAATTCACGCCATCATACTATTTTTTAATTTATTTCCAAACGGTTCATGATACAAAACAAAATGTTATATATTTTGAAAGTGCATAAAACATAGTATCGTTTTGTAGTGTCATGTACTTGTGATGCTGATATGGTTAAAAGAAAATTGGGGTGGCCCAGTTGCCCCGCGTTTGGGGTAAGTGGGCCACCACAATAGCGGGGTAAGTGGGACAGGGGTGGCCCACTTGCCCCAACTCTTTAATATACTTAAAAAAAGTCATATTCACTGATTCATAGTGTTAGTCATATTCACTATTCATAGTCCTATTCATTGACATAGGTCAGTTTAAAATATGTAGCCCTAACATTTTTTTTTACACTACATGCAAAAATGACAAGATGAAAATTAACGTATTTTTTCTTGTAGTAAGCTTGCATTCCAGAAAAAGTTGCTATGGGGGAACTATTAAAGATACATCATTACTTTTTTTTCCAAACACTCAAAAAATCATGTAGATTCTTCCACTTGCCCCACCATATCTCTATCAGTTATGTGTAAAAATATATTAGGGGGGTGGCCCACTTACCCCACCTTGCGGGGCAAGTGGGCCACTCGGATGACCAAAAAGAAAGACATATTTTTTTAATTTATTTTTTGCCAATTTGTGTTAAGGTTGTCATGGGTACAGTAATAACATATGAGAGAATAGACCACACAAAAAAATAAGTTGTTAGGCCGATTATATCCAGTGGTATGAGGGTCTAAAGTCGAATTATGCCAAAAAGGTGGCCCACTTACCCCACCTTACCCTACAAGCAAACGGACCAGAATTCAAAAACCACTCTTTTAGAATCAGCACAATCCAAAACGTGTAGGAAACACAATCTTTTCGGATTTTCGCCTCCCAACGCTATACTTTCATTACATTATATTTCACATTTAAATAAAAAATACCTCGCTAACCTAAGTTGGGTAAATAGAAATATGCTATGGAGAAGATCCTTCCGCGCATGTAAAGAGTTCCATAAATTATTTGTGAATCCATCCAGAAAACATGTTTAAAACATTAATTTCGTTCAAGGTCCTAACAGATTTGAATATTATTTGAGAAAATTTGGCAGTTTTATCAGAATGAAAAGCGTATTTTAGTTCAATTGTATTCAGATAATTTTGTATGTAAATATAACCTTACAAGAGTTTCCAACTAACGGACCAACCACGCTTTTCCTTTTTCATTTTTACTCTTTGTTTTTACCCAAGTTAGGTTGGTACGGAGTGTATCTTCACGTATTCTTTATGTAACAACAATTAAATTCCAAAGCGCATTCTCTAAACCCCAATACCCCACTTGAACCAAATGCCCAATCGAGAGGTCAGTGGAGTAGCAAGGTAACGAGGAAGCTCTATTCAATCTGGCAGTTTTATCAGAAGGAAAAGTGTATTTTGGTTAACTTGTATTCAGATCATTTTGAATGTAATTATTACCTTACAAGCAGGGCCGGATTTAAAGATTTGCCACCTGTAGGCTACGATCGATTTGCCGCCCGATATACCACCCGATATAGTTTTCTTGATTATTTTTTCTTTTAAATATTAAAATTATCGATGTACCTTTAAAGTGTAAAGTTTACACTCTAAATCGGAAGCGAAATATTATAGGCAAATCAAAATGATTATACTATTTTTCTTTTAACTTCTGGATCAGGGGGAGAACAAGCAATTACTCTCGCAACTACCATATTTACTTTTAAATAATATGTTTACAATTTGCGCTTTAACGCAAATTATTCGTTTTCTTTCTTTAAAATATTAATATTCTACAATATTTTTTATTCCGAATTTATTTGTCGTAAAATTTGCCGCCCCCTAAAAATTGCCGCTCTAGGCTACAGCCTACTTAGAAATCCGGCCCTGCTTACAAGAGTTTCCAACAAACGGAGCGACTGCGCTTTTCCCTCTGAATTTTTACACTTTGTATTTACCCAAGTCAGGTTGGTACGGAGTGCATCTTCACATATTTTTTATGCAAAACCAATTACCAATTAAATGCCAAGGCGCCTTTACTTCCATCTTTCTCTGAACCCCAATACACCACTTGAACCAAAATGCCCAATCGAGAGGCCAGTGGCGTAACAAGGTAACGTGGAAGCTCTAGGGAACATGGGTTGAGGAGCGGCGAGGGTAAGTGAGGGACTAATTGGACATTGGTCAGTTAGGGGAGGCATACATAGAATATATAAAAGCAAGGATCGAAGTTAGAGTTCAGGGAAGGCGGCCCACTGTTTACTTTTTTAATTCTCTTAAAAATAGAGAAATATTAGTTCATTTTCGAAAGATAAATTGATTACTCTAATGAAATAATACAATTTATCGATACTTTATTTTTTATCATAGTTTTTAATTATCGGAAACGAATATGAGTGATACATCAAAAAAAAATATGATAGTTTGGTTTATGATATTTAAGGGGTCTAAGGAGTCTTAAAAATGTGCAAAGAAGGAACTACAAAGTATAGTTTGATCTGTCATGTAATTTTTTAACTACTCAATATACAAGTATAATTTTTTTATATGTAATTCTACAAGATTTATTTATTATAAAACAAATTTTAAAATTTATGAAACTTTAGCCAAAACTAAAATAAATGATATTAAACATAAAGCTATTTTAACACATTGTGATTAGGCTTGCGCGGCAAATTTTGAGGTCAAAATTGAAGACATGACCAAGAAAATGACTTTATATTGAACAAATATGTACAAACTAGGACTTATACCTAAATTCTCAGCTCAATTTTAATTAGAAATTATTTAAAAATAAATTTAAAATCAAAATTTAAAAAAAATTATTAATTTTTTTAGAAAAAAGCTCTTAAAATAATTTCTTATTAAAATTGAGATGAGAATTTAGGTATAGGTCCTAGTTTGTACATATTTGTACAATATAAAGTCATTTTCTTGGTCATTTTTTCAATTTTGACCTCAAAATTTGCCGCGCAAGCCTAATCACAATGTGTTAAAATAGCTTTATGTCTAATATCATTTATTTTAGTTTTGGCTAAAGTTTCATAAATTTTTAAATTTGGTTTATAATAAATAAATCTTGTAGAATTACATATAAAAAAATTATACTTGTATATTGAGTAGTTAAAAAATTACATGAGAGATCAAACAATACTTTGTAGTTCCTTCTTTGCACATTTTTAAGACTCCTTAGACCCCTTAAACAGTAGTCGAGTTGAATTACCGTCTCACTAGAGCTACACGAGGTTAGGTTAGGTTATGAATTATCGTCGCACTAGAGCTACCGAGGGCTATTGGCGACAGGCGTAGAATTTTAGAACCACAGTCAAGTGACGTGCCGACACCTGATTAGGCACCCAACACAACCGTTAAGGGGTCACAGGAGTCTTAAAAATGTGCAAAGAAGATACTACAAAGCATAGTTTGATCTTACATGTCATTTTTTATCTACTCAATGTATAAGTATAATTTTTTTATATGTAATTCTACAAGATTTATTTATTATAAAACAAGTTTTAAAATTTATGAAACTTTAGCCAAAACTAAAATGAATGATATTAAACTTGAAGGTACTTGAACACACTGTGATTAGGCTTGCGCGGCAAATTGTGAGGTCAAAATTGAAAAAATGACCAAGAAAATGACTTTATATTGTACAAATATGTACAAACAAAGACTTATACCTAAATTCTCAGCTCAATTTTAATTAGAAATTATTTTAAGAACTTTTTTCTAAAAAAATTAATAAAAATTTAAAAATTTTGATTTTAAATTTTTTTAAAAATAATTTCTAATTAAAATTGAGCTGAGAATTTAGGTATAAGTCTTTGTTTGTACATATTTGTACAATATAAAGTCATTTTCTTGGTCATTTTTTCAATTTTGACCTCACAATTTGCCGCGCAAGCCTAATCACAATGTGCTCAAAAAGCTTTATGTTTAATATCATTTATTTTAGTTTTGGCTAAAGTTTCATAAATTTTAAAACTTGTTTCATAATAAATAAATATTGTAGAATTACATATAAAAAAATTATACTTATACATTGAGTAGTTCAAAAATGACATGAAAGATCAAACTATGTTTTGTAGTACCTTCTTTGCACATTTTTAAGACTCCTATGACCCCTTAAGGGCGAAATCATACGCAGCAATAGGACTTGGAAGGATATTTAAATCCTGAAGGCAATCCTTTACGCGGGGTATTATTCGTCGGACATATTTGGCTGCACGGGCCGTTTATAGGTCGGCAGTTATTTTGGCGATGCCCGGACCCGAACCTGGGACCTTTTGCATGCTAGTCGAGTGCCTAACCGACTGGGCTCCCCAGCCCTAGAGCTACACGAGGGCTATTGGAGATGGGAGTCAAAATTTAGAACCACACTCAAGTGATGAATCTAAACTGGAGATAGCCCCTAAACTCTTTTTTAAATACCCAGGCAAAGAGTTTCACATGGAGTTAATCTAACGAAAATTAATAATAAAATAGTTTCATGGATCAAATATATATCTCTGTAGGAATTAATAACTTAGGGAGAGTGAAATTAACGCAACATAATTTCATGAGCTTAGTTCCTTTGCACCACTATGCGTATTCAAAATTTAATTGCAATAAACTGGCTTAGAACCGCAAAAGCATACCTAAAATTGGTACATTGCGAAGTAAATAAGTTCCACAGAACCAATAGCAGTTTAAAAAAAAGTTTACATTCTACCATTGGTGGCAAATAAACGTTTTTTACACGCAACATTTGGTAAATTCAAAATAATTAACCTCAAACTTATTCTAATAATTAAATAATTTATGTAATTGGAAATTCTCTTTCTGTATAGCAAATAAATATATAATCTACCTTTCTCACAGTTAAGTTATACACGAAATTACAAAATTAAAAAAATAATGTACTTAAAAATTTAAATATCACGCTTTACTACCCAAATCAACTAATTATTTTATGCATTCTATACTGCATTTTAACTGCACAGTTAATAAATAACTACTTCAGTCCACCCCAGCACGCACTAATAGCGCATGGAAGTGAAAACTCTCAATTTCCATAACAACTTCATTATGATGTATAAATTCATTACCTAGCACGGTTATCTCAGTGCCACGCAAAATCAATTAATTCGACTTCCCTTTATACTGTGCCCGAGACCCGCTGGTCTAGGTTCTATTAATTGGGAATAAATTTCGCCAAATTAAATCAGCAGAGCTTTAGCGAAATTTCGATTCCATTGAATAAATTTCGGTAAATTAAATCAAAGAATCTGTAAAAATTATCTTTTATTTATTTTAAACTTACCCGCTTTGTTAGTGTTTAATGAATTAACTTAATTCGGCACATACTTTTTTATATCGATGTTGTATAGGTTTGGTTTGGTTTGAATTATCGTCGCACTAGAGCTACACGAGGGCTATTGGCGACGGGCGTCGTATTTTAGAACCACAGTCAGGTGACGAGCCACACCTGAATAGGCACCCAACGCAACCGTTAAGGGCGACATCGTACGCAGTGTTAGGACTTTGAAGGATATTTAACGTGCACTCCCTTACACGGGGTATTATTCGTCGGACATTTTTGGCTGCACGGACCGTTTATAGGTCGGCAGCTATTTTGGCGATGCCCGGACCCGAACCTGGGACCTTCCGCATGCTAAGCGAGTGCTTAACCGACTGGGCTCCCCAGCCCCGATGTTATATAGGACTACTCAGTAATTCTAAAAAAAATTTAAAGCTTGTTTCGGATGAGGCTTTATGGGGTTTTCTGCTTTAGCTCAACATGTTTTCAAATTATGAAACACAAGTTCATTCAGTTCGGTTTCAATAAAAACACTACACTACACTTTAGGTGGTCTAGAACAGTTAATTATTTTACAATACAGGATGTCCGTACGAAAATGTCTGAGTTTTAATGGCATATTACAGGAGTTTATTTTATACTAAATATAACAAATCATGCATGAAATTGAAGGAAAACTAGCATAGTTTTTCCTATAAGTGCTCAATGTGTCCGTCTTTAGTGATACGGCACACATCCAAACGAAAATGCAATTCCTCCCATACTGTCTGCAGCAAGTCCGGAGTAATGGAAGCAACAGCCTGTGCAACTGTGAAAACGATGTAGCGTTACAAGCGCATGCGCTTATCTGAAACTGTTGGAGTTATTCTTTATTCACCATTTTCAACCACATCAGTCGAACGATTACAGCTAATACTATTACAATTTAAAACTAGGACATTCTTTTACGGAGACCATGTATTTCAAGTTGCCTACTCGGTGGGGTTTCAACTCTCGTTTGTCAAGTGAGTGGGTCAGGGTTCGAATCCGGGATAAGGCATGCATATTTGTGTTGTACTGAGTACATTCGGAGAAAATGTTCGTTGAATATGGAGATCTACAAAAGTACCATGTTCAGTCATAGCTCAGTTAAAATGGGTGCAGGTTGTCTGGGGGGATAGGGTAGGGTATTGTTGGTACATTTTTAATTCCGACTTGTGTGCTTGATCAGAGACCCGCTTATAAGCCTTCGTTAAGTAAGACAGACACATAACGAATTTTTACTGTCACAGAGAGAGAAATTGCACCCAGGGCAAAGGCGGGAATCGAACCCTCACCCAGTACAGTGCGCAGACTCTCTATCTTAACCATCCGACCATCTGGTAATCATTTTGGGGTAATAATGCCTCATAACCCACGTTCCAAAATTGAGGTGGTGGCGCCCTCTTGTGACAGAAGTCAGACTTCCTCACCCTCATGGGTCCCTTTGGCTTTGTATCAACGACAGCTACTGCACCTTTCGTCTTCCAGGCTATGCCTTGGAGCCAAATGACAACGCCTTTAACAGCGAAGACTTTAGCCATTCAAATTAAAATTACTTCGAATTTTATTAATAAATACACTTTGATAAAAAGGAAATAGCAGTGCTTTGAACAAACACGATTATTTGATAATTGTGTGCCCTGATATTTTACTTTGGGGGGCCCAAATGACTTATTATTAAGAAAATTAAGTGTGGTTCTTCTATACAACATTTTTCTTAAATCCAATTGTTTGACGATATTTTAAATTTTTTTTAAAGATATAACATTCTAAAAAAATTCCATTCCACACAAATATTACGCGACTCAAAATAATCCACATTTTGGGGAATTGCACATTAAAGCTGGGCTTGGATTAGTGGTCGCCAGCTGCTTGCCAAATCGATCGATAATTTCGACAATGCAAGTTGGCAGCGAGCCTTGTCTATAATCAATTCCAGTGACTACCTTCATATTAACTGCTCTTTCATGAGACGGCTGCGTTGGCTATATAAAGTTGGAACTGATACGCGAATAATATTGAGAAGTATTTGTTTTGCTTTGAAATATATTTTTTTACTCAATATTATATATGATTAATATCAATAAATTAAAATTTGAAAAAAATCAGTGTAAATTGTATCTTTGGCACCGAAAATTTTTAAGTGAGTAAAATGTTTTTAATAAAAATCGAAATGAGGCAATTAGTATTGAGTTCAGAAACCTGATATTGTAACCTTAGTATCTATTTATTAGGTTTTACTTGAAAAACATGCAATTGCAATTGAAAATTACGGCGAGACATTAGTTAAGTTTAAAAAAAAAAAAAAACTCTGAAGGACCAATATTTACTCGTTGTTAGGCATCACGTAATCAAACCCTGCCGCAATGCCCTGTAATTTGATATTTAACCCTTTCATTCCCAGTGTTGCCATTTGGCATCATCACTTTCTATATTTTTTTCAAAATGTTTATGTCCCGTTATGACATCCAAACACACATCATTCGATTCTTCACACTTTGTTCTATTAGACAATATTTTACATTAATCTCAATAGAAGTCACAACTACTATTTTTTTTCATTCAAAACATAGCCAACAAGCGTTTTACCTAATTTTTGATAAGTTCACTTCAGTTCCACATATTTAAAACACAATTTAAACTATTTCGGTTAAAATAATTACTTAGTTTTTTTTAATAATATGGTCAGATACCTTAAAATATATAACTCGAAGTGTTTTTAGGTAATATATATTTTTTTATTTTGTTGTTTTCTACAGTTAAAAAATTTTGGCATTATTTCAAAAACCATATAAAAATTAAAATGAATTTTTTTTCCTTATGGAACTCGTATATTTGACCTAAAATAAGCTTATTTTGTGAATATCAGAAGTTTCTGTAGTGTAGTAAATTTTTGGGACTGAAAGGGTTAAAAAAAATCTGCCGTCTCAAATATTAACCCATAATTGAAGAGCTTTATGGAAGAACGTGCTAAGTGACATTTTTGAAAAAATAGAGAAGTTTGTGAGAGAGAGAAGCACATTGAGATATTTTGTTTTAATTTTCAATTAATTTCTCCTCTTCCTGTAAAATACTCCGTGTCTTAAAAAAAAGACCGTAACCCTGTCCAACAAAACCCCAAGCAAAATGACAGAGGGGGAGAGAGAGAGAAATAACTACTGTTGTAGTAAAGTGTAAGCGTTTCAACTTTGGTATGTTCGAGCCTCTTATCGCCAAAACTACTGCCACGACATCATCCCAAGTATTCTCAATCAAAACTTTTTAAATATAACTCGTAGGGGCGGGGGAGCCCAGTCGGTAAGGCACTCGCGTAGCATGCGAAAGGTCCAAGGTTCGGGACCGGGCATCGCCAAAAAATTGCTGCCGACCTATAAACGGCCCGTGCAGCCAAAAATGTCCGACGAATAATAACCCCATGTAAGGGAGTGCAAGTTAAACATGCTTCAAAGTCCTAACGCTGCGTACGATGTCGCCCTTAACGGATGCGTTGGGTGCCTATTCAGGTCGTCACTTGACGTGTTTCTCTAGTGCGGCGATAATTCAAACCTAAATTAATATAACGCGTAGTCGAGCAACATTACAAAATCCATTTACGAGAATGATATGAATTACAACTATTTCAACTTAACACATCGATATAGGGACATTGGGAATCGAGCTTTTGACAGCCATGGCTGTCTGAGACGTACTATAGTCGATCGGACATTATCAGGCAGCTACAGGGGCATTGTTGTAGACCAGAGTTTGACAAGTTGGGCGGAAAGTTTTGAGCGGACCCGATAACGACAGAGCTGTTTCTGTATACTGGATGGCCGTTTGTGTGTTAAAATGGAACAGCTATATTGAAACTGGGTATTGCATTGAATAGGTGATAACGTTATTGGTCATGTACTCGAATAATACAAGTTTAGTATTGAATTTGTTGAGATTTATATACAACTCGTTTTTTTTTCTTTATAATTCGATCTATGATGATAGTAAATGTATAAATGCTATGTCGTTAATGTATATTTTTATTACTTGAAAATATTTGTTTACTAAACAGAACTTTAAAATCCACTAATTATTAGGTACATAATTCGATAAATATTTTAAGTTAAGGTTAATTGTAAGCAAATTAAACTTTTTTTCTACGATCAAATTATTTTAATAACGATTTAAATTTGCAAATCTATTTACTTAATGATATGAAGGCAAAAATCAATGAAGTTAATAAAATAAATATTTTGTAAAAGATTTAAATTAGATTCTTTAGCTTTACGTATTTTTTCTTCCTTTCTAAGAATGCCATTAAAGACTACAACGTTTCTCTTCAAGGCGCAAATGCAACAGTTTAATCTAAAATAAGAGAAAAATTAATTTCATCAAAAAAAATTTGATTTGTTACATAAATGCAGATAGATTCACCACAAAAACTATAGTCCGGCTGAGAACCAACCATCAAAGAGGCATGAAGATAGACAGAGAGGGCAAGAAATTCTACCGGAATAGTGATAACTGCCCAGATACGCAACTAACATCACGCCATATTCTTTTTAGGTTAGGTTTGAATTATCGTCGCACTAGAGCTACACGAGTGCGATTGGAGACGGGCTTCGTATTTTAGAACCACAGTCAAGTGACGAGCCAGCACCTGAATAGGCACCCAACGCAACCGTTACGCCATATCTTTGAGTGTCCAGTTACGAGTGTTAATCTGAGAGAAACGGGAGTCTCCGAGTCTTGCCGTCAATGATAGACCTGTATGACGATAATATCATGCAAGTTGTAGAAGCAGTAGTTAGGACTAGTGGATTCATTTGATTCGGCTATGTCATAGATACGACACAAAAAATCGTGATGTTTCTTTTTAATTAATCAGAATAAACGCAAACTTTATTGAAGTTAATAGTTATTTAAGCAACTAGTGGCGAAAATAATACTTTATTTAGCGAGTGGCTTTTACCTCGCTCGTGAAATAATGACAAGTGCTTAATAAAGTATTATTTGGCACGTGCTTGATGCTTACAAATTTTTTTATAATAACGTGCAAAAGCGTGAAATTGTGTTCTTACTTTTGTCTTATTTAATTTCCTTTAATAATTTCTGTAGTACTTGTAGTTTCCATGGAGATATTAGAAAATGCAAAAGTAATGAACCAATAGAAACAAGTTAGTTTCATGACATCATTTAGTTTCCATTCATGACATTTTGTTTTTCTTCCAATCAGATACACTTATTTACTTTACCGCACTAGGGCCGAAAATCCCAATTTCCCACTGTCGTTGACGTAAGCACGTAAAGTGTCACTTTCGCAACGATTTATGAATAAATATGATATAAAAAAAGTGAACTTTTTTACACGTTGTTATAAAAAGTATATTTTTTAACTTTATCTTCTTTATCCACTAATTTCACAAGTCTTCAAGAATTTCAAGCTGCAAAAATAATACCAAAAACTTGTATCAAAGATATAAATTTCCGAAATATACTACAAACAAAGAAAAGGGAAAATATATCCGCAGAAAATATTCTGTTGCTTCACGATAAAAGGGTACTCCATGTTTTCTTTCCTTCTATAAAAGAACAAAAATATCAAACCGTTTCAAGTTCTTTTTCCGAAGAAGAAAAATATTCTTGAGAGAGTGCCGATGACGTCAAGCTATATGGGATCAATCGGCAAAGCGAGTAACCTTATTTATTATGGCGTAAAAGTACACATGAAAGGCTTATTAGAAGCGTTTATGGACTATTAATGTGAGATATGTCATAAAAAGACTTTAGGAGAGTCGTATATATTTGTGGGAGTGGTGGGAATATAGTATTGCTGAATGGAGTAAATTGAGGTTTATAAAATGTGGTGGTAAAAATTAGCAGGAATACATGTTTGCTTAAAAATAGTAAAAGAAAATCTTTATATACAATTTAATTTTATTAAATACTAATTTGAGAATTTATCAATAACTTAGTACTATGGTCCAATTTCTTTTATCTTGCGCTATTTTAGATTAGCTAAAACTAAAAAAACTCCTCGGCGCAGCAGCCCATTACTGGGCAAAGGCCTGCCGTGCCCTTATCAGCTTGCGTGACCTAGGGCTCTGGGGTGATAGGCATATGCTTCGGTAAGGTAGTCGGCCTCATGAGGAACCCCCAGTGTTTAGTTCCGAAGATGCTTGGTACCCATTTTATCGACCCACTCAAGGGATGAAAGAATGGATCAACCTCGCCCAATCCGGGATTCGATCCTCGGACATGTGACGTGACAATGCGAAGCACTACCACAAAGCCACTGGGCCTCGGATTAGATTTATATTATATTAGCAGGATATTAACTAATAGAGCAGAAAATTTCAACTTCACACAAAATGTTTTCTGTTCAATAACCTGTTTATAGTTTGAATATTCATAACTTTTCCATAATTCAATGCCATGTATCAACTTCTAATGACAATCAGCGTGTTTCAAGTCTTCAGTGGCAAAATAAATGTGAATGAAAATAAATGCTCTCTTGAGTTTCGATTGGTGGACCTACGTCCACCAATCGTAATAGAGGACCAATCGAAGCAGCGATAGCAGGGAGAAATCTAGAAGTAATTACGTCACCTGAAACTACCCTATTATCATTATGGTTTGGTTTAATCGCACTAATGCTACACGAGGGCCTTTGGCGACGGGATTCGTAATTTCAAACCATGGTCAAGTGATGATGATTCTCCATGGAATTGCCCACTTTTCAAAAAAGTCACATTAACCCGTACAGTGAAATACATATGTTACGTTATTTTTCTTTGAAAATTTCTCAGTTAAAATTCATGAAACTTTAAAATATTCAAATTCATTAATTAGAAAAAGGGTAAAACCAAAAAGGTTTTTTTTTCCCTTCTTTCAACTTTTCCGAAACATAATAGGAAACCGGAAATTCGATTTCTCGTATTCGTAAGTAATGGTTTTAGGTTGTGCGAACTTCCTGTAAAGAAATCCTCCTAGATTACAGAAAAAGGGAAAGCGAAATAGAACCCTGTTTGACTAAAAAGAGCAAATTGGAAAAAAAGTTTTTTTAAAAAAAAAAAGACAGTAATTGGATATCTGATAGAGAAAATAACAGGCAGCCAAAATTGTGTTTCTTGTTTGTGTTTAAATTGTGACTTTAAATATACGACTCATCTGGTCATTATTGAATAAGAAAACTCAAAATAATAATAATAGGGTGATTCCGAAACATGTGGATTTTGCAAATGACATTATTATCTGAAAATCTATTCAGTGAAAGGAATTTGACTTTGTTTCAAGGACCTATTATTTAATACGCTAAAAATAGTTTTAATCGTTTTAATTTTATTATTATTAGATTTTAAAATTCCTGTGATTAATATTTTAAAGTTACACAGTTCAATTACAGTTAATTACAATTGAAGAGTACAGGGGAAGAACAGCTTGATTTATTAGGAGTCTTTCTGTTATTGCGTCGGCTTGGCGGACATTGGCGACGTGAAACCGGTTTTTATTTCGGTTCTTCATTCGTGGTACAAACGTGTGACTCGTGTCCACTTATTTTTGGCGTGAATCATGGTTGCCTCGAAAGAAAAACAAAGCGAATAACTGGTTCATTTACACCAGTTTAGGCGATTTCCCGCTATCATCGCCAAAGAGGTCTATTGAGGAAAGCCTTACGAGATCAAGCGGATTCTCCCCTGTACTCTTCAATTGTTTTTTTTTTTGCTAAAGAATATTTTTAAAACAGTAATGAGATATCAAAAAGTATTTTCTGTAATCGGTATAAAACGTCATAAGTGACTTTTTAAAAGCGAGGCACTAGGCAACGCCAAGTTTGACACACATCGGGACCGTCTCTATTTGTAAATTTAAGAAAAAACTAGTACTTCATTCAATAGAACAAAATAATTTTTTTAACTTGGGATTCTTAATTTTAAACTCAACTAAAGCGATTTTTCAATGCAAGAATTCCTAACGCTGAATTCTTTTACGGTAAACAAGCCACACTTTCATGCTTACGCGACAGAAATCCAAAAACTAAACAATTCCAACTAAAAAGAAAATTGACACATTTTTTTTAAAGCAGGGCGCTTCAAATATGGGGGTTAGGTTTCCTTTGAAATGCAGGGCTTGTTGAAAACGCTTTTTTGATCGCGGTGATATATCGTGTGGTTCCGAAACTTTCCCCGATTTTTGTTTTTTTGCGGGGTTTCATCTTGCGTTTGAGTGACGGATTCTGTTCAACAGCAGGTGGCTAAGCCTAAACGTCAACATTCCCCGTCAAGTTGGGTTGAAGAAGGTTTAACTAATGGAATTGACTGGTTTTGAGAAAGGCGAATTTGAAAATAAGAAGTTGAGTTTTTTTTTTTTTTTTTTAGTTTGATCTAAAAGCGTTGAAGTTTTGCTGGCTTGTTACGCTGCTAAACACTCTTAAAACGAACGAGCGATTTTAACTCGGTCTCAGTTAATTTTCACTCCTCCAGTCTAGAAAATGCACTTCCCCGAAAGGAGTGGATCCTTTGTACGTTAAACCTCCGACAGGATGACTCCAAACGAGTGATTTTAACTTAGTCTGAGTTAATATTCACTCCTTTCCAGTGCCGAAAATGAACTTCTGCTACTGGAGTGGATTTCACTCTTTTGTTTTTAGAGTGAAGATTTATAAATGGGTGGATATGTTACCGTTATAACCAGGAATCAGCTAAAACTAGAATTAACTAGTGATAACTAGTTTTAGCTGAAGCCATTGGTGAAAACTAGTTTCCTCTATTCAAAATTAGATCTCACTAGTTAATAGCTGTTTTGACCAATTGCTTTGGTTAAAACTAGTTGTAATTCGCCTAAACTGGAATTGTCTAACATGTTTTAAATAAAACTAGAATTAACTGCAAATGTGTGTGTTTGGCTTTTTTATTTAAAAAAAACTTTAATTTTAGAATCTTATTACGACAATAAAATCCTTAAAAACTCATGTACCGTTGTTAATGGAGTGTCTTCCAATATCCGAACGCTTGCATTGCATTTCAGCCCAGTAATTAACTAAACTAATCTAAACCTATTTACCTAAATCAAGCTGTTTCCCTTTAAATGTTTTACCTAATATAATTGTGTTATAGTTAAAACTAGATTAAACCAATCCATTTACTCAAAACTAGTTTTAACTGGCAATAGCTGGTAAACTAGTTTTAACTAATGGAATAAGTTAAAACTAGTTTTCACCAGTTAATTCTAGTTCTAGCTGATTTCGGGTTTAAACGGTAACAGATATACGAGAATCTATAACATTTCTGGGGTTAGAACTCCGACAGAGGACTACAGCTGTAACATGCATTGTCTTTCGATAATGATAATTTTTTACCGTTTGGTGTACTTCTATTTCATTGATAATGCGCAATAAAGCACCGCTGTTTTTGCCACAAACTGCTAATTAGTTTGAGATCTATTTCTGGGACCCTCTTTAGAAAGGCCATAGCCAAACCATTGTGCATTTAAAAATGGGCATGTCTCTGGCCTTGAGTGGCAACAGAAATGAAGATTACACGGGAAGAACCGATTGATTTCGTACAAGGCTTTCCTTAATAGCCTCTTTAGGGATGATAGCGAGAAATCGCCTAAACTGGTGTAAAGAAGCCAGTTACTCGCTTTGTTTATCTTTCGCGGCAACACTAATTCAAGCCAGAGTTGAGTGGAACGAGTCACACGTTTGTACCGCAAATGAAGAACCGTAAGAGAAACCGGTTTCCGGTCGTCAATGTCAGCCAAGCAGAGACAATTACGGAAAGACTCTAAAGAAATCAATCGTTTCTTCCCGTGTACTCTTCAAATGTTAATGAAAATAAATTATTTCTCTATTTGTGACTGGTTAACAGAGGAAATGGCGAACGGGGATCACCAATCACAAGAATTAATCTGGAAGAAATTTTGTCGCCTTGAAACAACTCTATTGGTTACATCTTGTTTTATATGCTACTTATATTCCGTTAAAACATCTTCACACAAGCATTTATTTTCCCCACAATATTCTCAATACCATTTTTGTCAAACTTAATAACTCGCACTTTTCGGGGGACGTTTATTAATGGATAATAAACTCGTAAAGATGGCTGTGAGGATTTTTGTGGCACGAAACGTTTTATTTTTTGTGAGTGTTTGCGTTTTACTGTAAAGCCATTATTCATCAAAAGTTTCGCGATCGTGTTTTCCTAGAAAGCTGTTTGAATTTGTCACATTATACTTTAAAGCCCCATGAATTAGAATAAAAAAAAGGTATGGAATCATGGCATGTTTAAGAGTTTGTTTTGCAGCTTCAAATACACTCTTAAAACAAACGAGCGATTTTAACTCAGTCCGAGTTAATTTTCACTCCTTTCGGTGTCGAAAATGCACTTCCCCTGTAGGAGTGGATTTCACTCTTGTTTTGCTAAACCTCTAACAATCTTAACAACAAACGAGCGATTTAAGGCGATTATCAACGATTTAGGGTGATTACTAGTGATTTAGGAGTTAGTTTCACTCCTTTATCCTGTGTCGAAAATGCACTTCTCCTAGTGAATTTCACTCTTTTGTTTTAAGAGTGAACACTTGTTTTTTGAGAGCATATGAATAATGAAATTTTGATTGACACCCTTACTTGTCAATTCATTAAAACTAATTACCATGAAACTTTCATTTGGCATGCAAGCATTTTTTCACGCAAACTCAGTTTTACTCGTCGAGTTTCAAGCCATGTTTACATAGTTAGAAAAAGAGACAATAGGAAACATTTCCAAATACCAATAATAACATAGTAAGGAAATAAATACATATATTTTGTTTATTCTAATTCTTCTATAGATTTAATAATTTTTTACTGCTTTCAAAAGACTAAACCCCATCCATCCTGTAACACAAAACCCTCCGGTTCTAAACTACAATTCACTACACAAACAAAATCCACGTTCTTTTTCCTAATTCTAAAATTTAAAACTATTCCAAAAAGCCCGAAGAGAAATTCCCTAAAAATAATAATTTTTAAGCAAACCTTCTGCGAGATGCAGGAAAAATAAAACAATGGCTATTTTCCACAAAAGCAGAGAAGACGAACAAACACGGTTGAGTCGGATTCTGTTACCTTCCGGCCACTTCGGCTTTTGTGCTGCGCCATTTTCTTTTTGTAGAAAAAGTACAAAAGAATATTTTTTTTGCACTCACCTGGAAAGAAAGGAATAAAAGATAAGAATTGTGCTTTGGAAAAGAATTTTTAAAGCAAATGTACTGGAAAGTATACTAAAGTTTAAAGAAATATAGCTGTTTAAATTTTAGAAGGCCAAAATATCTTTATTGAATTAGAAATTTTAATATATTGATCGAATTTTTATCATTACCCAATTTGAAATAACCTTATAACGCTTTAAACACCTCAAATATATATATATATATATATATATATATATATATATATATATATATATAAAAAAGGTGTATGTTAAATTTAATAGCTAAGGTACAATAATATTCTTGCACTTAATACTAGATTGTCTAAAAATTAACCTTGTAAGCAGACGTTATTCTATTGTCAGCGAGGACCATCTAGTGAATTTTGTCCATTATATATTTGTACTGATAACTGTGTTATGACTGATGTGTGTAACTTTTAAGTCACTAAATCATGTTACACAATTTGCTTGTATTTTCTATTCTTTAAAGAACACCGGGGTCTCAACCCTATACATTCCAAGAGGAAGGCTTCTTGCAAAAATAAATATCTTGCAGAGGGGGGGGGGGGGGATGAAGATGAATTGAATAATCGTAGATCTATACTAGGGTTATTGGTGACGGGCGTCGTAATTTAGAATTACAGTTAAGTGACGAGCCTATACCTGAGTAGGCACCGGGCGAATCCTTTACAAACGTCATCGCATGCAACGTCGGGACTTTGGAGCATGTTTAACCCTCTAATGCATGAGATTTTTTTTTCATCCCGAAAAAATATATATGAATGTTTAATACTCTTACATTATGGGGAAAATACTGAAAAAAAAATGTAACTGCATGAGAATTTAAATAATTTAAATTTTTTTTAAAAAAAATTCATATGACAAAATCCAGCTACAAAATTCCAATTTTGATAATAATGACATGAAAACTACTAAATATATTTCAAAATAACCCTCTTTAACTATAATTTTTCAAAACAATTTATTTGTATTTAGTACTAATATTATTATACTTTGAATACTGCCAAAAATGTAATTTCAGAACAGTTAATAACCTCACTCTTTAATTTTGAATGCACTTTTACTACTGTCATCTATGAGTGTTATTAGTACCTAAAACTTCAAAAGGTAATGCAATAGATGAAAAAATACACAGATTTGTCGAGAGGGAGGTCTACTTTAATAGAATTAAGTGGATTATGTAACTTGTTACCAAATGGTAACAGTATGCATTAGAGGGTTAACGAGCACTCCCTCTACACGGGGACATTCGTCGGACGTTTTGCCTGAACGGGCCGTTTATAGGTCGGCAGTTATATCGGCGAGGTTTTAAATGTTTGAAGAAGATCAATTATCAAAGAAGAAAACCCGCAATAATATCACTAAACATTAACTGTTAACATGCATATGCATATGAGATACACTGTTAAAAAAAATTACTGAATTTGAAGGAAAAAGCCCGGCAGCTGAGTTGCCGGGCTTTTCCCGTTCCGTTAAGTATTTTCCCGTTACGAAGTTCCGTTTCTTATTTATCCGTTATTAAAATTTTCCATTTTGAATTTTCCCGTATATTTACAGAAGTCTCGTTTCTTATTTCTCCGTTATTAAAATTTTCCATTTTGAATTTTCCCGTATATTTACAGAAGTCCCGTTTCTTATTTCTCCGTTATTAAAATTTTCCATTTTGTACAGGGTGGCCCAAAAGTAGCCTAACAGTTAATGTTGTACTATTGGTAAGAACTTCGGCTTATTTAGAACAGGTATTTGACATAGTCGTGCTTAGTTTTGTTGGTTGGCTAAAATAAAGTCGTAACTAAAACTAAGCACTACTATGTCAAATACCTGTTCTAAATAAGCCAAAGTTCTTACCAATGGTACAACATTAACTGTTAAACTACTTTTGGGCCATCCTGTATTTCCCCTCGTATCCACCGTAGAATATAAAAATAAATTTAAAACCAGTCCATTATCTACAGTATAATATAATTGTCAAAATTACATATTTTTTTCAACTATAATATATAATTAAACTATTTTAAAAGGCAACAAACTCTTAGATATTAAATTATAGTGATTTAACACATTGACTTTACATATTAAAATTACTTTGAAAGAAAAACAGCAAGTTTCAAAAATGTAATGCATCATAATACAAAAAATTAAATTTATCTTTCAATGTAAAATGTTCTTGATTAATAACCAGAATTTAAGACACAAATTATACATTGTAAAAATAATACTTTTAACCATAAAGAAGTAGAGATTAAAGTTTTTCATACTGTTTTTCTTTTTTAGCAAGTACTAACTAAATAATTTTATAATAATATATATGTATCGGTTGAATAAGAAACCAAAGCAATTTACAGAAAACATTTTTATTTCAACAGAAAAAAGTATTACATTTACACTTACCTTGATTAAATTTTTAAACAAAATAATCCAAACATTTCCAACAAAAAATGTAGTTTCACAATTTCCAACACACATATTTTAAAAACACTTTGAGCTTGTATATGAAAAAGATTGAACATTACGTCTGTGAAAAACATCGAAAGTGAGAATATCGAACCAAGCAATGCGACGATGGGACACTTACCTTAATAATTTTAACATAATAATCCAAATAATTCCAACAAAAAATGTAGTTTCACTATTTCCAGCACACATATTTTTAAAATACACTTTGCGTGGCATTAAGTTTGAAATTCTAGCATATTTAAGTGATAAGACCTCGAAATAATACAGCGAAAACCACGGTTTCCTTTTGTAGAAAACGAAAGTAATGAGCAGGTGCTTGACACCCGGCTTTTCACTGCAGTATAACTTCGAACATGTTTATTTTCTTTTCTTCAGTTAGACATCATCTGTAGTCATAATAGTTCTGTACAACAAATTCTAAATCCGATTTCAGCTGCCGGTAAAAAGTCGTAACAAAATGTATGTTTTAAAATCATCCTCTTTAAGTTGGCTCGAAACATTATCTCACAACTTTTTACAATTTTTAATATGTCTTTTAATCCATATTCTATCACATGCTGATTCTGTCGAAATCATCGAGAGAAAACGAAAAAAAGAATTATTCTTTTTGCATAAAGGAGGAGTTGAGCAGTACCATGCAATCTTCAAAAGTTTTTCCAAACGATTTACAAATATTTAAAGTTGCTTTAAAAAACTATTTTTAATTATTTAATGTGTTCTAATCGTATTTTCAGCAAGAACTGTTTGCGTTACATATTGCTTGCATTTTTATTATACGATTTTTATCAAACTGTTTGATAGAAGTTTGCGAAAACAAAGCATTCTTTGACTGCGCTAAAGCTCAATTCAAGAACGTAGTGTAAATTGGACTGAAAAGCAGCTGCAATAGTAAACAATAGTTATAATTTTGTTCTATCTTTACAATACTTACATATTCTAATAAAGACAATCAGTTTTGCTATTAAAAACATGCAATTTATGTTCTGAAAGGCAAAATTTAAAATTCGAGTTGCTTGTATACGTGCTATGGATTTTTATGTTTAGGCCTAAACTTCAATAAGCCGCCATTGTTTGTAACACTTCGCGTCTAAAAACGGGAAAATTCCGTTTCCGCTCTTTACGGACATTTTCGGTTCGGTTTACGGACATTTCCCGTTTTTAGAAGAAGAAAAACCGTTTTCAGAAGAAACAAACCCGTTTTCAGTAGTTACCGGAAAGTTCCGTTAAAATCAGTAATTTTCTCTCCTGAAATTTCAGGTTTTTTTTAACAGTGTAAAAAAGAAAATCACAAAAACTTAAACATTTGTGATGATAAAACTATACGAATTTAATAGGAAAGTAAAGTTATATTAACTTTTAACACCGTTCAATACACAAGTAAAAAAAAATAATGATGTTATTTTCAGTGTATCTCATAGTCCCGTGCCATTGGGGATATTATAAAGGGGAAAATACTTAAACAAAAATATTTAAAACTTAAATAAATAAATGTGGGGGCTGATATTCAAATTTTATTGTTGTCGCAAATTGTTTTGCTGAAACCTCGTTATTCAAGATTTTTATGCTTGAATTCAACATTTCTTTGTTGGAAGCTCTTAAGAGTTTTCTATTATTATTTATTAACTAACAATGCTGAAATTGATACCACGGTGCATTACCAAGTACATCTTTGTATCAGTCGTCAACTTATTGTGTTTTTTTTAATCGTAAATATAATATTTATAGTCTCAAAACTACTTTCCGAATTTAAGAACAATTTCAGCTAAGCTTCCAGCAAATGTTTTATTGATTCATCAAAAAATATGAAATTTTGGAAAACGTCAACGCAATCAATTTGCTTTCTACTATGGTTAAGTTCTACGGCAGCATTGGCAATTAAAGAGCCTAAGAATGGAATAAGTGTAAGTTTCATGCTAATTTTATTAGTTTTAAATTGTATTTAGTTCAAATAAACTTGGTTTTATTTACAAAATGTATATTACAGAAATTGAATAAGAGTATTGATTTCCGTTACGTTGCCAAGCTGCGAAAATGCCCAAATGTGGTAAACATTAAACTTTATATTTCGCACATTTCTATAGGTATAGTAACATTAAGTTTACTTTTGAAACCCGCTAAAAATTGTCAAAGGATTATATCATAGCTGCACCTTAATATAATATACGTTTCTCATTTGTTTCATTGCAGATGCTTAAGTCTTATGGACGTATTTTTGGGGTCCACAAAAGAGGTGATCCAGTAAATATAATGGAATATCCCATAGAAGAAAAATCATCAAATATGACAAAGAAAAATGCTGCAAACATCGAACTAAGAATTCTAAAGCGTTTAAAATATGGCCGAAGAAACAAAACATTATTTAAAAATGAGGGATATCTAAAACAAGCAAAACCATTGCCTGCTGGTAAAAATCACGAAAATTCTACCAACTTTAAGTATCGAAGTCAAAAAAAGATTTTTTTTTGAAAATCCTGGATATCACAGAATGCGCAACAAAACGCCGGAGATCAATTTTGCAGCTGTGAAGCGTAAAACTGCTCGGAAGGTTGCTGCCACTTCCAGAAAAGTAAAACAAAAATCAAATTCGTCACCTACAACTGCTGTTGACAATTGGACTTTAGACAAGGAAGAAATCAAGAAAGCCTTAGGAATGGTTGAAGAGATAAAACAAATTTTGAAAATGTCACAGCATTCCACCGTAATTTCCGGAAATTTAAGAATTCCAAGACTCACGCACAAAGCTAGGAAAAGAAAAGAATGGAAATTAAATTTGTGGCAATGGATTCTCTTATTACTATTCGTAATTTTTTTAAAAGCAATTGTATATGTTTTTTACTGTCTTTGTTGTGCAAAGAAGAAAGAAATCGGGTGTTCCAAAAAGGCGGTAAATGAAAATTAAGTACCATTTGATTCTGGTTCTATCGATCTACTAGATGACCAAGCCTCCTGAAGAAATTCTTTTTGATTATTCGGATATGGAAGAATATAAAACCACTTTAAAAGAAAACAATGAAATCCTTTGAAGCAGATACATCTTCTTCAAAGTAAATATTGTTATCAGTTAAAGCTGAGAAACCGTCAACGAAGAAAATGATGACCATCAGTTGAAGTATATAAGTCTTCTATAAAGCATTTTGCCATGAGTTTAACAGAAAAATCTTCTCAAGTAAACGATGTGTCAACAATATCAGGAAAATCGAAGCCACAAAGACTTTGTAAAAATATGTTGAACATAACCTATTTTTTTCACTTATCCTTGAAAGAATATTTTGCTGGCATTTGAATAAATTTTTTTAATAAGAAATATTTGTGAATATTTTTTGTGTTTTATATTTATACTATTGCTAATTTCTACTACCCTTACCTTTGATAACTATAAGATAAGAAAGTTAGTAAGAAATTACTGTAAACATTTATTTTCGTTCATTTTTTATTGAACAACAATTTTCCTTAAAACGTTACCTTTCAGAATGGAAAATCTAAATTGTTTTTAAGTGTTTTTTTTTAGATATTGGACATCGATTCACGTAGTTCTAAAGCGTAGCGGTCAACATATTGAGATATTTAATTTTTAGTACAGATTTGTAACTTATTCACGCAGTTTAAATAAAAGAATGCAGAATCAAAGAATATCTTGAGTTAAAACACATTCGACATTCGTGAAGCAATAAACAAAACATTCCATAGAAACAAAAAGATTTTCCCCTAATTGAAAAATCAATTGTGATGTTGTTTTAATCAACCTAACAAAGTTCATGTTTCGGCAATTAAACTGTTTTTTACGGTTACCCGCCGCCGCAATTTCCCCTTGTTTATTTTTGAAAATAGAATTATTCTAATTCGTTAAAAACTGAAGGGTTTACCGAGAAGGACTATTATTCTACATGAAAGATCGCGGTGGTCTGACGAGATGAAAACTCTTAATTAGATCCTTAATTGAATTTAAACTGTAATTACACAAATTAACATAAAGGGAAAACACGGTTTTTCGGGTGTTTTATCATATATATATATATATATATATATATATATATATATATATATATATATATATATATATATATATATATATATATATATATATATATAATTTCATTTTTTTTTGTTGCTTACAGCTGATTTTCAAAAGATAAACCTTCCTTCCAATCATCGTTAAGAAGTTAACACCACCAACGAATGTAAAGCAATAACAACCTACCAGAAACTAAACGTCGAAATGCGTCGCATTCTAAGTACAAAGAATGACAGAAATCTTAATTGCGAATGAGTCAACTTCCAAATCGTTCTACGTTCCAATTTAGAATGATTCCTGAAATCGCAAAGGCGACTATCTCTGCCAATTATGTCTCCAGCTTCCAGAAATATCCCAGCCAAGCATTGCCATCTTCTTTGAGAAAAGATGACAGGAAATCCTACCATTAAAAATGCAACATGCTTCAATTTAGCTACTCGAGAATGGCAACGAAGATGAAAGGATGGTTGAGGAAAATGGCGGTTCGAATTACTTGACAAATTTGCATTCATTTGTTGACTAGGAAGACGTTGAATGACAGAGATGTACGCGGGTGGTTAGTATGGGCATTTCCCCCGTGAAGATTTAGCTAACGCTGGAATGAGCAACGACGTGAGTGGCAACAGTTCCAGTCGTATTGATATCATTTCTGATCCTTCTGGAATTACATTTGTTTTAAACAATAGAATATTTTCCTACCTTACTAAAACGAATGTAGTATACAAACTTTTCTTTTACTGAACTAAAAAACTTTTTGTGGGAATCACGTTAAATTGCTGTCCCACAATTTCGCTTGATTTCCCCTTGTAAGATAAAATATCATCTCAACCGAAGTTTCCAACAACCATTAACGTTTCGGTAACGCTTTTATACTTGAAATTTAAACGAATTAAAACCAATAAAGTTAAATAGTAGAGAGGGGAAAAAATTAACTTAAAGAACTTTTAAACAGAAACCGCAGATGATAAAAAAAGCACATTTTGAAAGTGAAATCGAAACAAATGAAATCACAGGAGATTAAAAAATGAAACACGAGGCTTATACCATATGAAACAACCTCATTGTTGAACAAGAGAGCAAATACACGGTGTCGGATGTTAGCACAAAGTTTTCACTTGAAGAACAAAATTTCTCAAAGTTAAATATTTTTAACTTTGAGAATGTATTTTATCAAACTTACACATGTCTTCAGAGTTATTCAGTATTCGAAAATGTCTTATAATTTTAAAATAGAGTTAACTATTTACTCATGGCGGTTCGTATTATTTACCTGCCTAATTTTAATTGTTATGCTTCATACAGAATTATAAATGCGAATGCAATTTATTATTCATTTTTAAATCTAGCTAATACATTATTTATCATGTAAAACGGAAAAGAGTGCATCGCATTTATTGAAAAAAATACTACTTAAAAATAAATAGAGACATTAAGAAGTATTCATTCTTATTTATTACGCTGACAGTTACGTAATGAGGCAATATCTCAAAGTTTTGTGGATTATTATCTTTTTAATTGACAATTTTTAAAACTCGGAAATGGAAAGTCTTGCAAGACATAAAAGTAATTTAATTCGTGCATAAAAATTCTCAAATTGAAAGGGACAGTAAATCTTGATATTGTTTAGTAGAAGGTTAATTTTCTATATTTATGAGTGAAATGAATATATTTTGTGATAACGGATTAGAAAATTGAGTGAAAGTGAATACTTAAAATAAAAAAGGGGGTTATTTCTCTTTAATGAAGTACAAGCGGGTGACCGAGCTCTGCTCGGAGAAAACAGGTATCGAAGCTAACTCGAAGATTTAAATTTTCAATTGTAATTTATCAAAACAATACATACCATAAGAAAATTTGTGAAACCATTGGTGAAAAGATAACCGGTTAAAGTTAATGTGATCAGATTTTCAAAATTAAAAAGGGGGACACTCCCCGGGGAATTTTTTAAGTATTTTTTTATGCAAATAATAGTCCCGTCACACAATTACACACTTGGTATAAGAAAGATAAGGAAGGCGCGTTCAACAGCAGCAGTGGTTCCAGGCAAACAGAAACCATACTCCACCAATTTGTTGATGACTTTAACTTCATTTAACAATTTCTAAAGACGTCATAGCGTTTTACAACGATTATTCATAAAAAAAAGTCTATTTTATTTACAATTACCTCGTTTTTCGGGACATTGCGGGACTTTTACAAAAAAGCGGGACGTTTTGGCGGGACATTCGGCCCGCGGGACAGTAACACAAAAAGCGGGACTGTCCCGCCAAAAGCTGACGTCTGGTCACATTAGTTAAAGTGCACCATTGTAAACAAAGTTAGAGTTTGGAAAGGGAACTATTCTATACAAAGGTAGAGTTTTAAAAGTCATAGGAAATGAAATGTAATTGATAATTGGCGTTTCGTTGAAAAGCAAAGAAAATGTCGAAATGTGGTAAACATTCCATTTCATACTTCATTCAACTCATTAGGTATAGCAACCATACGTTAAATGTTCAAGATCGCCAAAAATCGCCAATGAAAAGAATCGAACTAAAATCGTCTGCTGGTTGGAACTAAAAAAATATTCATGTTACCATTTCTGTAAAACTCAAAAAAAGTTTAAAGCAAGGTTGCATTTATTTAAATTTGAAAAATTAAAATCTTAACTAAACATGTATAGCTAAAGCAGAGGCTTATAGCTTTAGCAGATGGCATCAGGAAAGTAGCTATTATGGCGAACTAATGAAGTTTGAAAATATCCTATCTGTAAATCTGAACTGCTTGACCGTAGCGCTTCAAAACCTGTGCCAATCGATTCGTCGTGGCCAAAAACCCCAGATCCCCAAGTTTACCGGAGTTTATTAATTCTGGGGCGATTTTCGACTTGGCACCAATTCCTCGTATTATAGTATAAGATATAGTTAGAGTTTGGAAAGGGAACTATTCTATACAAAGGTAAAATTTCAAAAGTCATAGGAAATGAAATCATGAAATGTAATGGATAATTTGCGTTTCCCTGAAAAGCAACGAAAATGTCGAAATGTGGTAAACATTCCATTTCATACTTCATTCACATCGATAGGTATAGCAACCATACGTTAAATTTTCAAGATCGCCAAAAATTGCCAATGAACAGAATAGAACTAAAATCGTCTGCTGATTGGAACTAAAAAAATATTCATGTTACCATTTCTGTAAAACTCAATAAAGTTTAAAGCAAGGTTGAATTTATTTAAATTTGAAAAATTAAAATCTTAACTAAACATTTATAGCTTAAGAAGAGGCTTATAGCTTTAGCAGATGGCATCACGAAAGTAGTCATTATGGCGAACTAATGAAGTTTGAAACTATCCTATCTGTAACTCCGAACTGCTTGACCGTAGCGCTTCAAAACCTGTGCCAATCGATTCGTCGTGGCCAAAAACCCCAGACCCCTAAGTTTACCGGAGTTTATTAATTCTGGGGCGATTTTCGACTTGGGTCCAATTCCTCGTATTATAGTATAAGATAAATGTGATTGACGACTATTTTGTAAGTGCATTTACACTAATACGAAGATATTGTCGCGTAGACGAGGGGGAAATACGGTAACTGGTGTAATTAGTTGTATACAAGAAACGACAAGTCAGCTATATCTCAGCTCGAGACTTTTTAATAACCCAACTGGATGATTACATTCCTTTATATAGAGCGGTAGAACCTTCTGGCCTAGAAGGTTCTAGAAATTAACTAATTTACATAAATAGAGAAATAAAGAGAAACAATTCAAATTAAGACGTAATGATATTATAAATTTATAAGTCATGCCAGGGATCGATCCCACAATCTTCTGGTTTGCAGTATCGTTTTTTACCACTGAGCTACGAATTCCTATCGGTTCAAGTCTTACTTCGCTACAATATTATTTATACTATTATTAGGAATAATATTTAAATAATAGATTAAAATTTGGATTTCAATTATTGCCAAAACAAATCAAATTAGAAATTGATGTGTTTAAGTGGAAAAACTAATTTGAAGTTAATTCAGCGAATCTTATACGTATATATTAAATAATACTCTAAGGTTTTAAAATTAAATAAATTTATGAGGTTTAAGGAATTTTTTTTTAAAAATACAATTTTTCAGTTACATTAGAAGTTCGAATTGAATATAATAAATCTTAAAAATACTGTTATAGAAATACAACACGTTAAACTTTACTGATATCGTTAAAACTTGTAGGTAAAATTAATGTCTATGATAAATAAACTTAACATTTACTTTAAAAAAAGAACTTAACATCAACATCCACGTTTCCTTATTTTAAAACAAGTATTTGTTGGAACTTTAAACAATTGAATAAACTCCACATAAAACAACTAAATTCATTCTAATTCTACACCGCAACCTAACCACACAAAAAAAAAACTTCCCCATTCAAGCACCCTCAGCAAATCCAAGAACTACTTAAACATCCCTAAAAACAAGAATAACAGTGAGACGTGCTTTTCGCAATCCACCAAGCAAAGCACAATTCTACTGTGACTCAAGCACACAATTCCAAATACGAAAAGCACAATTCTACTGAGCTTGGTCTTCTTCCTTTGGGTACTGGAGCTAAGTGGCTGAGTCTATTGTTAAAGTCGGAAAAGGGGTGGGGTGGATGTTGAAGATGATATAGTGGTTTTTTTAATGCGTTTTTTTAACATAAAGACAGGGGTGCCTACAGGGGGGGTCAACGACGCAGACTGCGTCATTGAAATTTTAGGGGGGGGGGGGGGGGGTCGAAAAAAATTAGAAAATTTCCAGTGTAAATGGTTTATTTTTTTCTAAGTTACAAATACTAGTTCTTTCTAATCATCACCCCCCCCCCCCCAGACACCAAGGGAAGGGGGCATTAACCTCCCCCCCCCCCAAACTTCAAGAATCAAAAATGGTAACCAAAATCCTCAAGAACATTACGGAAAGAAGATCATAGATAATCGAATATCGCGTCGGCCTAACGAATCTTTCTGGCATTTATTACCCATAAACAACTCATCATTTCTTTCAACAAAACCTTTGCAGCTGCCATTCTGTCTGTATAACATAAACAATTCGATTAAGGGGTCTAAGGAGTCTTAAAAATGTGCAAAGAAGGAACTACAAAGTATAGTTTGATCTGTCATGTAATTTTTTAACTGCTCAATATACAAGTATAATTTTTTTATATGTAATTCTACAAGATTTATTTATTATAAAACAAATTTTAAAATTTATGAAACTTTAGCCAAAACTAAAATGAATGATATTAAACATAAAGCTGTTTTAACACATTGTGATTAGGCTTGCGCGGCAAATTTTGAGGTCAAAATTGAAAAAATGACCAAGAAAATGACTTTATATTGTAGAAATATGTACAAACTAGGACTTATACCTAAATTCTCATCTCAATTTTAAAAAGAAATTATTTTAAGAGCTTTTTTCTAAAAAAATTAATAATTTTTTTTTTAATTTTGATTTTAAATTTATTTTTAAATAATTTCTAATTAAAATTGAGCTGAGAATTTAGGTATAAGTCCTAGTTTGTACATATTTCTACAATATAAAGTCATTTTCTTGGTCATTTTTTCAATTTTGACCTCAAAATTTGCCGCGCAAGCCTAATCACAATGTGTTAAAACAGCTTTATGTTTAATATCATTCATTTTAGTTTTGGCTAAAGTTTAATAAATTTTAAAATTTGTTTTATAATAAATAAATCTTGTAGAATTACATGTAAAAAAGTTATACTTGTATATTGGGTGGTTAAAAAATTACATGAGAGATCAAACTATACTTTGTAGTTCCTTCTTTGCACATTTTTAAGACTCCTTAGACCCCTTAAATGATGACTACCGAATTCGAATATTTCTTTTTCACCAATGACACTCGTGCAATTTTCCCGCTCGCTTTGAAGTGTTGTTAGAAGGTTTTTTTTTTTTTGTAGATGTAGATTGTTCATTTTGAAACGGTGGAGGGAGCATCAAAGATATATCTATTAAATGCACCTATTTGATCTATTTTAAACTACATGAAGTTAAAATGCGCTGCACTATAAATACTCCAAGAGCTTATTTCGAAGTGTTATGGCAGTGAATCCGGTAAGATTTTCGTCGTAATTATATAATTTGAATATATTAATCGTGTTAACCCTCTGAAAAAGCAAATTGGCTGAAATGTAAACTTGTTTTCACTGCTTGAGATTTAAAATTTTAACTGAAAATTTAATTTCTCAATTAAAAAATTATTTTTCTCTAGTAGGTGGTTATAAATGACTCCCCCATGCTTTAAATTTTGGAATTTAATAAAATTATTAAATTGATAAAATTTTAAAATTATGTGCGTTGCTGGAAAATCAGTCTTTTGACGGGTTTATACGTCTGTATCCTTCAGAAGGTTAGGCAAATAAAGAAAAGATACTAAAGAATTTTAAATCATACAAATACTGAGAAGTTAATTATATTTGATATTACTATAATAATTTTAGTTTCAAATTTTACACTTTCAAACATTTATGGGCACCAAAAATATTGATCAATTATTATAATGAAAACATTGTTTTCTTATTTTTTTAATGCACCTGAATCTTAACGTGGCTTTTTTTTTAATAAAGTCGACTAAAGACATGAAATTACATAAAATATTTTAGAGTGGCGGGATTTTTTTAACAGTTTTAACGCACTTAATGCTCTAACTACATTAATCGCAACTAAAATCTTTAACAATATGTCCCGGCGTCGAAGAAAGCCATGTGCTGGCAATTATTCCACATAAACATTTCTTAATCATTGTTATAGCATTTGAAGCAGGCGTTATAAATATTCAGAATTTTGTATAACATTTCTTTGAATGAATGAGCTTCGGATAATGTTTCCGGCTTAGCATACATGCTGTGAGTGATTGAATTTAGTTAAGTAGTTCAGTTCCGAGTTTTACGGTTAGAATTTTGACTGTTTAATATTTAATTTTAATTGTAGTAATTTAATAATTAGTAACTTATTTTTAACTAAATCTGTAAACTATATCTGTAAACATTATAAAATAATTTTGATTTGTTTAATGATATCAATTGTGTTTCATTGCATCTATAATAATGAAAGAAAGAGTCTGTCTGTGTGTATGTCTGTGAATGGCAAAAGACCTACTTAGACTGCTGTAAAATATCCGAAATTTTTAATATAGATTCCTTTTAATACCTACGTGTGCACCTGAGGCGTAGTTTTTTCATATTTGATTGTGATTTTTAATTAATATAATTAGTTAAAAAAAAAAAAAGGTCATCCACGTGGGAGTGCGGGACCATAACAGGGCTTGAAAATACATGGACCGTGCCGAAATGGGTGCTTGACGCCATTCGCATTAGACATTGAGTGTATTTTCACAAGTAAGCAAAGCATGCCTCTAAGAGGAAGCAATGCGAAGTTAACGGGTTACCTATAAGGCGGGACCATACTGCTAATTAGATAAAAAGCGAAGACAGCATTTTTATGCATTAAGAATTGAGTGAAGGAATTGGAAACTGTCTTTGATTGGATCACGTGTCCGGCTATTTTTATGGATGAAAAAATAATATAATTACATAAATTAAATTTTGAGTGAAATTTGTACCGATTATTTAGATTCCCGCTAACTTTTACTGTAAAGAAAATCTATTTAAAGGAAAATTAAAAATAAGTTGTAATTCAGCATTGTAAAAGCAAATAAAAAATGTGCTTCCCTTTTTTTGGGGGGGGGGGATTTAAAAAATTCTAGGGGGGGGGGGGTGCGTCGTTGGCTCTGGGGGGGATCGGCACCTCTGCATAAAGATAATGGATAACTGGAACGGCCACGAATGCCATGAAATCACAGCTACGTCCAACGATGTATTAAAGCTCCCGGTAGCTAATAATTCCCCGTCTGAAAAATACTACCACGAATAGTTTTTATTATCTCTTGCACAGCCGAAAAAACAGTTACTTTTTTGATGAAGTACTTTGAAGTAATGCGAAATAAAACGACGTCGAATCGAATTTTACATATTTTAATATGAAAATTCATATTTAAAATATCAACCCATTGATGACGAATTTGTGAATAACATTAACATGTTCATGTCCGAATAAAAAGCTGCATGGAAGATTTTAAATGTTCTCTTCCGTTGTTTCCTGTCAAAATTGTTACAGGAATAAGGCGTTAATTTGTCTCATATTTTGTTCATGGACTAAAATATCATGGACTTATATTTTGTTCATGTACGAAAAATCGAATTAAGAAATATTAAGAAATCTGTTCAATCAAAGACCCTTATTTAAGAAAAAATAAAACACAGATGAAACTTAATGGTAAGAAAAAACGTGATTTACATGACAGAAAATCTATGTATATAAAAGGCAAAGCCCTGACTGACTCACGGATCAACTTCCAGCAATTTTAACGGGGACCTATGGGAAAGCCCTCAAACTACAGGTAGGGCCTGGATGCAATCGGACATCTTTTTTAGTTAATGACGGATCAGAATTGAAGGAAGATTATAATATACTGACGGTTTGCTGAACAGTGGAAAGGAGATCGATTGACTTGAAATAAAAGTTTACATGAAAAGCAGATCAACATTATTAAGGGTGTAACCGTGCAAGGTTAACAAACCTAGTACTTGTATGAAAGAGCAGAACCACAGAACAACCGTTCAATTAAAAATAGTCCCAATTTACTTTAAAAAAAAAAATAGGGTGGCACTGCAATGGTGTGAAGGGCGGATCCTATCTGCGTGACTAGAGTACTTTTTACGACTGCAGTTAGCGAGATACGTACTTTTTTTATATTTATATAATTTTTTTTGGTACCTTAAACTTTCTAAGAATCGCGTGCCTTTGTTTAACTCCGAGGAATTCTAATGTGGGTTTTCTGTCTCTTCCGTATGGATAAAATGAGTTACATATACAATTTGGACGTCTCATTTGAATGGGGAAGACTTTTTTTTGGAAAAAGGAAGCGTTTAATCATATCCCAAGAGGAAAATCAACTGTATTTTTTTCTATCTTTTGTTGAATTTAATTCTGTGTGTTTAGTATTCATGGATTCTTGGAAGAATGTGACCTGCAATAAAAGTTGAAATTCAAGTTGTGTTTAAAATTAATTTCAAGGAAAATAGTATTGTTGTAGTTAAGTTAATGAAATTAGCTCTTTTGTTAGCGGATTGCTTTTATTTTAAATGTTTGTATTTGTTGGTTTTAAACTGTTTTGGTTTTCAATGGATTTCGAGTCTAACTCTAATTATTAGAAACTTAAATGTATTGACTGATGCATCCTTGTAATTTTTCAAAATTTAATTTAAGAATTATTTACACTTTCAAATACCTAGAAGTAATCTGAATTATGGAATAAATTGTACTCAAGGTTTTTACGAACACATTTAATCACACAGTTCAAATTTATATTATGGTATGTCTAGAAATAACGGTCCAATAGTATAAAGCCCACCATTACATATAAGCTAACAGGGGCTGTAGGAAAAATATATACAGGGGTACTCTAAAGGAGAGAAATTATCTAAGATCCGCTTCAAATCTGATTAGCAAACTTGTTAAGGAAAAACCTTTAAGATTCCATATAAATTACATTGAAGAGGGCTTAAATCATCCAATGCTACACTCAATGCAAAATCAACAGGAAATCTACTTTTAAATAACTGTCTAACAAGAAAACCCCACCTTTATACATGGGCCTTATATGTCAAAATCTATACAATTTATATTAACAGGATAGCTTCTTTGTTTTCGGAGATCAATTCAAATTTACACAATCTGTTTAACAATAGCTCTTATACCTAACAATCTGTACACATTGTATTAACAAGTCAGCTTGAGGCACTTCATTTAAATATATAACTAATTCAAGAAAACTTCTAGTCAGAGACCTCCTTCCAGGCAAATGAACCTGATTAAATACATGAGCATTACATGATTAAACCATTTCAATCATAATTACTGTCTAATATGGAAAAAAAAACTTCATATATGGGTCTTATATATGAAAACCCATACAAATTATATCAAGAAGCATTTAAATATATAATTAAATCATGAGTAACTGTCCCTCCTAGCCAGGGACTCCCTTCCAGGTATACGAGCTTCACAGCGAGATATCAAGGAAGGATGAAACCAGCTATCCATTCGGAAAGAAAACGACCGCCATTTTCCTAACTTTAACGGACTTTGTAGGGAACAATTTTTTTATGTTTTTGTTATTTCCTTTTATGGAACCTAGATGCCAAGTTATATAAATTCAGTATTTTTAGTAGGGTAGACTGACCAGTAAATGAACAGGCCCCAGTGAATGAACAGTTGGTAAATACATCTAAAAGTAAGGATTAAAAATCATTCCACTGGATGGATTGGCAACACTGACTTCCTCTCGTCTGGTAGGAAGCTATCTGACATCTGATTGGTTGTCCTAGTCATTAATTAAAATCCAACGTGTTTATTGACTGGATATTTTTGTGTTCATTCACAGGTAAAATTACTGTTCATTCACTTGGCTTTTGTGCCACTTTTTATTTGGACCCCCAAAAGACCCAAAGCAATGCAATATAAAGTCATCTCCTTTTTGGTAGAATTTACATATAATGACTGATGTGTTCACATTGTCATATAAACTCACAAGATATATTTTCTTTAATTGTATGAATTTTATTAAAACGAATTGTGCTTAAGCGTTCATTCACTTGCTAGTCTACCCTATAGGAGTTAAGTGCAGTAAGTAGATGCTGTGGAATTATATATTACTGTGGTAAAAGGATAGGTGTCAATCAATGTATGGCACAGCTATCTAACGAATGGTATAAGTTCAACCTCCCTGTGACTCTACTCACATTATTTTTCTTATTATCAATGTGTGATCACAGCCTTTAGCTTCTATTCTCAACATATGTACTATGAGAAGCTCAATGGTAGGAATACTAAGGTTGTGATGTGACTAGGAATACTGAAGTTGTAGCAATCATGAATTCATTTCAACATTTTCTAATCTTGGGATTGAATGTTATAGAACTAAAATAAGTTAATTGTGTAAATATGCCACCGTTTCTTTGCTATCATCTACCTTTTCAAGGAAAAAAAAATTTCCAACTTCCATATGTTAATGTTAAGATTGCGTTGTTTCTCTGTTTCATCCCCATTCCCATAACAACTGACCAGGATATCGATTCGGTTGGATTTAAAAAAAATCACACTATATCACGGCCTTTTCAACTACTAAGGCTGAAGAAGCTTTCTCAAACAACCTCGGGGACGGAAATTTTGACGTCATAGTTCCGAGTGACATTGTTCCGAACATGAAAACAACCTGTCTCGAAACCTGTTCGGGACCACTCGTTCACGGCTGACCACATTTTTAGAATTTCGTATGCGTCCGAACTAGTTTCCCGAACTTCGGCACTGGGAACAGTGACGTCAAATTTTCGCCCACGCTTATGTTTGGGAGAGCTTCTCTGGCCTTGTTATTGAAGTTGGCCGTGAATATAGCAATTATGGAGGTTTCGCCATATTAGTTCAACAAGTACCTCAACAACAACCCCATATTTCTTCAGCATCCTTCCTTGCACCCCCAACCAACCAATTAAACCTTCTGCCCGAATAAATTTTTCCGTGCCCACGCTGGGGAGATTACAGGCACAGACAAAAGTGATACAGAGCGTAAAAATCATCCTAGAGCCCTAGATTGGCTTGATGCAAGGTGGTAGAATCGATGCGAGGCCTAACCTACAGCTAATGGAGATGGCGAGATTATTAAGTGGAGGAGGAATTAAGTCTAATATCTTTGGCAACAAGGTTGCGGGATGGCTTAATAAATCGTTTTTAATGGAAGGGATGGATTTGGGAAGTAGTTTTGGGGAAATTGGGTTGTTGGTTTTCTGGGGAGGCTAATAGGTTAGATGTTGGTTTAGTGCCTACATGTTAGACTGTTTTATTGAGAAGAATGTTCCGAGCCAAACACTTTTTGGTAGCAGGAAATATAATATGGGGCTCTAACTGCAAATTCCAAACTAGCATTCTTCAAATGCAGCTTTCCCTAACCGTCTTCTCCAAATTATTTTTCGAATTTGATTAAGAATATATTCTGTTGATGTACTTTGTTATGAGTACATATTGGAATGTTATTTAAACAAGTAGGTTTCTAACGTTAACTGCTACTTTAAATCACTTCTACACACGGTATGAAAACCTTACTTAAAAAAACGTCAAACACAGCATTAAGTTCATATTTCAACTTTAATCCTTAAAACGGATCATTTTCATTAATTTATCAAATTTAATTCATATTCTTTAACTAATAACTTTTGCTACATCAAAAAGCAGTTCGAAGAAAAACAATGAGGTTTAAAAGTCTTCAATTCGCACTTAGATATGTTGAAAAACGGTACTTTTCGACGATAAAAAAACAAGCTCGTTGACACAAAAATCTAAATATTTTAAAAAATATATATTTTTTTCGGTTTTCCATTAAGGGGTCTTAGGAGTCTTAAAAATGTGCAAAGAAGGTACTACAAAGCATAGTTTAATCTTTCATGTAATTTTTTAACTACTCAATATACAAGTATAATTTTTTTTATATGCAATTCTACAAGATTTATATAATATAAAACAAATTTTAATATTTATGAAACTTTAGCCAAAACTAAAATAAATGATATTAAACATAAAGCTATTTGAACACATTGTGATTAGGCTTGCGCGGCAAATTGTGAGGTCAAAATTGAAAAAATGACCATGAAAATGACTTTATATTGTAGAAATATGTACAAATAAAGACTTATACCTAAATTCTCAGCTCAATTTTAATTAGTAATTTTTAAAAAAATTTGAAATCAAAATTTTAAAATTTTTAATAATTTTTTTTGAAAAAAGTTCTTAAAATAATTACTAATTAAAATTGAGCTGAGAATTTAGGTATAAGTCTTTGTTTGTACATATTTCTACAATATAAAGTCATTTTCATGGTCATTTTTTCAATTTTGACCTCACAATTTGCCGCGCAAGCCTAATCACAATGTGTTCAAATAGCTTTATGTTTAATATCATTTATTTTAGTTTTGGCTAAAGTTTCATAAATATTAAAATTTGTTTTATATTAAATAAATCTTGTAGAATTACATATAAAAAAAATTATACTTGTATATCGAGGAGTTAAAAAATTACATGAAAGATCAAACTATACTTTGCAGTACCTTCTTTGCACATTTTTAAGACTCCTATGACCCCTTAAGAGTTCTTCAAATATGTTTGTGCTCTTTGTCTTTCTACCATTTCGCGAATTTCTAAGTTTTTTGTTGCATTATAGTTTTGTTGTTAAACGATTACTTGTACTATACTAAACGATATGAAATCAGCCATAAAAATGTGCAATTTAATAATAATTTTTAAGTGTGCAATGCATTAGTTGCACCAGATAATAATTTTTGAAAAAATCCAGTGTAGAAGTCACAAGAGGCCTAGCCAACGCTACTCTAAACCCTAACTTGCTGCAACCCTAAAGATAACGCATCTTTCCTTGAGGAGGAGGGCAAAAACTGTCATATTCACCCCTCCCTCCCCCTCAAGATCCAAGATGCATCTTCGGCAATCTCTCCTGAGGAACGTCTTGAAAGGAAGGAAGAAAGAGCAACACCGTAAGAACCCCCAAAGATAAATAAGAAAATATAATGATCGAAAAATAAAAAATAAATAATCAGGGGGGGAGATGGGGGAGTTAGGAGCAGGAAGAATAAATAAATTTAGACTTGGATTTGCCAGAAAAGAACTAAGACTTCAAAATTATATTTTAAATATGGGGGTCTAATCAGGGCTTCCTACACTTCTTGCCAATCTAAGTTGGGTAAATAGAGAAATGTTATGGAGAAGATCCTTCCGCGGATGTAAAGAGTTCCATAAATTATTTGTGAATCCATCCAGAATACATGTTTTCACATTAATTTAACCCTTTCAGTCCCAGTGATGCCATTTGGCATCATCACTTTCAATATTTTTTTCAAATTTTTTATTTCCCGTTACGACATCCAAACACACATCATTCGATTCTTCACACTTTGCTCTATCAGACAATATTTTACTTTAATCTCAATATAAGTCAGAACTACTATTTTTTTTATTTTGAAAATAGTCAACAAGCGTTTCTCTTGAATTTTGATCAGTTCACTTCAGTTCCACATATTTAAAACACAATTTAAACTATTTCGGTTAAAATAATTACTAAATTTTTTTTAATAATATGGTCAGATACCTTAAAATATATAACTCGAAGTGTTTTTAGGTAACATATATTTTTTTATTTTGTTGTTTTCCACAATTAAAAAATTTTGGCATTGATTCAAAAACCATATAAAAAATTTAAATGAATTTTTTTTTCTTGCGGAATTCGTATATTTGACCTAAAATAAGCTTATTTTGTGAATATCAGATGTTTCTGTAGTGTAGTATTTTTTTGGGACTGAAAGGGTTAATTTAAGGTCCAACAGATTTGAATACTATTTTAGAAAATTTAGCAATTTAATCAGAACAAAAAGTGTATTTTAGTCAAATTGTATTCAGATCATTTTAAATGTAAGTATTACCTTACAAGATTTTCCAACTAACGGACCAATCGCTCTTTTACCCCTGCCTTTTTACTATTTGTTTTACCCAAGTTAGGTTGGCACGGAGTGTAGAAGAAGAGAAAGGGAAAAAATTATTTAATTTTAGGAGGTCCTGGTCTGATGCAGTATATTAAAAATTAATGAGATTATTACGACGTAGGTTTAACAAGTTGAGGTGAATTTTGTAAAAATAATTTTAAATAGAAATGAAGGATATCCATTGAAGCATCACGGGCGGTCATGACAAACGAAAATAAATTCACTTACCCAGCAAAATGACGGACAAGGCTAGAAATAGACTTTACTGAATAACAATTGCCCTCTGGTACAGAGCTGTAACGAAAATTTTTAAATTGACGGAACATTTTAACTTATCGACCATTACTGCTTTTTTTTCTGGTACTTACGGTACCAACACCCTCCAAATCTTTGGGTGCTAGTTCCTATTTTTGTCGCTAGTCTTTTCCCATGAAAAAATTTAAGAACAAATAAATTATACTTGTTTTACATTTCAATATAAATGATCGATCTTTTCCATTGGAAAAGGTTTCAGAAAAAAGCGATATCAGTAATCCAAAAAAACATATTTTCTCAACAAAACATCAACAAAGATATATTATATTTTTTTTACATTTATATTTTTTTAAAATCTAAATTATATGTTTCATGAAGGGTTTTTTTTTACATTAATTATAATGTCCATTATTTATTATATTGATATATTGCATTTGACGATAATATTGGTTTGGCGAAATTGGTTGCCGAAATAATCCACAAGTACACTTTTTCGTATTGTGGACGCAGTGACTCATCAACAGTCCTTTATAAGACCGCCATTGCCCTCTCTTATGACAAACAACCCTACACATCAACATCCATTCTACGAGCTAAAAGCGACATTCCTAGATTCGATGACATCACAGACACACCGTAAAGCTAATCCATATAGTTCCTTTTTGATAAAACAAGATTCCAGAATAAAAAAAAACTCCCCTTCTTGAGACAAATTCCAGACGGTAGCGGGGAGTTCCTTTAAGGGGTCACAGGACTCTTAAAAATGTGCAAAGAAGGTACTACAAAACATAGTTTGATCTTTCATGTCATTTTTGAACTACTCAATGTATAAGTATAATTTTTTTATATGTAATTCTACAAGATTTATTTATTATAAAACAAGTTTTAAAATGTATGAAACTTTAGCCAAAACTAGAATAAATTATATTAAACATGAAGCTATTTGAACACATTGTGATTAGGCTTGCGCGGCAAATTGTGAGGTCAAAATTTAAAAAAATGACCAAGAAAATGACTTTATATTGTACAAATATGTACAAACAAAGACTTATACCTAAATTCTCAGCTCAATTTTAATTAGAAATTATTTTTAAAAAAATTTAAAATCAAAATTTTTAAATTTTTATTAATTTTTTTAGGAAAAAGTTCTTAAAATAATTTCTAATTAAAATTGAGCTGAGAATTTAGGTATAAGTCTTTGTTTGTACATATTTGTACAATATAAAGTCATTTTCTTGGTCATTTTTTCAATTTTGACCTCACAATTTGCCGCGCAAGCCTAATCACAATGTGTTGAAATAGCTTCATGTTTAATATCAGTTATTTTAGTTTTGGCTAAAGTTTCATAAATTTTAAAACTAGTTTTATAATAAATAAATATTGTAGAATTACATATAAAAAAATTATACTCATTTATTGAGTAGTTAAAAAATGACATGAAAGATCAAACTATGTTTTGTAGTACCTTCTTTGCACATTTTTAAGACTCCTGTGACCCCTTAACCCCTGACCGACCCTTCGGAATGTCTTCCGCCTGCGCAACAGTTTACGGATTAGCGAAGGGCAAATATCGCCAAAGAGGCAGCCAAGAATAACCGATTTAATGGGGGGCGGAATAGATGACCTTTCTTGGGTTTATTCAATTAAACGGGCCGAGAAAAGAACTTGTGGAAATTTGTGGGCGATTGGGAATTTAGAGGTGAACCATGCATTTTAAGAATGGATTGTTGTTGTAGTTTTGAAAGACTAGAGCTTGTGTATTTGATTTCCCAGTTGTATACGAACAATCGATCTAGTTGAATAAACCCAGATTAGGTTAGGTTTTGAATTAACGTCACACTAGAGCTACACGAGGGCTATTGGCGACGAGCGTCGTATTTTAGCACCACAGTCAAGTGATGAGCCGACACATGAATAGGCACCCAACGCAACCGGTAAGGGCGATATCGTACACAGCGCTAGGACTTTGAAGGATATTTAACGTGCACTCTCTTACACGGGGTATTATTCGTCGGACATTTTTGGCGTTTATAGGTCGGCAGCTATTTTGGCGATCCCCGGACCCGAACCTGGGACCTTCCGCATGCTAAGCGAGTGCCTAACCGACTGGGCTCCCCAGCCCCTGGGAAATTAGAGGTGTACCATGCATTTTAAGAATGGATTGTTGTATTTCTGAAAGACTAGAACTTGGTGTATTTGATTTCCCAGTTGTATACGAACAAATGATCGAAAGATTCAATTTTAAGATGGTCTACACTCTTAAAACAAAAGAGTGAAATCCACTCCTATAGAAGAAGTGCATTTTCGACACTTGAAAGGAGTGAAAATTATATCCTAAATTGCTCGTAATCGCCTTAAAATCGCTCGTTTGTTGTTAAGTTGTTGCAAGTTCAACAAAACAAAAGAGTGTTATCCACTCCTATAGGGAAAGTGCATTTTCGACACCGAAAAGAGTAAAAATTAACTCAGATTGTTGATTAGTTTTCTGCTTCGATATGTATAAAAAATTTAATGTGTTTTTAATTTATTTGATAATAGTCCAAAAGAAGCAGTTTTATAAGAAAGCGGGATCATTAATTCAAAAACTATTTTCGCCACAAAACATCAACTTTTATCATAATCTTAATAGTATCCACAATAAAAGTTTTGCTACACTTTTAAAACAAAAGAATGAAATCCACTCCTGTAGGAGTAGTGCATTTTCGACACTGGAAAGGGGTGAATACTAACCCAGACTGAGTTAAAATCACTCATTTGGAGTGATCCTGTCGGAGGTTTAACAAACAAAGAATCCGCTGGGGAAGTGCATTTTCGACACTGGAGGAGTGAAAATTAACTCAGACTGAGTTATAATCGCTCGTTTGTTTTAAGAGTGTAGGTCTAACTACAACTTGATTTCCATTTAGATAAAATTATTTATTTTAAAATTTAGAAATTAGTTTCTAGTATGTAAAGGGCAAAATACACAATTAAAAAAAAGTTTTTCTAAAGTCTTCCGAAGCGTTTAGAAATAAATTGTTTCCTTTTGTTGATCTGTTACTATAAGGAGGTCCTCTTGGTTCGTATAAAAAAAAGTTAGGTTCATCGATTCAATTTATTGTAGACAATGATCTATTAGAAGTTATAATACATACAAAAATATAAAAACAAATACCTTTTATTTCGAAGAGGAACTAATAATAGAACGCAAATTAACATGGACGTAAATTAGACATACCAAAAAAGCAAATCTGTAGATGGAAGTTGCTTTAAAATAATTTTGTAGGCGATGAACTCAGAAGTTCAAAGTAATGGAAAAAACATGTATCATTTTAAATGACTAATATTCAATCTGTAAAAGGAAAATAAACATAATTGGATTTTATATGTCGATTCATTTCTCGTATTTGAATTGAAACCCCTGTGGTCGATGATTACATACAACGTTTTGTTGATTGAATGTGCGGTAGGTCCACATAAGAAAAGGCAATCACGCATGCACTGCGGAAGTTGGGAAATTGCTAGAATTTCTTTGTTATATTTATTTGACTTCCATGGAGGTCCGTTTGAACTTTACAGTAATTTAAATTTGTTTGATATAAATAGCAGTTGTTCAATGACCCTTTTGTTCATAGAAATTCTAGAAAATGGCGAGACGCAATTCAAGAACATTCTATATCAAAATATAAAAGCAGGGACTTTTTACTTGAAAGAAACGGTTTAATAAAAAACATAATTAAATATGTAGTATATCGAAGATTTATTTAATATTATTTGAGGATATTTTTAACAGATAATATACATAAAACAGTTTTATGGAAACGAACGGTGTGTATTTTCGTATAGTTGAAATTATAAATAGTATACATTGTTAAAAATTTGGCGTTTAGCTTCACCTTAATTGGTTCGTATTAGCTACAACGGCTGTGTGGTGAAATACTTTACCGGATTTGTGGTATTTGGTTGAACCATTATTTCATGTTTTTGGAAACAAAAATCTAAGTAATGGCTAAGTAATGGAAAAGTAACCTAGTACCGAAGGTAAAACATTTCACAACACATTCGAGGCAGTTGCTGCGAACTATGCTTTTTTGGTGAAACCAAACAGTGTACTCAGCAACTAGCCACGAATTTTTTAAATATATTTCATATATTACCATTGAAATTTTGGACTGGATATTTTCCAGAATTTCCACACACAAAAAAATAGAAAAAAATAAACTTTACCTCGTATTTCACAGAAGTCTGATTTGTAGCATAGCAGAAAGTACATCTTATCAAACCCCTCTGAAAAGTATTTCAAACCCCAAAGACCACACAAAAAATCATTCACCACAGATACAAAACCATCACACCAACTACTATCTTCCAACTCAAGAAAACCACAACTCAAAAACATATCTCCACCAAGAGAAAAAATAACCCGACACATTTCATATCTTGGGCTCTAATCTCAGGAAACAAACTTTGTAGGAAAAAAATCTCTGGATATCTAGACCGAAGCGTCTGTCAGTTGCCTGACAGATGCTCCGGTCAGAAGGTATCACCAATTCTTGTGATTGCAGAGGTTGCGGTTGTTATCCGATGAAAATTCGGGCTATTCGGTATCTTTTTTGGGGGTGGTAGATATGTGAAATTTATGTTTGGTCTGGAAGATTGTTCTTCTTTGGTCTTGGTACTTTTTTTTAAACTAAAATTGTGTAACACTACAGGACTTTCAATTTTTATTCAATAAATCAACACACACTTAATGGAAACTATGCTCCATAAAGTAATTTCAATACAGCAACCCCTCGTTATATCGCGCTTCCCGGGAGACAAGCAAAAACCCGCCATATAACCGAATGCGCAATAAAACGAGCGACTTGATAAATATTATACTAATTATATTGAAAAATTGGGAGACATGATACCAGGCGCTTTATATCCGAATGAACGTTATAACGAGGCGCGATATAGCGAGGAAGCGAGGGGTTACTGTAACTTGAAAATCTAAAACATTGTTAGGTATTTACCATTTGCTCATGCGAGGTTTTCTCAAAAACTATATAATGACGTTCAACACGTACTAGAAACTCGTTTTCCAAATTTTAAGTATTTAGGGTCTTGGCGTTTCCTCATCAGGGAGATAAAATAAATTTTTCAAAGCTTAAAACCCCCTCCACACTGTTTAAAAAAATTGGTGCTTATTTTCACCAAAAATGTTGTCCCAGTAGCTGCAACGGCTGTGTGGTGAACTCTTTTACCATATATTCAGTTGAACCATTTATCAGATTTTTGTTTCCAAAAACTGAAAGATGGTTCAACCAAATAGCAAAAATATAGCGAAAAATTTCACCGCACAGCCGTTAAAGCTACTAGGAACCATTATTAAGGTGAAATCAAGTTCAATTTTTTAGCAGCATTGTGCTTTATCGAATTATTTAAACAAAAGCTTTTTTAGAAGAAAGAAAAATAGTGTGTTTAGTTCGCTATTTAAATATCACAATATATAATTCAACCGTTCCAAAAGTGAATTAATGAATACCCTAGCTGCCAAGTACGAACGAACTCAAACGAACTAATAAACATCATAAAAATTCGCACCACACATCTTACAAAGAAACAATAAAGTTAAACCAATAGCAAACCCGACTGAAACTTTAAAAATCAAAGAACGTTTATCCGTTACTATTAGCCAAAGTTAGATTTTTTAACCACCCAAAGAGCGAGATATTTTAAAATAATTTAAATCAATCCATATTATATTTAAAAGAACTTTAAAACACATGCGAAATAACAAACCATTCAATTCCTCAACATCCCCTAATATTCCATATCTCCTGCAGTGGTCGTTTTCCACAGACAGGCCGTGGTGCAGTTTCTAGGTATTGAATTCTGCCGTTTTTGAGGCAGTTGTTGTCGAACAGCCGCCTTCACAAAACGTCCTATTCCCAGGTGAGACCGCTCCAGATGGTACTACGCTCGGCTCCCATTACAATAGGGCTACACTAGAATTCAATAGAAGAGAGGGGGTGGCGAGTTATACAGTTGGAAGTTGGATGCGACAGCTCAACCGGAAATGTCGGATTTGGTTCTGGATTGGAGATATGAATGCAAGCTTTTTTTTTTGTTACAGAATTGTTTGTGTGAAGAAAGAAGAGCTATTGGTAAAGTTGGGAAACTGATGTGTTTGGCAGAAAAAACAAGATAGGATCCGATTTTCAGCCTATGTCCAGGAAAATACTTTCTTATAAATCTTTTTATTTTTTTAAATCTAAACGATAAACAGAACGCTATTACATTGGCTTCTTGAATTGAAACTTTACAATGGTAAATTGGACAATAATCACTGTTTAGGTGTAAGTTATTTCTGAAGTATGTCTTAAATAGCCTGGCAACTTTCAATAGGCTACACTAGAATTCAATAGACAAGAGAGGGTGGCGAGTTATACAGTTAGAAGTTGGATGCGACAGCTCAACCGGAAATGTCGGATTTGAGATGGAGATATGAATGCAAGCTTTTTTTTAGATAGTTTTTTGTGTGTGAAGGAAGAAGAAGTATTGGTTAAGTTGGAAAATGTTGTGTTAAAACAGGATAAAAGACGTAGTTGGAAATGGTTTGCTTTTTGCATCTTAAATATAAACAGAAAACGTAACCCAGTTACATTGGCATTTTTGATTAAATTAGTCAATTACTATGTTTAAATGTAAGTTATTTCTGACATTTGTCTTAAATTGTACTTTCAATAGGCTACACTAGAATTCAATAGAACGGAGGGGGTGGCGAAATACAGTTGGAACCTCAGCTCAACCGTAAATGTTATATTTGGTTTTGAATTGGAGATATGAATGCAAACTTTATTTGATACAGTATTGTTTGTGTGATGAAAGAAAAGTTATTGGTAGAATTGGAAACTTATGTCTTGCCGTAAAAACAGGATAGGGTCCAATTGAGAAAGAAAAAGACGTTAGAAATGGTTTTATAAAGCTTTTTAAGTTTAAATACAAGAAAAACGTAACCTTATTGCATTGACAGCTTTGATTGAAACATTATAATGGTAAAGTAAATTATCACTATGTTTAAGTTAAGTTTGTGTAAGTTATGCCGTGCATAATTTTTAAATATAAAAGATAAAGCGGAAAGATATAGCGAAAATCTCTCTCGGAAAATATTTTGGCATAGTTAAACACCCACAGAGAGCTCAGATCCATTGTAATCTGAGCGTCAAAATTAGTATCCAAAATTGAGAGCCGCCCCTAGATGGTGCCACAATAAAATAGCTCTCAGTTCTGGGGAATAGGCCGAGTCTACAAAAGGCTTAATTTGCTAAAAACAGTCTCGTTTAGAAAAAAAAATCTGTAGCGAAAATATTAAAAAATTAATTATCCCCAACAATAAACGTAAGTGAAATCATTTTACACTACTTGGAACTGTAACAACATTGCAAATTGAAACAATGTCTCATAGTTGGAAATTAGAAACTTAAATGAATACTTCAACATAAAAAAGTTCCAATCATATAACTGGCCACACAGAACCAAAATACATTTCCGATACCTTTATTTCATTTTAATACGAGGACCGATTCGTCATGGTCTTGCCGCAATCAAACCCCATCAAATATTCAGGGGACGGAAACAACTAAATCACGAAGCCCTGTCCGAACATTTTGATTTGTGGAGCCCAATGGAGCCATTACTGATAACTAATCGTAAGAACTCAAATCTCGAAACTGGAGTCCATTAGAGAGATTCCCTCTACGCTTTTTCTTTAATAGATTTCAATTAGAGACAAGCGTGTATGGAAATGCTTCTACGGACTTGGGTCCTTTTTATGTTTAGCGATTCATTTGAATACAGGGCGGGGCTGCCACTGTCACAAAGACTTATATCTACACTTGATGAAGAATTGGTCGGCTCAATTGGTTGGACGACAAAATTGGACGAAATGTCCTCCATTTCTGAATAAGATGAAGATTGGAGGTTTGGGAAATGGAGTTTCGGAAAATTAGTTACAAAGTTTGAATCGGTGGGTTAGTTTGGTTTCATTCTCTTTGTTCTATGGAATTAAATTTAACATAACTATTTCGTTTTGAAGTTTTTGTTTATATATTAATTTAAAACTGAAGTTTATATTGTTTGAATTTCTTGCATTTGAAATAAGTTTCCATAAAATATTAATTCTCTAATAATGTGCAAAAAAATTCCAGGTTTTCTACATTACTATAATACTAAGATAGAAAAACTTGTTTTTATAGCCGATTGTTGTTTATTAATTCTCGGTATTATTTTAGAACGTTTTTTGTAAAATTTCAAATTTAACTGGACTTACCCAGGTTCCTGGATAAAAAGAAATAACATCTTACCTGAAAAATAAAAATTTAAAATTAGACTGGCAGTGAAGTAAATGTATGTTTAAATATTGAAATGATATCGTACAACAGTAACATAAATGATTCGCTTCAGAAATACCTCAATATATTTCTATAGAGTGAATTCAATTCAGTTAAAGATCCAATATTCATTAAAAATAATCACAATGAGTACCAAAAGAACATTGTCGTGACATTTTGTTAGCTGCACTATAAAAAAAATTGGAGATTGATTTCAATAAAAAATATGGTTCATACTAGCTGCATAAGCAGTGTGTTGAATAAAATATTTCGGTATAATATATTGAATCAAAATATTTTCGGTATTTGGTTGAATAATTTCTCAAGAATTTGACTCCTAAACCAGAAATATGATTCAACCGAATACAGTAAATATGGTGAAATATTTCAGCACTCACAGTTGCAGCTACTAGCCACCCTTATTATGGCGACACCAAACACAAACATTTTAACAGTATGAATAAAAAAAGACTAAATGTAATGGAGTAAAATACCAAGAAATTTCAAGGTTAGGTTTTAAATAATCGTCGCACTAGAGCTACACGAGGGCTATTGGCGACGGGCGTCGTATTTTAGAACCAGTCAAGTGACGAGCCAACACCTCAACAGGCACCCAACGCAACCGTTAAGGGCGACATCGTACCCAGCGTTAGGAATTTGAAAGATATTTAACGTTCACTCCCTTACACGGGCTATTATTATTCGTCGGACTTTTTTGTCTGCACAGGCCGTTTATAAGTCGGCATTTATTTTGTCGAAGCCCGGACCCAAATCTGGGACCTTTCGCATGCTGGGCGATTGCCTAACCGACTGGGCACCCCAGCCCCCAAGAAATTTCAGGGAATATGATATCTTTGTCAAATCTAGAAGAATTGTCTTAAGTATCTATTTTAGGCATGCATCCGAAACTGAACTAGAAACACTCTTTTTGATGGGTTTTTTTTAAATGAAATCCCAATTCCCTATTTATATTACATTGCTACCCATCACACAAAATTAAATTACTCCACTCAACATCCTGGCAAGTATCACGCCATTCTAAAGAATGACAACAATTTTACCAGCCAACGCAACTTTAAAACTAGAATCACTCCGCATTTGCTAAACGCTTTATAAACGTTACACATATGAAACTACACCTTTTACCAAATTAAGCACTAATTGCAGCTAACGTGCACAACACTTAAATCTACATTAATTAGTACAATGCGATAAAAGCGGTCTCTTATTACCACAGATTTATTGCTAGTTTCATTTACTGCAATGGAACGACTGTGTCTTTCACGCAACTGCATTTAAAAGCTCAGCAATGTAGACTTTGGCGTGTTCCAGACGTATTTAATTGTTCCCCTGTGTATTTTTCTATTCAATTGTCGACTGTAGTATGCTGTTAATTGCTCATGGGAACAGTGTTTTGATAGGCTATACATCAGACCTTTTCAAAATGTATTTTTACAGTTTCCTGCACAGAAACCAGATATTATTTTAGAATACTTTTTATGCTATTAAATATGAAGAGCTTAGTGGAAGAAAGTGCTAAGTGATAAAAAGGTGAAAATGAGCTCTAAAGCTTTTCGTTTGCACTTAGATGCGTTAAAAACGGCACTTACAAAAGGTAAAAAATATTTTTTTTAAAAAAGAAAATTTGTTATCTTTAAAGGACGGAATAACTTGTTAATTGACACAAAAATCTCAAGTTTTTCGAAAATGCCACTTAGCACGTTATTATACTAAGAGCTTCATATATTTTAGCAGATTTTCTTTTTCAGAATTCACGTGAACCCTCCAATTTATGATTTATTGTTAGCTAAAAAATATATATATATATATATTTCGATACTTGATGGTCATGCACTACGGAAAAAACATTCTTAAACATCTCTTTGCGTCAAAACTTAACTTAAATTGAACAAACAAATCGGCATCGCCTTAGACTTAGCGTTGAATTTGGGGAAACTAAACCCTTTTAATTGCATTACATTTTTTTTTTAAATAGTAAACTTTTTTTTTACCTTAAACATTAATATATCTCTCAATAGATGACGAATTGTTAATTTTGCCGAACATCAACAATAGTTTAAAGTCATAAAGTGGATAAAAGTATTAACATCATTATTTTTAAAATACTATCACTTAAAAATTTAATATGATATTTAATAAAACACATTTATTTGAATTAGTGTACTTTTATGAGGGATTTAAAAAAATTAAATCTGAAAAATTAAGAGCAAGTCCAATTATTTACGTAGGATTGTGATGTCCAACTTTAAGTAATTTGTATCGTTACATTAATGTATTTTTAATTATGTAAGAACCCAGTATTATTATTCATTTAATAATTGTAAAAGATTTTAAGATAAATCGTGAATAAATTGTTAATACGTGACACTTCCTTGCTATTTTCACGCTTTTTTGTAAAAGAAAATCAATATATTAGCAGCTGAAAACAATTTATCCCAAATTACTTCAGATCAAAATGTTTACAATTAACCAGGTGTTGTTCACAGACTGACAAACTAAATGAAATTCATTAATCTCATGTATAAACCTTTTAATTTTTCGAAAGTAATATCAAAAGTCCCTGGATCAGTGTTCATATTTCTCCATGCCAATTCAGTTACATGGAACGATTCCTTATAATTCGATTTCTTAGTTTAACGAAGCTGTAACTGACATTGCTTTAAAATTATTCTTATTGTACTTTTACTGGCAATGTATCAGTTATTTTGCAGAAAGTACTAAGCCAAATTAAAGAGGTAACAGTTTCGATGTTAATATTCCACATTTTGCTTATGCATTGTACGGTTGGATAAATTTGCGCCGTTTTAGATATGTTGCGTTGTTTTTTTTTTACACACACATTTTAGCTCACACAGGATTATCAGGATTTTAGGATTTTTCTCACACATTTCAGCTTAAATATCGACTTTCAGAAAAAAAAAAACTTGCTTTGACTTTTAATAATAAAAATGGATTTTTTATTGCAAGTTGTGTTAAAAAATACAATTTTTTTTTTAAAAATGCACAAAACTTGTGATTCATATTCTTCAAAAAAAAAAAAAATAGTTCAGCATCTGTTGTAAATGTTACGAATAAATAGCTTTATTTCTTTTTAAAAGGAATTTTATAATTTGTTATACGTTTTCAGTAATCAACATACTTTATAGTTTTTTGACAATCGCGCATGGATACAATAATCGTCTCTTCTCGCAATCGTATAAGTTGTGTTGGAACAACAATTTGTGTTCGTATGTTATCAACGCAATTCTTGCATTGAAACAACATAATATTGCAATTTTGTCACTTTCGCACAATACATATGCTGCTTGAACACAGGTTCTTTTTTTCTGAGTGTATAGCTCGACTTACGTAATTCACTAAGAAACCAATCATTAAGTATTTCGATGTGGTTTTACGAGTGTTTAGAGTTTAAAACTGTAACCCTTTCAGTCCCAGTGATGTCATTTGCCATTCTGATCATAATTTTAAAAAATAGTAGGGTTGACATCTAGATTAATAAAAAAAATTAATAGAAAAAGTTAGAAGAATCGAATGATGTGCTTTTTTATATCATAAATAGCTACGGCGATCAAAAAAATACTAAAATGATGCCAAATTGTCATTGGGACTAAAAGAGAAAAAAAGTAACTGTAAAAGCTGTAAAGAGCAAAACTAAGTCCAGTTTATAATTGCAACACTGTCAAATAAAGACTTCAAATCCCATGAAATCAGAAAACCGAAAAACGAGCGTAGAAACCCCTCAAAAGAAAATCTTTTCTGTCGTACGAAGGGCTTAACTGGTAATCCTCCGTATTTACGTGGCCGGGAGTATTTCTTAAATTTAATTAATCGCACAGTTAAGCAAAACAATGGAGATTTAATAAGAGGAATATGCTACGGTGGAGAAAGACAAGGCAAAATCCGGTCGCCCAGTGAAGCCATGATTTCTTTGTTTATGCGCCAAATAATAACTTGGCGACTTATTTGGCGCTAATCTATGGAAGATTAAATGTTACCATATGGTGTTATCCCATTTGAAACTTTTTTTGAAATTAAAATGGGAACTAAAAACATTTTAAAAGGATTAAAGTTTACAGCTATGCAAATGTTGGTACTTTTGTGTATTATCCCGAACGCCCGTCAAATCCTTTGGAGCAAGTTTTTTGGTTTGAAGCTGGTTTTTCAAATGAAAAATATACAACTAAATTATAAGTATCTTCTTGTATATTACAATTATATATTTTTAGATAATTATTATACGCAATTATATATTTTATATAATTATGCGTTTTTTGTTTTTATTCAAGTTATTTTATGAGTGTTTACCATATTAATTACTATTTTATTATGATTTTTTATTATTAATTGTATTTGGCGACGATGGTCGATGGTAAAATACACAAGTACCCAAAGATTCAATGTAAGAATTTATATAATCAATTGCTAAAGCTAAAATAATGCTATCATGGAATATGAGCGTTTTAATTTCTATTTTAATACATAACCTAAAGTCACGAGGCACGTCACAATATAGATACAAGTATTTATTGTTGGGGGTGCATAAAATTGAATTGGCGATTTTCAGGCCTTCAACTTTTTTTTCTCTCGCCAAGTACCTTCATCTTCTTTAACCCCCAATGAACAAAACTCTCCCGGCACCAAATTAAAAGTACAATCATGAGAGGCTAAGATCCAATTAGGGGGGAGTAATTGTTCAGATCCTCACAGAAGACAAAAGGAAACTTGATCCTTTTCAGGCTTTATCCCCTTGGTGGATTTTTTTATGCTTTTCGTAGTTTTCCTTTCTTTTCGATCTTAGTTTATTGGAAGGAATGCTAGTTGTTTAACATCAAGTTCTTATTTTAACAATTTAGGAATTTGTCGAAAAGAAATTACAGAAAATCTGGATTTTTAAAATTTTCTCATAGTATGTAACAATCCAGGACCAATGTAAATTCAATTGTTTTCGCTTGATCATTTTTTATTACAATTGAAACTTAAGTTTCTTTTAAGTGAAAGTGACTTACATTTAACTTTTTTATATTAGGTATTCGCACATCAGGAAATTTCAAGACCAGATACTGTTCTTTTACTGAAATAAACAATTTCTTCACACGCTTTTTTTTTTCTTTCTGTGCAAAAAGAGTGTGTATACTTTGGAACTGACTGTTTAATCATTCCCAAAAACACCTGTCGACAAAATCTTCCTAAAGTATTCTAAAACATACTAACATTTATTAAAAAAACTAACTAAACTGCAAATAATGTTTGTAAAGAACAATAGGTCACAGGACTAAAGTAAAAAAAAATCGAAAAACAACTTGAAAAAGAAAAAAACAATCACATTCCTATATCTTTCCTTCTTTCTCTAGAACTGAAAGGAAAAGAGACTGAAAATTACATCTGTTTTTCTTTGCTTTTTTCCAGGGGGTGGAGTAGAACTTAATCCCTCGGTCTTGTTCTACAAAAAACTATATCTAAAAAGTCGTTAACTTTTATTTTTGTGATGATCCAGGCGCTAAAAGATCCTCTGATTAAAACGGTGATTAACAAAAGAATGAGTTTTCTGGTTTAAATCGTATCAGGAGATTTATTAGTTACACACCTGGTACTTGTATAACGCTTTTTTATTAGTTGAGCAAAAGAAGAGGTATTTGTTGCTGTTTATTTTATCGTTTCTTATAGGTACAAGATTCTTGATAAATAAAAGCATACTTAACGATAACTTATAACGAAATGGGATTTTTATGTTTAATCATAACTTAAATCAGAGTTCAAGTAATATAACGAGAAATGTATATACATTAAACAAAAACTGAGAGTTTATCAAAAGCACGGTATGTTTTGCAAGTGATTTGGGAAAAATATTGAACATTTGCTGCGAGAGACATGAATATAATGGAATTTGTGTTTTTAGCGGGAAGAAATGCACATGCTTTTATGCTAAAAAGCAATTAAGCTTTGTCAGTGTTTCACAATCAACAGTCAATTGTAACAGTTGTTATAATTCAAAATGTCTTGCATAAGTTTACCGATGAAATAGATTATTTCCATATCCTCCAACGAAATCTACTTATAGCCAAGTTGCTACATTTCGGTACAATTAATAAATCAGTAGCTTCTAATTTATAGGTATTTATTGGTATGTTTTGGAACGATTGATCATTCTAGTTTATAATAGAAGAGTTAACGTTATCTAAAATTGCAAAATGAAGGTGTAAAGCAAATCCTAGTTTCACTTAATTGTACACTCTTAAAACGAACAAGCGATTTTAACTCAGTCCAAGTTAGTTTTCACTTCTCCAGCCTAGAAAACGCACTTCTCCTACAAGAGTGGATCCTTTGTGTGTTAAACCTCCGCCAGGATCACTCCAAACGAGTGATTTTAACTCAGTAATATTCACTCCTTTCCAGTGTAGAAAATGCACTTCTCCTACTGGAGTGGATTTCACTCTTGTTTTAAGAGTGCACCTCTGGATCGAAGTACACAAATACCATTCACCGAAGACCTAAAGGTATTGATAACTTGAGCCACAACAATACCTTCCATTTGAATCCAAACAAAGCGCTTCCTCTCGCTATCAATATCTCAACCATATTCCTGAATTACCAAACAGAGATTAAATCGAGTGTCTTGTATTCATGGCTCCATCTACAAAACACTGCCTCATCTGCTGCTATTCACCTATTCTTTGGCATGATGGTACAGAAGGGTTGTAACCGACAAATGAAGGAGTACTGTTACAGAGTGGCTGCGATTTACTCATTAATGATGATTGGCAATAAAATTAATGAATAATAGTGAATTATTATGAATAATGAATTATTATTAATACACTCTAAAAAATCAATGCTCAAAAACGACGAAATTTTCCTTAATTTTGACGATTCCGTTACTGGCAAATGCTCTGAGTTTTCGTTTCCTCAAAGTGAGGAAATTTGAATCGTCATTTTTATGAGGATTTGAATGTCGTCTAATCTAAAGAAGTATATCATCATTTTTGAGCATGTGAGTACAACAATGAGACTCAGTTTCCTCAAAATCAAGATACAGAATCGTCAAATCACGATCGTAGAAGTGAGGATTCGCGTTTACTCAAAAGTCACGTGATAGTTTGACGAAACAAACCTCAAAATTAACGAAATGAGGCTTAAGGATTCATGAATCTTCAAAAATGAAAGTGTTATTTCTGAGAGTGTAGTGATTTTTTGTCTATAAATATAACTTAAAAATAAAATAACTAACTTTCAAAGCTTTAACATTTGAAGAGTACAGGGGAAAAACCGCTTGATTTAGTAGAAGGCTTTCCTCAATAGGATTCTTTGGCGATGATAGCGATAAATCACAAACTGGTGTTGAAGAAACCGGTTACTTGCCTTGTTCACTCTTGAAACGAACGAGCGATTTTAACTCAGTCTGAGTTAATTTCACTCCTCCAGTCTGGAAAATGCACTTCTCCTAGAGGAGTGGATCCTTTGTGTGTTAAACCTCCGACAGGATCACTCCAAACGAGTGATTTTAACTCAGTCTGAGTTAATATTTACTCCTTTCCAGTTATCGAAAATGCACTTCTCCTACTGGAGTGGATTTCACTCTTTTGTTTTAAGAGTGTTGTTCTTTCGCGGCAACCCTGATTCACACCAGAGATCAGTGCGACACGAGTCACACGTGAATGAAGAACCAAAAGAAAACCCGGTTTAATGTCACCAAACAGACACAGTTACGGGAAGACTCCTAATAAATCAAGTGGTTCTTCCCGTGTACTCTTCAAATGATGATTACAGACCTGGACAATTTTTTGGTGAAACAAATTTAATGACATGAAAAACTAATTTTGAAAATGTTAAGTTAACGAAAAGGACGGAAATGAAAGTATAAATGGTGTTCACAAAGAGCTGTTAATGAGTTAAAATACGATATAAAGTAGCTTTAAGTTGGAAAATATACTAGAAAACTTGACATGAATTTGGTGGAGGTAATGGAAAAATCGTGTATTGGAGATTGAGCAATGAAATATATGTGACGAAACTTAAATTGTTCAATGATGAAAATGTCTGGAAAATGCATAAGTTCTGGATCTCAAAATTTAATCGTTGTGGCATGTATGGTTTTATTCCAAAAATTAACTTAAAATTACCGAAAAATTAAAAACTTAACTATAGAATCTAAATATTTGGAATAGTCAGATAAGCGATACTTAATCGTGGCGATTTTTTCAATGCAAAATTGGATAAAAAAGCAAATCAAGCATACCTACTAGTTAGAATGGAAACATAAAGAGGCAAAATCAGGATTCCGGTTAACTTTTCATCATTTCAGAGAAAATAGCTTTTAACCGGGCTTGTTGAAATATCTATGCCGAATTTAAAGGTGATATGCATATTGGGCATTATAATTTTAGAGATTCGTTTTAAAAGCAAAAAAAAAAAAATAATCCCTACTAAAACAAGTTAATTTTATATCAAGTACCACTATAGACATAAATTAAACTGCTAATTCAAAATTAATTTACTCAAAATTACCCAAGTAGAGTTACGTCTATGTCAAAACAATACACCGATCCAGTTGAATGGAAACTGGCAGGCAGCATCAATCTGTATGTAATTTCAAAAGCAAACACTTCACACTGGCCACACACATTAATTGGCGGTCCTTTGCAAATTAGAAAGTCTTTTCATGGTGGAAAAAAATCGTATGGTCCCCTCGTAATTTGCAAGAATGGCCGATGGCCGTTTCCAATTAGGGAAATTGGAGGAAGATGCAAATTATGGTTGAGCGAGAGGAGAAAATTAAGGTAGTTCTGACTTGTTATTTAATACGAAAATAACTTATGTAGTTTACAGAAAACTCGTTAAATTTGATGATTTTCAGAAAATTTTAAGGTGTACTTTTTTACGTTTTGTAAAGTTAACCTTATCTTATTTTCAAATCATTTTGTTGTGACGATAAATAACCATTTTACATCCCTCTTTAGTCTTTATATTGCATTGATCTCAATCGTCAAAATTTATTCTAAAAAATAATTGCATTTTAATCTTTACAACCATAAAAGCCGGTAGAACCACATTTCAAAGTTTCGACTTTGCACTCAAAAAATGATTACGATCATTGTTTATTATGTTTATGATTTCAATAAAATAATTTTAAATCACAAATTGCATTTCTTTGCAATGCTTTATAAATTTTTTGGCTTCAACACACAATGAAAAAATTAGGTGCTACTCTATTTCGCTTTCGCAAATATCGCCAAGCAGAATGATCCGGCAACAAAATGTTTTATACACAATTAAAGAACCACAGTATACACAGTTAAGGTTATGAGTTTTAGCTGTGTAGCAAAAATGTTCATTTAAAAACGAAGGGAAATGTAGTTTTTTTTGTTCCAAATTCAGCAATTTTTCCTGCATAAAAAATCAGCATTCTTCCTGCAGTTTTCTGAAACACTGATTTTTAGTGAACGAAACTTGCCTGAATTTTGAACAAAAAACTTCATTTTTTCTTCAAGTTTTTATGCTGATTTTTTTTTGCTGGGCACCTTTGGAAATATTGTTTGATGGCAAGTGTAGTTTAGACGACTTTATTGTTTGAACCCTCAAAATGGAACAATACAAAAAGTTGCAAAACAAAAACTAGATAAAGTACAGATAGTATATGGACCTCTAACTACAAAACGGAATTGTGTCATCAAAAACATTTTCATACACGATTCTGTCGGACGAAAAGATGGTATCAGAAACTCCTCTTATTGACACGACCTTTTCTCGTACAACTTACGATTCATCAACAACCCGAGCAAAAACAGTTAAATTATCGTCGCACTAGAACTACAGGAGCACTACTGGCACAGATGTCGTAATTAAGAACCGCAGACCAATAACCGAAAATAACTACTCCTCAAAACGAACTTTCACTTCCCACAGCCCTAATTCCAATTGCGTTTCAATTATGCATAGTGTTAAAAGGGCGTGACCCGCATTAATAACGTCCGAGAGAGGTTGGGGGGGGGGGAGGCTCCTCACTTAATTATATAACTATAGTGGAAGCCTTAACTAACACCCGTGTACTTGGGACAGTGGTAACTTCGTATGCTAATGAATGTAAATTTAATAGTTTTGGACGTTGTAGTGCTAAGTATGTTATTAGAGCTGATTTAGGAAAATATATGATAACCCCTGCAATCGTAACTAGTTAGTATACTAATTATATCGTGTGTATTTTAGTTAATAAAAATATCAATACGTTATTGATACGGACAATGTAAAGAACAAGAATTTGCATAACATTAATTTCAAAAATTAAATAATATACGATTTTCAATAAGTGAAGCGATCAGATTACCATCAATAAATACAATAAAAACAATTGGTGGGAGGAGGTATAGAGGCTCTTCAGTTAATTATTTAACTATAGTGGAAGCCGTGACTAACACTTAAGTTTAAGGACAATGGTCACTATGAATGCGAATAAATGTAAATTTAATAGTTTTGGATGTTGCAGTACAAGGCATGTTATTAGAGTTGAATTAGGAAATGTATAGTGATATTTGTGAATGTACATTGTAACTAGTTAGTACACGCATTTTTTTAGTGTGAATGTTAGTTGTTAAAAGGTCAATATGTAAACCCTTTCAGTCCCAATGACAATTTGGCATCATCATTTTAGAATTTTTTTTCTGATTATCTATAACCATTTATGATATCAAAATCATTCGATTCTTTGAACTTTTTTCTATTAGACATTTTTTATTGATCCCAATAGATGTCAGCCCTATTATTAATTTAAATTATGATCAGAAACATGATGATGCCAAATGGCATAACTGGGACTGAAAGGGTTAATATGGACAATGTAAACAACAGGGATTTGTATATGAAAAAGTAAGTTCGAAAGTTAAATAAAGTATAACTTAAAAAAAAAGTGAAATGATCAGATTGGTTTTCATGAGTTTACTATAAACAATTTGCTTCTATGTTATTTAAGAAGAAAAGCTAATGAATATAATGGATTAGTTTACATGCAAAATACTGCGATTTTTGGGTAATTGCAAATATAGTTGATGAATCGGAATTATCATTGGATGTCCCTCGCTGTTTGTAGAAAGAACTCATCTCCATTTAATCTATTATTCGTTACATTTTATCAAATATATATTAAATAACTTTGAATACCAGTTCTGAATTGCTACAATACGAAAAGAAACTTGCTTACAAACTCGAGAGAAAAAAAAAGCACAGTTGATAGTGCAGTTTCTTGTAATCTGGTTTGTTTGTAAACATAAGTTTGTAACGCCAAAATGATAAAACATACATTTTTAAATACATCAAGCTAGATAATATATATAACAATTTGGTAACAAAAACTAAACAGTTATAAATCAGTGGTTTAAAAAAAAACTTAAAAACTTACGGAAATTTAAGCAGATTAAGTTCTTGTCTAACTGTCTTGATGAAATTTTTGTTGAATCTAAATTATCTATTACTTCTTGCAAATATAGGCAGCTTGAATATACAGTTGAGACTTTTAAAAGAACAAAAAAAAACACCTTCGGATTACACCGCCATACCCATGTAGATGACCGAGAAGCTAGTAAACAGAAAAGTAGGCGTTTCTGCAGCTTCTCATTCAACGGTTCGTAGTTTAATCGATTCTGGCTGTCTATTTCTGGCCTCCTTTAGGAATTTAACACAGTCAATTACGCCACATAATTTGGAACCGTGGTCAAGTGACGAGGCAGACACAGCACCCAATTGCACTTCAACCCGCATCGTACGCTAAAACAACCGTCGGGACTGCATATGTGCCTATCCGGCGGCACTGTGGTTAAGATGTTGGCCTTTGGAGCTGCTGGGTTCGAATCCCGTTGAGGCATGGATGTTTGTGTTTGTCGAGTATATGCGGAGTACGTTCTCGTTAAATCTGTTGGGTAAGAAAGTCCTGTGGGTGGTCATTACGCAGTTTCAAACGGGTACAGGTTCCTGGAGAAAATTTCTCTCCCCTTCAGGGACATGTCTAAATTGTGGAGTAGGCGAGAGATGGCAGCATCTGTCACGTATATGTGTGCATGTGAGTGTGTGTGTGTTGTGACTGTCTTACTTGACGAAGGTTTATAAGCGGCTCTCTGAGCATGCACACAAGCCTGAAAATATATGTATATCAACCAACCAACCATTAGAACAGCCTATATTTTGTCATGCCTAAAAAGGGGTCAACATCAATCCCCAAGTCAAGTGGGGTTGCGCAATATTTTTTTATATTTTCCAGACCAGAGAAGTTAGCTTTATTCTAAATAAAACAATTAATATAAAAGTAACGAAGTGATTATGACTTTGCGATAATGTTTTTTTTAAATAATAAATTGGCTTAAATAATATATATGAATACAGCAATAGTATCGTGTACATCATACATACTAATTACCTAAAGAACTAAATATGTAACTTTTTTTCAATGTGTTATCAAAACCTTTTGAGAAATGGAAATTCAGTTTTATAATAAAGACGAAAACGTAGGAAGAGACGAATTTTTATTTTGTGAGGTTGCTTATCGATTAATTTCAAATAATGAAGATACCTTCATGAAAAATTAATTTGTTGAAATGATACAAAATAAATAAAAATGCGAGTTATATATCAGTAGAAAAAATATTTAAAAAAAATAATAATTCAAAATAATCATAAATTTCCAAAAAGTAATCAAAACGTAATATCTTTATTTATCCGATACTGATTTTAATGTTAAGTTTAAAAAAAAACTAAATTAAAAGTTTTTAATTATCTTGCAATATTTTGATTACAGGATTTTATTTAATAATGTTGTGGTTGAGGGAATGCAATAAAGAAGAATACGTAATCGAAAATAGTTTCTTTTTTATAAATTAAAACTACGCACAAATTATATTTCTGTAGTCATTACTATTATTAATTAACATTTTATAAAATAGTTTCAAGTATAAAAAATCAATAAATCTATGAAAAAGTAAATCAAGATTTGAATCAAAATAAAACTGCAAATGCGTAAAATTTAGCATATTTTGATTGAAGTAATTTATTTTTTTACAGAAAAAACTCACTCTTGATATAGGTTTGGTTTGAATTATCGTCGCACTAGGGCTATTGCCGACGGGCGTCGTATTTTAGAACCACAGTCAAGTGACGAGCCAACACCTGAATAGGCACCCAACGCAACCGTTAAGGGCGACATCTTACGCAGCGTTTAGGATTTTGAAGCATATTTAACGTGCACTCCCTCACTTGGGGTATTATTCGTCGGACTTTTTTGGCTGCATGGGCCGTTTATAGGTCGACAGATATTTTGGCGATGCCCGGACCCGAACCTGGGACCTTATAATTAGTTCAAATCTTTACATAATAAGATAATTCAAATCTTTACACAAGAAACGAAAGGGTATAACATTCCTGTTTACATAATGGGGTTGTTTCAACTCATGGATGGCAAGAGCTCCTACGGTCTTTTTTTTCTTTTTTTGTCTGGAATTACTTTTGTGTCGGTATTCAAAAATGCGTTTTCTAAGAATAGTTTGCTTGTTTGCTTGTTTAAATGCCAAAACTTCTTGCTGGTTGTTCAAATCACTTGTGAAATGGGGAAATGTATTTTCGGTATTTTGCGCTATATATGTTATATGTTCGCATAGGTTTCGAGAAAACCTGCGACGGTGTTAGCATAAAAGGTAATAAATATACCATTCTAACACCTGAGTAGATATGTTGCAAAAATACGTTTAAATATTATTCAACTTCGATAATAAGCACTGTCATCCAAAAACAATGATATTCAATCGGAGAGTAACGTTTAACAAACAATGGTTTTAAAACAAAGTAGACTGAAAATCCATTAAAGCCACGCTATTTCGAAAACAATTCCGTCGCAAAACGCCATTGTGTTCTAAATTAACCACAAACAAATCGAAAAGTGTTTATTTCGTCGACCAATCAAAGATCGAATCCCGCTCCCGATTTTAATTACTAGTTTAATTGAAGTCAAAGTTAATGACTTCGGTTTTCATTAGAAAGAGTCGCTTGGCCTGTAATTAACCGGGAGTTTTTGAAACTTTATAACTTGTGTTCCCTAAGCCTTTTTGACACTTTTCGAAGCGTACTCCGGGCTTAGGAAGATTAATAGGTTGCTTTAGTGTGGAAAGAACTCGTGAAATTTTGTTGTTTTGGATTGGTAAAGTCGTAACTAATGAGTTATAGTTAAATAAAGCAGTGAAAGAATATTTATAGCTCAAAACTTGATATTTTTTCTATTACATTTTTTTAAAAGTTAGTTGTGGAATTTTTTTAAACCTTTCCCTTACTTATGTAAAAGATTCAAAAACTCACAAAAAATATTGTTATTAATAAATTAACAAAATATTTTGTATTAGTATTCAATGTTTTTGGTATCACAACGATAACCACACGAAAATTTATATTTCAGTAATAATTAAACTATGAAGAAATTTTAAATTGTTATTGCATATTTTTGTTATCAATAAAATCAAACATAAGCATTAGCTACATTTGTGTATTTTTTCATACTACAAAACGTGTTCTAAAACAAATTCATTCTTCTTATTCTTATTTATCTATGTCACCATCTGACTGTGGTTCTAAATTACATCAGGTATAAGTAGTAAGGTTAAAACTCTGCAATTAGAAATTAAAATAAACGTCCGAAAACCCTAGAACTTTATATTAATTTAAACGTTAAATATTTCCCCCACAAAATACTTATTCTCAGTTATAATTTTGTCAGACCAAAGGAGCTAGTGGCTGATGAGTGGAGAAAATATTATTCCACGGCTTGCTGAAAGTTTTTTAAAGGCAACATGTGTAGTTGAACATACTTTACTGGATAACATGCATGGCAAAAGTAAGCGAGTATTTCTGTTTAACTAATTGGTGTTACACACTCATTACGCTGCAAATAAATATTTTAACTATTTGAAACGACTCTGAACTCTTTTAAAAATATACATACATTTCAAATTTTTAGTTTACTCTCAAGCTTTACAAATACTTTGGTAAACATCAAATGCCAGTTATATGTTCTGTTAAATATTTTTTGCGCTTGGTTTCACTAGAAATAAAGTTTTTAATAGTTGCAACGGTTTGTGGAGAAATGTTTCACCATATTTTAGGTCTAAGGTTGAACCACTTTCGGATTTTGGAAACAAAATCCTGAGAAATGGTTCAACCAAATATAGGAAATATTGTTAAAATTTTACCCCCTTACAGCAGTTGCAGATGCTAGGAACCATTATCATAGTAAAACCAATCACAAAAATTCAAACAGTGAATTAAGTAAAAACTGTGCAACAACAGAGTGTTAATAAATAAAATATTTACTTACAACGCAAATGTTTTTAAAAGTTTGACTTTTTAATACGAACATTTAAAAAAAAACGTGGCCTTATTCATACTACTAACACAAAGTTGGCGATGTGATAAACAATAATTTCTAAAATTTCACTGAATTATTCTACTTTGTATTAAGGATAGTACATTAATATCTTATATGTGGTATCTAAAGAAATATGTAATCCCTTTTCTTTATAAAATTTCAGAAAACTGACCTAAAATAATTTTTTGCAACGAAAAGGAAATTCGTATTACAACTCAAAAGAAAATTCAAGAATATCAATATTATATGAATGCTTGAAACATACACGTAGATGCTTCAGGATATATTAAGAAAATACAAAACTTTCTTTATAATATTTCGCAATCAAACCTAAAAATTGTTACAGATTAAATCAATTCTAGCCGCAACTCAAGGAAAAGTTCGTATTACAAGCCGAAGAAAATCCGCACCTATCAATATTTGATTGCTTGAAACAAAAATATCCCCGTAAAATATTCCCAAGCGTCACGACAGATTTAGATTTCCAAATTCTTTTTGCAAACGATTTTTTCTTCGCTCTCCCCTCGTTTTTCCGTTCTAAATTCAATTACCTGCCCCCTTCTATTTGAGGCACGTATCCGATATGTTCTTTCCAGAAGGAGAATTTAGAGATAAGAAAGAAGAATAATTCCGTTTCTCTTCCCCGGTTTCGAGCATAACCTCTTGCGATCTGACGTTCCCACTTGGGGACATTTTTTAAAACCTCCCCACAAACAATTAATAAGCTTAATTAGTTCCGAAATTGACCTGGTCCGATAGAAGAAGATCCAAATATCAGTTTTCAGCCTTTGATTACACGTATCAGTCATATATTTCTATAAAAAATGAAGTTGAGCGAGGGTCAAAACGATATCAGAGTTATTAAAAAAAATATTTATTTTTTTTAACTTTTCAAAAAGTTATTTTAGTAGTTAATTTTCAAGGCATTTTGCATTAAAAACAACGTTAAAATAATCTGTTAACTACAAATAATGGGTATTTTTAGAGTTTAAGGCGTGTCCCTAAAGCCATAATTTTTTAATAACATAATTTTAACATAATTTTTTTAATTGCTTTGAAAAACATACTTTTTAGCATACATTTGTATAAAAAGTATGTTTAGTAGGGTGGGCCGAAAAAAACTTTTTATTTTATTTCGGATCGCTATAGTGCGGAAAAGTTGCCATTGGTAAAGTCATGAAAAATGCACTAATTTTTATTTTTTTATGACTATATCTTCCGTTCGCGCAATGCCATCAAAGTTGGCAAAAATTGTCAAAAACCGTAATTTTTCATAATTTTTTTAAACCCGATATATGATTTAAATTGCTTTAATATATAATGTTGTATGATTAAAATTTACAAAAAGTTAAAACTTTGAAATTTAGCAAAAAATACGAATTTTCCTAATTTTATACTACGTTGAGTGGTCGGAAGATCTGACATAAATGTATAATAACTTATTATACTAATATATTATAGCATTTATTATTAATAATTCTATAATATTTGGATTTTACATACTTTTGGTTAATTCATGATATAGGAACGTAATTAAAAACATCTGCCTTGTTTAAAAAAAAATTAAAAAAATTACGGTTTTTAGCAATTTTTCGCCAACTTTGAAGGCATTGCGCGAACGGAAGATATGGTAATAAAAAAATAATAATTAGTGCATTTTTCATGTCTTTACCAATGGCAACTTTTCCGCACTATAGCGATCCGAAATAAAATAAAAAGTTTTTTTCGGCCCACCCTAATGTTTAGATTAAGAATATACGTGTAGGATTTTGCTTAGGTCTTAAGAGGATAAACTATGTTACTCAACATAGGTTTGTTCTATTACTACAGCAATTCTCTGAGTTTCAGCAATTCTCTGTTTTAAGAAAATGTGGAATACTTAATTTCCTAACAATGTATTGCCAGTTAAAGGCACTATAGGTCAAGAACGAGACACCATTCGTTCATAAGGCTAAGTTCCAGATGGACGTGGGTCAAGATGGTCTTAAACATATCTACACTATAAAAAAATATATATAAGACTTATGTTAAAATTTTTTACATTGTACCTCTTTACAAAAAAAGGCTTTTGAAATGATTATACAGTGAGAAATACAATTCCGCTGTTTACCTAAAACAAAAATTCGAGGAATAAATAAGTTATAATCATGAGATGGACCTACATGCATCGACAGCATAGAATTCAGACCCTCCTTTTTAAAGATCTTTGTAAAGTATGTGGAAGTTAAAAAAAAAACTTTTAAGAATCAATTGTTGAAAATTTTTAATTTTAAAAACATCGTAATCTGCGAATTAAATTTTGCGTATTTTTTAAAACTTTTATATCATAATTGAGTGTAACTCGTAACCGAGCTGAGATACTTAATTACTTAACTTGCATTTAAGGCATTGATGACTACATGAACAATTTTTATACTTAAGTTCAAGAATTTTTTTTGTTGGTTTTAAACTCGTTTTAAGCACTAGGATAAATAGTAAATAAAATAAAATAAATTTAAAAAACACATGAGCAGGGAGCTGTTAGATAAAAAGAACGCGTATTTAAATATCTGCCGGAATTTGCTCTTTCCGGTTGGTATACATTTTGCAGTTTTTCTCTCTATTTCTTCAGGTTTCCAACCCTGCTGCTGAGATTTTGAGGAAGATCTTCCAAATCAGAATAGAATTTTTGTGTATTTGCAGTGATCGAAGTTTTGGATATCAAGAACTGTGTGAGCGATATCCGAGTGAAAAATGTATTCGACGTTTGAAAATGGTATATGGTACCACGTATAAGTTTTCTTTCTTTATTTTCAAATGCTTGGTCACTTTGGAAGGGTTGGAAATTGATGGAAATTTGCAAGGAAGCTCGCAGTAGACTGCCATCTATACTCCTGCACATACTTTTGTAAATGATGTACGCATTTGATATAAGATTCTAAATCGAAACCAAATTCTTAATCCTCCCTGAACTTTTGAAAACCGTACAAATATTTAAATAAAAACTTCGTTGTTATGATTAGAAAATTTAAAGGATATGTTTTACTGTAACTTTTTTTTAAATCAAAACTCATTTAGTCCAAATAAAATTGTATCTTAAAGTAAAATTTATTTCAAAAACTTTGATAATACGCGTGATATTTCAATTTCTGAAAAGTATTACAAAAATAATACTTTTATACTACTAGAGTAAACAGATTATTCTGAGATAATGAACAGTATCTAATATTTTTTTTTTACAAACTACGAATATTTTCACATTGTTAATATGAAAAAAAAAAAACAATTACATCTCAAATCTTAAATTGGAGCTTTTACAATAACACTTTTGCTATTTTAAAGTGAGTTATCAATAAATGCTAATTAAGTATAAATTTATTTTTAGCTTGAAGTATGACATGGTGTATCAGGTACGTGCAACAAAAAACCTACCTTTAAAAAAAACTCCATTCTCTCTCAAATCACCAAATAAACTTAAAATCACTGCAATAACACCGAATTGCGATTATAGAAAGGGTCATAAAGTAATGATGCATCGGAGAAAATACTATGATGCTTTTATATGACAATCAATTTGCAGTTTGAAAGCGTGGCTGTAAATTCAATGGATTTATTTTATGCCGTAATGCAAAGAGTAACAATTTCATATAGAATGTGTAATGACTAAGAAAAGTGATGAAAATTGTGAGCCAAAAGTATAGCTTAACTGTTTAATGACGTTTAAGATCAGAAAGTATATCCGTAATAATATTTTTATTAGTCATAAACAATAAACACGACAGTTAAAATTGTATCGTTTACAATAAGTGGCTTTTAACAAAGACAAAATGTCTGATAAGATGTGTCAAGCACATCTTATGACGACCCTTCTCCTAAAAATACCGTAAAAACTTAAAAATCACAGCCATTACACTATGAATATCTATTAAATAGGACTGGGGAGAAAATCTAATACATTTATATGACAATCAATTTGTAGTTTTAGGGTGGGGAGCGTCCCCTATAACTCTCATGTGCAACGAGGCATCGCTGTTGAAAAGCGTGGCTGTAAAATCAATGGGTTTATGCTATGCTGTAAAGTATAACGATTATAAGGGAATGTGTAATGACTTTAGAAAAGTTAAATTAGTAAGGACTAAACCAATCATTGAAATCCAGAAATTATTGATTACGTAACAGATTATTAGCTGTAGATGAAAAAGTACGCATGCTCTTCTGTACTTATATTTAAGTGGACCTAAAAAGACAATTGAAGAGTACAGGGGGAAAAAACGCTTCATTTCGTAGGAAGCTTTCTGTATACTTTTGTGCTTGGTGGAAATTGGAGACAAGGAATCCGGTATTTCTTTCGGTTCTTCTTTCGCGGTAGAAACGTGTGATTTGTATTCACTGATCTCTGGCGTCAATCAGGGTTGCCGCTTGAGAAAAACAATGAGAATAGTAACCGTATTCATTACACCAGTTTAGGGCGAGGAGTCGCTATTGTTGCCAAAGAATCCTGATGCAGACATATTCCTATGAAATCAAGCTCTCTGTACTCTTCAATTAAGAAAATGGATCTATTAATGCGTTAGCGGTTTTGGACAACGACTTTATGTTTGACAGGATATGCCAAGCGCATCTTATGACGGCCAAACACATCTTAATTCACACCAAAATGCTTCTCTCTAAATATACCGTGAAAACCTAAAAATCACAGTCATAACAGTATGAATAGCTATTAAAGAAATGAGACTGGGGAGAAAATCCAATGCATTTATATGACAATCAATTTGTAGTTTTAGGGTGGGGGAGCGTCCCCTATAACTCTCGTGTGCAACGAGGCATCGCCGTTGAAAAGCGTGGCTGTAAAATCAATGGGGGATTTTTTTTATATGCAGTGCTGTAAAGTATAACGATTTCACATTGATTTCATGAGGGGGTGTGGGTTTGATTGTTGCACCTCTGACCCTCAAGGGGGTGGTTGATGAAAATGGTGGTGGTGGGGGGGGGAGAATAAAAGTTTGTGTTTTTAGTTGAACAGACATAGCTGGTTCTTGTTTAATTGTAATTATTTTCGATTGCAAAAGATCAATCTGCAATGGCCGGCTCACCCTTAAGACCACAGAAGCTTTTTGTGACGACATGCTATTCGTTCTATTCGGATTAAACAGGCTTTTAAGAAGAATATGAATGTTATTTGCATATGTGCGAGTATACTTTTCTGGGCTCGCCTATCTCTTTCGGAACAGCCGACTACCCAAATCGCCGGATAGTGTGAAGTCACATAGAGCTTTCTGGAATTATTACTGAAGTCGGATGTGGTTTTCCTTATAAATTTACTGGAGAGTACGAAATCTAGCAAAAAGTAATTGTGTATAGTAAACTAATTAAATCTAAGACACCAAGTAGCTCGATGCCTATCCATTTATTGCCGTTTGAGATCTGTTAGCAAATTGTTATAAGGTGGAAGCCAATAATTTTCACAAGTATATACTTTTTATCGACACATATTTACATAAAATATTAACTTTTGAAATTGCATTATAAAGAACTGAACCTTGACAGTTTAACAACAATATGCAGTAAAAATAATCACTTATGCCCATTTCAGTTAAATGAAGTAATGGGTGAAACGAAACATACCCATTGGCAACACTGGTCTTCATTGGTAAATGTTGCACATGAATGAAAATAAGGACTCGATTTGTTAATCAATACAGTAGATGGAGATTATTGTGTAAAACCTCCACTAAAATCGAGGAATGGCATCGCCACTTGACTGTGGTTCTAAAATACGACGTCCGTCGTCAAAAGCCCTCGTGTAACTCTAATGCGACGATAATTAAAACCTAACCTAACCAGGAATGACATAGATTTCCTTTCAGTCAAACTTTCCAATTGTTAGTGAAGTAACTTAAACAAAGCTAACGATTTTTTTTATAAAAAAAAAAGGACTGATAATTTCACAAAACACAAATAAGATAATAAACTAGTAAAATAAACAGGTTAAAATACTACACATTATATGTCTTTACCATCCCTTGATAAAATGAGGGTGTTATATATGGATTGCGATGAAGAGATTTCGGCCAAGTAATGGGATTTACAAGGGGTGAGGAAAAACACACAAAAAACGTTCCACCAGAAACCTGATGACGCTCATTTGTTTTTAAGGGGCACGTTAATGTGATGGCAAGGACGATAGGCCTGGAGACGATAGTAGCTCAAATTGCCACGCGTACCATCTTGATTGGGACGGTTCCGGGAATTTTTTGCCACACATGATCACTGTAACAAGGTTACACGCCTTGCCAACCTAAGTTGGGTAAATAGAAATATGCTATGGAGAAGATCCTTCCGCGCCTTTCATAAATTATTTGTGAATCCATCCAGAAAACATGTTTAAAACATAACATTAATTGTGTTTAAGGTCTGACAGATTTGAATATTATTTGAGGAAATTTGGCAATTTTCATCAAAATGAAAAGTATTTTTGGTTTAATTGTATTCAGATCATTTTGTATGTTAATATTACCTTACAAGAGTTTCCAACTAACAGACCAACCACGCTTTTCCCTCTGCCTTTTTATACTATGTTTTTATCCAAGTTAGGTTGGCAAGGAGATAGGCCTGGAGACGATACAGCTCAAATTGCCACGCGTACCATCTTGATTTATCCTCCTAGATCTTGATTGGGACGGGTCCGGGAATTTTTGCCGTACATGATCACTGTAACAATGTTAGGTAAATGATGCTTTTACACATGACAGGAGGAGAATATCGCATTTCAGGTTGTATCAACGTTATTTGGTCAAATAATATGGGGAGGCAAATTTTACAATAAAACGTGTTTGATGAATATGTTTAAATTGTTTTCTCGACTAAGTTCTTTTTTAATTAACTTCCTTTTCGATAGAGCAATCTAAAGAAATAAAACAGTTTCTACCCAATATATTTTATTAGGATTTCGATTGAAATTTTTCTGAGCATTTAATGAAATTAATCAATAAACATATTTTAAGTATATATATTCTAATATTTAAAAAAAAAATAACGAAAAGAAATGTTATAAGTACAAATGTGAAGTGTGTATAGAATGCAAAAACAGATCTCCCAAACTCCAACATGCCAAAAAACGAACACACTAGCACTAGAAACAAAGAATATGTTCAACACTCATCCACTATATATAAAATAGTGAACAAACAAATCTTAACGCACATTTAAACTAACCGAATCACTTTATAATATTCCACTCCAAAGCAAAACTACATTTTCACATTCTACACCTAACTCCACTTAAACAAACATTTTTATCCGGCAAACATATCAAAAAGCGATTCCTTAAACGTATATTTTCCCCGTTTACAATACATCAGGTCAAGTAACGACCCCCGTCGGTCTATTCTAACGCCATCAGGAAACGACGTCAAAAAAACGTCATTGTAAGAACGGGAATCAGAAAAGCGACGTAAAAACGAGTCATGCTATAGAAACGGGAAATTCCCAGTTGTCAAGGCAACAGGAGCTAGGTCGCTAGGGGACTTCATGGATTGCTGGATAGACTGAAGTGGAGAGTTTGGGAAAGAGTTAATGATCAGGAAGTGTGAATGATTTTAGGGATTGTAGTAGTTGGTATGGCTTCCGGCAGTTTGTTTCTGGTCTCTGAATACAAAGTTTTAACACATGAAATGAAGAGCTCAAGTGCAAAACAAGTTAAATCACTTTTTGGGGAAAAAATGAGTTGGTTAGCTTTTCATACAGATTATATACGTATTGATGATTATGAGTGATTATAATCGTATGTATATATACATATACATACGATTTAACTTTTTTTTTGTGCAAATCAAAATGTTGGTTGATCCCTTCCTACAATACCTGTATGAAAAGCTAACAAACTCATTTTTTTCCAAAAAGTGATTGAACTTGTTTTGCACTTGAGCTCTTCAAATGGACTTCTTATCATTCAAAACTTAGTGATGATGGAGACTGGAGAATACGGGATGGTTTTAAATTAAGTAATAAGTTAAATAACTAACAAGAGTGCCTATTTTTTGTTAACCTTGGATTTGATGTTTCAATTGGTAGATTTATAGATTAGTTTTAATCTAGTTGGTGCGTTATTACTGAACTCTAAAGCCTTGAAATGCCACAGAGAAGAGAAATAGAGTGAGAAATCTCACTCCGTCATTTTGACTATTTTGACGACAGCGAGAAGGAAACGGTTAAAATAGTTATGAAACGGTCATTTTAAATATTATTGTTCTGAAATTTGAATAAAAAAAACTGTTGGATGCAATGCAATTTTGTTTGGCAAAGATCAACTTAGAAAGGAATAATGGGGCGATGAACAATAGAGCGATGGAGCAGTATAATGTAGCCAAAAATAAACCAAATATATTGTCATCTGTCCGGACTAGGATAGAGCTATAGCTTTAAAGATATGTAAATATACATGTTTCAGGATAAGTGAGGCTGACATATTTTATTTTGCTCATATAATTTTTTTAACCTCTCTAGAAGAGATTTTTCTCATATCTATCCATACTTCCATCATTCAGTTATAACAAAAAAGTATTTTTTTTTTAACAAGGACTTTTTTATCAAACAATATTTAACCAGGAAATTATTATTTAGTTAAGAAATGATAGTAAGATAGTAAAACAAAAGTTTACTTTCTATGACATTCTTTAATTTTATTCTTTCCGAGAAATGTTTAGGTTATGCTTTCTCATAGACTTTATATTATTTAAAACAATTAATAAATATAAAACAATATACAAAATTTCTGTTTGTATAAGTTTTATAAAATTTACGATAACTATTCTCACGAACTAGACATTTTTGCTATGTCTTTTAATGATTTTAAAGCTAACTGTTTCCAACTTTTATCTGTGTAATGTGTTTGTTTTTATACTCAATTATTTAGTGTTTGTTTTATTTCTTAAATGTTTTGTTCAATGTGCATTGTAATACAATTTTTATCTGTAATGTGCATTTAAAATTGTATAAATAAATAAAATATTAATGCTATGAATATAACTTTTTAAGCAAATTCCTAAGACAACTAAACACCATAGTTTTTTTTAACCTCTGGCTAAATCTAGACCAATTTGACGTTAAAAAATTCAAAAGACAAACTTTATAAAATCAAAACTCAATAAAGCTAATTTTTTGTCAGTTAAATTCGGAAACAAAGTGATATTTTATATATTTAAGTTCTCTGGCAGTTTCTACATAATCTAATTAGTTATTATTCAATTAACTTTCTTGAAAAGACTGGATATGCATTAAATGGATTATTTAATATCGCGTAGCAGTCATAAAAATCAATGAAAACGTCAAGCTTGAGTCATATTTATCTTCTTTTCATCTTTTTATGAGGACGTGATGTGAATGAATTATTGTAAACATCAATTAATTTTTATCTTTCATTTAAGATTATTTAATCAAAGAGGAAAAGTATTTTTTGTTTGATGGCTCCGCGAAAAAGGAAGGATTAAAAATACGTTGCTTCATCAAGAAATTTTTCACATATAAAAATTTATCAAGCATAATAAACTAATAAAAATGTTATATAAATTTTACATTTTGCACTAATACACTTTTTCTTTTTGTACTGTTTGTATTGGGGTTGTTTCACGTCGTTGATGGCAACAGCTATAATGATTTGTTAACATTTGTTGCTTGAAATTACTTTTGTTTTGGTATTCGAAAATGAGTTTTCAAAGAATATTTTTACAAGTTTTTATATACCAACTCCTTTCTGTTCAAAAAATTTGCTTAAGAAATTTCATTGAAAGAAAAGTTTCTTTTCATCTGTATCATTCATCTAAAGAATTAAGCCGAAGCAACCAATGAATCGCAATACGTATAAAAATGATATAAGAGCATTACATAATCGGAAACATTCCCATTCAACTGTTGCCACTCACGACGGGAAGTATACTACACTCCTAGCCAACCTAAGTTGGGTAAATAGAAATATGCCATGGAGAAGATCCTTCAGCGCATGTAAAGAGTACCATACGTTATTTGCGAAGCCATCCATAAAACATGTTTAAAACATTAATTGCGTTTAAGGTCTAACATATTTCAATATTATGTTTAGAAAATTTGGCAATTTTATCAGAATGAAAAGTGTATTTTGGTTAAATTGTATTCAGATAATTTTGTATGTAAATATTACCTTACAAGAGTTTCCAACTAACGGGACCAACCGCGCTTTTCCCTCTGCCTTTTTACTCTTTGTTTTTACCCAAATTAGAGTGTCACGGAGTTTAACTTTAGCATATTTAACTTAAAAAGTTAATTCTGTCAGTTAGCCCACTTTTCCACTGCTATATAAAGCACCGCAAGATTTCTGATGGCTTAATTTCTATATCATGTATCAACCCCAAACAAATATCAACTCCATACCGAAGAAGAAGACTCATTTTTAATCAATATTCCAAAAGTTTTCCAAGCACTGGAGAGCTAATATTGGAGGTTCATCAAGCTGTTTACTTTTATTCTTTGCGGTCTGATCATCAAGAACTCATCAAGGAGCCGCAAATTCTAAAAGAAGGTTATTCTTATCGGTGAAATTACTCGGAACTAACGCCTCGGTTTCAAAATATAAAGTGAGGAAAGCATAATAAAAGTGAAAATTGCTCGATTTCAAATGACTTTAAGAGAGTTGTGAATCTTCATTTTATGCAAGGTAATTAAGATTTTTTTTATTAGAAGTTATAAAGAAGAGGTACGAATGTAGGAAGAAGGAATGTAAAGAAGTTACGAATTTAGTAAATTACAGTAGGTTGTAAATGGAATGATCAAAAATATTTGTGCAAAAATAAACAGATGAACAAGTTCACTACTTGTAACAGTGCTGGAATTGTAGTCAGTGATTATTACAGTGCATGGTTTCCATTGCTTATGCATGGTTTTCCATTTTTTTTTAAACATTGGATTACGTAAACAATGATGAAATAGTGTTCCAAACATAACAGAGTGCAACAGCCACGGCCGACTCAACAAAGAAGAGCCAGATAAGCACTTTGTGATATCACACTATCCGTCCGATTGGCTGAACAAAACATGTTCGGAGCAAAACATGTTCGGAAAGTGAAAAGTATCGTTGGTCGTCCGCTAATAGATTTCGCCCTTTTTCTTCGGAAAATCCGACAATCCGGACCAGACGGATAGTGTGTCGTCACGTATGTCTTCAATGCCTTTAAAGTTGAACAGATCTAAACTGTAGATGCAGAATTAAAAAAAAACAGTATTAAAACCCCGTTAAAAATGGCTTAATCTAACTTCCGATACATTTCTTCTTCAAGCTACGTGACTTTCCCGGTAGCTCCCAATACTCCAGTACCTTTGATCTCACCTAAAAAGGGGGTTTATAGACACCAGGGAATACCTTGGAGGGGGAGTGAGCTGATCTAAGCTGATCAAGGACGCATGAATCATGGTCTTGTCGACAGATCCCCCTATTAGAACCCCATATTCGACACCCCCCTGAGGGTTCCAGGGAAGAGAAAAGAATGCAGTAGGCTAAATTAATATTGGTAATTGTTTTCAAATTTGGATGGAGGGTAAATGGCAGTTTTACTATGGGGGTAAAGTTGGGAGCGTAGCTTTTGGTAATTTTTTTTATTTGGATTTAGTTGAATTAATGTTGAACTAGAAATACACGAGGACTTTTGGAGACGGGCCTTGTAAATCCATTTCCGCATTCAAGGGACGAGGCCGACACCTGAAGTAGTATGTTCAATGCTCCATGGACAGGTCTATTTGTACATCCCAATATAAATTAGCCTTTGATGAAAATTTTCAACATGTAAAAAGTTACACTACGTTGGCTATAGAAGCACAAGATGCGATATTCGTAAAAGTATTCTCACTATTTGAATAGGTCTCCTTTTGCCTCGATTCTGTTGATAAAAACGCGAAAACGTATTACATTTTTTAATCCGCTGCTACAAAGAGGAACAACGTGTAACTTTTAAGGCAAGTTTTAAAATTAGAAGTAATTAAAGCCATCCACAACAAATAAGACGTTTACAATTGAAGAATACTACACGGGAAAAACCACTTCCTTTCGTAGAAGGCTTTCCTCAATAGGCCTCTTTGGCGATGACAGCGAGAAATCGTCTAAACTGGTGTAAAGAAACCGGTTACTCGCTTTGTTATTCTTTCTCGGCAACCCTGATTCACGCCGGAGATCAGTGGACACGAGTCACACGATGTAACCAAAGCAAATGAAGAACCAAAAGAAAAACTGGTTTCCTGTCGCCAATGTCCGCCAAGCAGACACATAAGGTAAGACTCCTAAAAAATCAAGTGGTTCTTCCCGTGTACTCTTCAATTATAAAAATACTAAGAAATACTAAGTTCAAAATAAATATTACATGTAAGAAGTACGTACAACCAAGTATAAACAAGTTCTACCTCAAATTATCAGATTCCTCATTATAATGACACATTAATAATACCACATAGTTGGATCATCTTTTAATCTTGAGGGGAGTTAGATAGGGGTTGATCCCTTTGTTCCAAAAGAGGGGTTTCCATTCTCATGAGTGTGCCTGGGTATGTTCTATATTTGCTTGATAATGCACTCTGATTTGATTTCGTGATTTTTTTTTTTTAGCCTAAAATGGCGCGTGCTACTCGAATTGCCATTAAATATTTAAATGCTTAATGCGGTCATATTGGTTTGGGCTTCTGTTGCTGACGGTCGGTTTTCTGTTGCTTAGGGTGTACTGTATTTATAGGCGCAGTCGGTAAGGTAGTGTAGCTAATTTATGGACCCTTTTGTTAATTGTTATGTGTGTTTTTGAAGTTATTTTACATAATTATATATGAAATAATCCACAGAGGATTGCTGAAATATGAAATATAATACTGCTTTCAAATATAGGATTTTTATAGGAATGGGCTTGTTTTAGTACTTGGGTGGAAAAAAAAGAAAATAATTTATTCCCGAGCCTTGATTGGTAAATCAATTTTACGTAAACACAGAGCACCAATAAAAAAACTGATCAAAGAAAGCCAGGAATGAAAGCTGTAAAAAATTACGTCACCCTGAAACAAGCCAATTGCCTTGTCTGCAATGGGGCCTGTGCTAAATTAGGTTGAATTACCGTCGCACTAGAGCTGCAAAAAAGGCTATTGGCTATGTGAGTATTTATTTCGCAACCACTGTCAAGTATCTAGTCGACACCTGAGTAGGCACTCAAAACTCTGACAAGATCACATCGTACGTGGCGTCAGAACTTTGTAGTGTCTTTAGCGTGCACTCCCTCTTAACTGGATATTATTGGTCGAACTTTTAGGCTTTACAGACCGTTTACAGGTCTGCAGTTGTTTTGGCAAAGATCCGGGTTCGAACCTGGGACCTTTCGCATACCAGGCGATCGCCATACAAAAAAAAAAATAACAAGTTTCAAAAATACAATTTTAATATTTTGATACCGAATATTCAACTACAAAAAACGCAGTCACAGACCAACTTCATTTAATCAGATCATATATATTCAGTAGATTTTTCCTCTTCCTACCCTTAAATCACAAGTAATATCCTGCTCTCCAATGAGGCGAGTCCTAGATTAACGACTGCAATAATATGTCTCTATCAAGTAACTCCAATAAACGCTGACCACGGAGAAATATTTGGCCGACCGGTCGCCGACAGTCCGTCCGTCTGTCCATCGTGTCGTGAATCACGGGCGGCGGCGTGACAGATTCGGTCGTTATTAGTGTCGTGAAAAAGGATCGTTATTTTTGTCGGGGTTGACAAAGTTTGGGTGATGTTTGCTGGGTGGAATTGGATTCTACAGCATTGCATAAAGGTAAAGAATTGTTATTTGAAAAGTTGGGTTAGGTTTGAATTATTGTCGCACTAGAGCTGCACGAGGGCTATTGGCGACGGCGTCGTATTTTAGAACCACAGTCAAGTGACGAGCCAGCACCTGAATAGGCACCCAACGCAACCGTTAAGGGCGACATCGCCCGCAGCGTTAGGACTTTGAAGGATATTTAACGTGCACTCCCTTAAACGGGGTATTATTCATCGGACATTTTTGGCTGCACGGGCCGTTAATAGGTCGGCAGTTTTCTTGGCGATGCCCGGACCCGAACTTGGGACCTTTCGCATGCTAGGCGAGTGCCTAACCGACTGGGCTCCCCAAACCTTGTTATTTGAAAAGTAGTCGGCTAACGTTGTTATTGTTTCCATTGCTATATGGTTAAGGTTACTTTACTATTGCATAAAATTAGATAAATTAGATAATTATCGGATGAGAACATTTTAGTTACGAAGAAAAAGATTGATTATTCACCACTCCTTTACTAGTTGTGAAAGAAAAAGTTACGGTTATTAAGTATTTTGATTCTACTTGAGCATGGATTGTATTTTTTGGTTGAATTAACGTCACATTAGAGATTAATTTTTAATCGTGGTCAAGTGACGAGTCGGACACTTGATTGGTATAAGAGATAAAAAAAAATGTCCATCTTCTTATTCCAAGTACGCTGACCAGGGCGAATATTTGATCGACCGATCAATCACCCACAGTCCGTCCGTCTGTCCATCGTTTCATGAATTTTACAGTTTCGGTCGTTATTGATGTCGTGGAAAAAAAAGGATCGTTATTTTTTGTCGTGTTTGTAAAGTTTGGGTAATGTTTGCTATGTGTGTTCATTAACGTTGTTTGTCTGCATCGTTATGACTACGGTTACTTTTTAATGTTACTATTAGATAATAAGACTACTGATAAGGTCTATAACTCTAAGCATTCAATTCTCTTATAACTAACTACTTACTCAAAAAGCGCAATTATTTTTTTTTAAATGGAATAACCGTGTAAATAATGTACCGTGTAATAATACAGCGCGTCCCAAAAGTTTAAAGACAGCTGTTTTTTCCAAGTTTCAGGGATTAATAAGCGAGGGTGAATGACCAAATAATTTATGCAAATATCTAAGAGGGCATTTCAAATAATAAAACGCTCAAACAACTCTGAAAGATCATAAATTTATTTTTAAAAAATAAAAACGAAAAAATGCTGTCCCAAAAGTTTATGGACAAAAGGTGTTAAAAGCTGTTTTTATTAATAAAAATATAAATTTGCATATTCTATTATTTGTACACGTGACGTAATAGCTTCCTGAGATAAAAGCTAGTGGGTTGTTCCTTTTTTGATTAATTGCAAAGATGCCTGCCAACGTGCAATTTACGAAAAATGAAATTTCACAAATTCATCGTTTAAAAGCTCGTGGGATGAGAGTTGTAGATATTGCTAAAAGAATTAAGCGTAACAAAGCTGGAATTTATCAAATCCTAGTGAAACGTGACAATTTCGAACCAATATTTCGTCCCGGAAGATCAAAAAAGACAACAAAGAGGCAAGACAGAGAAATTGGGAAACTTGTTTTGACCGAAAATTTGTCTGTACGACCTACAGCTAAAGAAATTACAGCTTCAGTATCAAAATCTACAGTCTGCCGAGAGAGAGAGAGAATTCTAAAAGCAAGTAAGTTTTTAAAATATCATAAAACGCGACACACGCCAAAGCTTACAAAACGCCATATGGATGCTCGAGTTAAGTGGGCAAGAAACTACATACATTACAAAGACGAATGACTAAGTTTGGTTTTCAGTGACGAGAAAAAGTTTAATTTAGATGGCCCCGATGGACGGAAGTACTATTGGCACGATCTCCAGAAGGAATGAAGGCCCTTTTTAAGCAGGCAACAAGGAGATGGTTAAGTAATGGTGTGGGGAGCCTTCCTCTTCAACGGAACAACTGATATTGCTTTTTTGAAAGGTGACAATATTCTGACGATTATCAAGGAACTCTTGAAGCCCACTTACTTCCTTTTGGGGAGTTGCTAGGGGGAAATAAATGGAAATATCAACAAGACAACAGCTCCATTCATGTGTCCAACTCCACTATCCAGGGGTATAGACGCCCCAATGTTAAAGTTATGAAGTGGCCAGCTGAAGTCCTGACCTGAACCCCATGGAGAACCCCTGGGAAATGCTTTCGAGGGATGTTTATGCAAATGGGCGCCAATTTGGAAGAGTTCCATATCTTAAGATGCAAATTGAACAAAGTTGGTTTAATTTGTAGCCCGAAATTCTCCAAACTCTTGTTTTAAGTATGCCTAATCAAGTTTTTCAAGTGATAATGAAGAACGGTTTGAAAATTTTAACAATAGTGCAAAATTAAAGGGAAAAATGGTCTTGTCTATAAACTTTTGGGACAGCCAAATTTATATATTTTACATTTTCCCGAAATCTGTGATGTTGTTATTTTATTTGTGTATAGTACTGATTTTGTATTGAGCCGACACTTGAGTAGGCACCAAATGCAACCGTTAAGGGCCACATCGTACGCCGCGTTAGGACTTTGAAGGATATTTAACGTGCACTCTCTTACACGGGGTATTATTCGTCGGACAATTTTGGCTGCACGGGCCGTTTATAGGTCGACAGTTGCTTTGGCAATGCCCGGACCCGAACCTGGGACCTTTCGCATGCTAGATGAATGCCTAACCGACTGGGCTCTCCACCCATTGTGTTTCTGAATTTATGTAGATAAATAGAAGCGTGTTGCAAAAGTTCTCAGGCAAAAAGTTTTAAAAGAGTTAAAGAAATATTAAGAAAATTTTTGATAAAATTATTACTGATGTTTATAAATATTAATTATGCTGAATAACTATAAATTTAGACTAATCACCAACCAAGTAAAATTGACATAGACTTGATGGAAATGAAGTAAATTTTTGGTAAAAGTAATCTCAGTAAAAGTATTTAGTGAACTTTAAAATCTGTAATTGTAATAATATCCCCCATATACCCCATTATTTAGAAGATTCGAGAGAAACTAACTACATGAAATGTATACATTCGTTTTTAAATAGTTTTCAAAGGAATACAAAATATAAATCAATCACTTGTAAAAATAGTTAACACGGTTGCAGAATATTATTGATGCCATTAAATTTACAATAAAAATTACTACTTTATGAAAAAGGGAAACTTCCTATCTTCAAAGAAGTTAAAGAACTTTTCATTGACACACACAATTCTCAATTTTTATTTTCAAAAATATCACTTAACACGTTCTTCCACTAAGCTCTTCAATTCACAGTTTCATATTAATTATCAATTATGAAGCTTAGTTACAAAGGCCAAACGTAAGTAAAATACGGAAAAATCAATTTATGGATTTCTGTATGAAATATTGGGGAAACGGTTTGAGTGACACCTTGTCTCCTAAAACTGCCTGGGCAGGCTGAGGCTCTGATAAAATACTGTCAAGAATGTCAAGAGAAAAAAGGAAATGCCATGGAAAGCCAAAAAGTTTCAAAATGTGAAAAACGAGAATTGTTTGAAAGGAAGATAGGAACGCATAATGCATTGAAAGATTTCAAAAGAAATGTTAAGTTAAACTTTGGTAAACAATGCAATAGTAAAGAAATTATAAATGAATTTTTAAAAGCCAGATTGTCATTAAAAGTAATTTGAAGTGCGTAACACTACACAACTTTCGATTATACTCAATAAATCAATACATTTAAAAAAAAACTACATACTCTAAAATATAAATATCTTTAAAACAGAAAAAGTTATATGGAAGCTAGCCTTTGCGCATGCACGGTTTTCTCGGGGACCTTATTACGACGACCGACAGGATACTATATAAATTTAAATCTATAGCTCTTTTAGTTCGAACTGTAAATTGGTGACAGGCAGACGAACAAATGTTCAAAAACTGTTTTATTAGTTAGGTTAAGTTTGAAATAAAGCCGCACTAGAGCTACACAAGGGCTATTGGCGACGGGTGTCGCATTTTAGGACCACAGTCAAGTGACGAGTCGACACTTGAATGGGCACCCAACGTAACCGGTAAGGGCGAAATCGTACGCATCGTTAGGACTGTGAAGGATATTTAACGTGAACTCCCTTACACAGGGTATTATTCGTGGGACATTTTTGGCTGCACGGGAAGTTAACAGGTCAGCGGTTATTTTGGCGATGCCCGGACCCGAACCTGGGACCTATCGCATGCAAGGCGAGTGCCTAATCGACTGGACTCCCCAGCCCCTGAATTCATAAAAGGTTAAAAAAAATTGGAAGTAAAAAATTAGTGGAATATTAGTATTACATCAAACGCAAGTAATACTTTCTGGATAAAACTGTATAAGAACTTATTTATTAAAATTTTCGGGTAATATATCGGTGGCTATACGTTATCGCATATCAAAATCGTAGCACAAAATATCAAACTTAAGTAAACGGAAAAGTTTTAAGCATGGTTTTTTTAATCCTAAATTACAGTTACATCCTCTTTCTGACACGAGGAAACTTATCGGTAATGAAAAGAAACGAACGAATTTTTTAACCTTACATTTCGATCAGAAATCGATGAATGAAACTAACCATTCACGCGTTTCCCAAAATATCTCACCATATAAACCAAGTAATCTATCAAAATATCTATAATCGCATAAATATCCGCTCTTTGCATCAGTCAGCGCGTGGCAAATATTAGGTGCCGAGTTACTTGTTACAGAAGCGATTTTCTGCTTGGAACAAAGACGTGGGCTTGAGCAATTGACGAGCTTTGTGGAAGAACGCGCCGAGGGACAAAAAAAAAAAAGTAAAAACAAGAAAACATGGTAATTGACACAAAAATCTAAACTTTTTCCGAAAATGTCACTTAGCACGTTCTTCCACTTAGTTCTTTAATTGTAAACTTGTATAAGTGCAAGAATGATAACAGCATGCTTCCCAAGTCATATGGGTTTGACACAAAGAAGTGCAACAGGGATATGGTTCTTGAGACTTTGCGATTTCAAATAAAATATATTTCGTTCAAAACTCTCATCGAAATGATTTTTTTTTAATCTTTCATGATTTGATACGAACTTGAAAGATTTTTTCTTACAGTTCAATAAAAAAATGTTAAACGTTTAAATAAAAAAAGATGACAAATTTTACTTTTGCCCACCATAAACTTTTTTCACATTCAGCTTGCCATATGCTAATCACCAAAGACTTAAAAGTAGGAAAAATAAGGATTAGAACCAAATATTTTTAAATCTATGAACTGTGAACCTACACTCCGTGCCATCCTAACTTGGGTAAAAACAAAGAGAAAAAAGGCAGAGGGAAAAGCGCGATTGGTCCTGTTTGTTGGAAACTCTTGTAAGGTAATATTTACATACAAAATGATCTCAGTAAAATGTAACCACAATACACTTTTCATTCTGATAAAGTTGCGAAATACACTTTTCATTCTGATAAAGTTGCGAAATTTTCTCAAATAATATTCAAATCTGCTAGACCTTGAATGAAATTGATGTTTTAAACCTGTTTTCTGGATGGATTCAAAAATTATTTATGGAACTTTTTACATCCGAGGAAGGATCTTCTCCATAGCATTATTCTATTTACCCAACTTAGGTTGGCAAGGAGTGTAGGTACAACGTGTCTATAATAAAACGCTTTTTCCCTGTGCTCATTAACAATTGAAAGCGTTGATTTTCACTTACTTTAAAACTGTTTCTGTGAAAATGTAGCTTGTTAAAAATGAAAATGTATGACCTTTCTCGGACACAACTGATTGTAACAAATTTTTGACTTCCCGAATAGGAACCTGTCACTATTGATTCGAATAATTGGAGTTTAACTGTATATTTGCTTATATAACTATAGCCCGACAAGATTTGTTTCAGAGATTTACTTTCAAACTATGAAACTATCACTAAATTTTCATAAATCATATTCTACTGACAGTTTGTACTTGAAAAAAACTATAAAAAATAATATAAGGGAGACAATTTACAAATTCTTTTTAGCTAGATAGATTAATAAACTACACTTTACAGCGAAATACAGCACATTTAAGGCCTACTCTTTGCTTTACACGTTCTTTTAGTTGTAATCGATGAAATTTTCAAAGAAAAGTAGTCCCAATCATTTTAGTAGTTGTACGACTGTTGACCTGCTCATATATTCGTCTGTGTCAGTTTCTCAGAGGAATAAAAGTTTCTCTTTTAAGGTACTTACATTAGTCTACGTTCTGCAGTAGACTGTAAAACAACAGACAAAATTTGTCTTTCCTTATATGTTTATCACAACTTTTATGTTCCTAAAGACTGAACATCAGAGAAAATGCATAACTTCTACGGAACATATAAAATTTACTTCTATGAGGTTCTTACCTTTATAACTTCTACGTTCTGCAACAAACTTTCAACCATTAGAGAAAATGTAGCATTTTTTTTGGGTCTTGTTTGTGTTCGAATTCTACTTCTCTACAGCAAATAGTTGTGTAGCCCTCAAAATAAATTCTTTTTGCGGGGAGGACTTATCCTATTCTGTCTCTTTATCCCCTACCCTAGCCTGCCAACAGAGGTTGCAGCTAATAAGCCCAGCGGAAAACTTATCTGTTGCGTAGGTCTCAAACGAGGGAGATAGCTCTGCGTCCGGAATTAATTTTCACGGTGAGCATGGCAACCGGTGTTGGATCTCTCTGCGGAAATATGGTGGCAAGTGTTGCGGAGGTTGGCAAATAGCTGGGCCATTGTTTGGTTTTATTACGATAGGTTGCTTTTGTGGGTTTGAAATTAGTGTATACAATGGATAGGTTATGTTTCAAATACCGTCGCACTTGACAGTGACGCGTTTACCAATAGGCGTTAGAGGCGTCCGTGGCCCCAAGATTGCGAGGGCCCCCAAACTTCAAAATTAATAACAAATAGACTTAGAACTGCTTACATGCAAACATAATAATTGACCGCCGAATTGTCGCTTTTTCGTCTCCCATTACCGAGCTATACAAGCGTGGCGTCACGGAGTTCGGAGAATTCCAAAAACGTTTTCTGTAGAAGAGCTTCAATTGCTCCCCTACCAAACCATCCTGTGAAAGAATTTCTTGGTGATGGTAGGACTAGACCGTCTCCAAATGGGCTTTTCCCCGACTCAAAACGGTCCAATCTTCCCCCTTCTTGTTGCTATCTGCTTTTCTACGTAATTTAAATAGCATTCTTAAGTAAGTTTTTAATAATCTGTTATTGCCTTAGTCGCTTTATATTTTTGAATATTTTAATTGTGTTCTTTTTAACATTCTTCATTGAAATGTGTACTTCATTAATTTTAAACGCTGTGCATTTCTTTCAATGGTTGAATCCAAATTAGTAATCTTAATATTATAAAATTTTCTAATAATCCTAATTCTTTCAAATATTTGTGTACTGTTTGTTACGGTTCGTCGCTGTAAACTTCTACTTTCGATTTGTTTGTAAAAAAAAACACCCCTTTTTATTGTAATGAAAATTACAATATCTGTTTCTGATATGAGATTTTAGAAACAAATATCCATTTTTGTAAATCGATCGCATAGTAACGGTACAATTCAATTTTGATTGAGATTTAATGCATTGTTAACAGAAGACAGACTGTAAATAGGCAGTTATGTTTTTATTCAGAAGAACCAAATGTTTTGGTTTTTTTTGCACAAAAACCTATCCATTTGTTGTCAATCTATTATTTAAATTTTAATAGCGTTTTGAATCATTCGATTTTAGTGATTCTGAACATCGAATCAGATGAAGCAAAAAAAAAAGATTTTGACGAGGTGATAAACGAATTTGCAAAAAGGAAAAGCAGAAAGAAAAAGTTGTAAATGTAAAATAATTATGTAAATATAAGGGCATTAAAATTATAAGTGAAATTCTTGTCTCTTGTAATATTTAGCCAAGACCATGGTTCTTTTTTTCAGCCCCGATTGCGACACTAGCATTTCAGGATCCAAAAAAAGGGAAGGGGATAATCTCAATTTACAAACTGGTTCATCTTTCATCACGCTGTTTTATTTGTACAAGTATTAAGATTTTTTACATTCTAAAGTCTGTTTAAAGGGGGGGGGGGGGAGCCCCAAATTCGGTAGCCGCCTATGGCCCCAACATCCATAAACGCGTCACTGGCACTTGAGCTACACTAGGGTTATTGGCGACGGGCGTCGTATTTCAGAACTACAAGTGAAAATAACGAATCAGCAATCTTCGTATACCTGAATTCATTTTCTCAATTTAATTTTTTTCGCGGGAAAAGAAAGAAAGAGCAACGCAGATTAAAATGAAGAAGAATGATCTTGCTACTTTGTTAAAACAATGCAGCTGGTACTTTCGAGGATCGTATACATTTGGAGGTTTGGGGTTAGAAAATAGTATCTCTTGGAAATTTTGAATTCCTTCCTTTCTGAAAGTATGAGATTTTACGCATATTATTTATATTTAACAATAAATAATACATAGTTGCATTGAATAGTATTATGTATCAATTTTTTAGAGATATCTGATATCGGATGTTATCATATATCGGATGTTCTGTCACAAACTAACATCTTCGTTGATAAGATTAAATCGAGATCAACGCCTTGGTCAGTGTAACCCTTCGACTTGATGAAGGAAATAAAATAGACCGAGCATATCATGATAAAAAGAAACGTTTGTGTATATCAAAAACTATTCGCTGTATTATCAATAATTACTTTTGCTTTTCGTGGCTTATGAATGTAGTTATAAAATCTGTAACGTTCAACGGCAATTAATATTATTTTTAAATTCTTATGGTTAAATGTTGAGTTGTCAGACGTACCGTCAAGTTATTTTATACATGGTTTAAAATTCTGTCGCAATATCACACCGAAAATTCTGGAACTTATTCTAGCTGGCCACCACTATTTCGGGCGTGAATATGCCGAGTTTGGGGTAAAACCATAACTTTAATGCACCGCAAAAGTGGTTAATCAATGATCCTAAAATTGGCGGCAGCTAGAAAGTTCCTGGATTCCGGTGCAATCTTGTGCCAAAATTTTGACAGTGAATGATACTACATCGACCTGTTCATATATGTTCGTCTGTGCAACAATTACAATAATAATAGTAATTTTTTTAGCCTCTCGGAACTTTCACTATACTGCCGTGGGCAGGTGACCTGCAGTATCTATATTAATTACTTGAACCAATGTCGTAAGAACTCAATAACCCCAACCTTCAAAAAAGCATACTGAATGACTGATAATTTCGGAGCAAAAATGGTCCAATTTATTGTTGCTGTTACTGCAATTTACCCTACCACGCCAGAAAACAAAGCTTTTGAGGATTACAATTAAGTTTCAACCGGGAATCGAACCAAGGTGCAAGTGATGCGGTCAAGAACCCTAAACGTCATAGACTGCTGGAGAGACAAAACTATAAACTTATTTTAAATATCGATGCAATGCAAAATCGATATACTACAACTATCACTATTTTAGATTTGGGTAATAAATTATCGGAATGTTTTCAGTTTGTTGTTTAACTCCCCAATATCTAGTGGGTCAACATAGAACATGAAATTGGAAATGGTGCATCGACCTGTTCGAAAAGGCTTATCAGGTCACTTTGTAAAGTTTATCAATAAAATGACGCTAGTAAAATGCATTTGGTCCATGGCGTGACCTATATTAAAATATTGATTTAACATTGTAGATAGTTAAAGTTATTTATTTAAGCATTTATAGTGCAAAGTAGAAGTAAATTGTGTTCAATAGGAGCTTACAACATTGTCTTAATATTGCCAGAACTGCTATTTTTACAAAGTTGCTTCTAATAATCTTTAATATTTTTTCAATAGAACTTGTAACGCATGAAGAATAAAGGTATTAATTCTGAAAATTGAAATTTTTTTAAGAATATAAATATTAAGAGTATTTTGAATGTAAACATAACTTCCTTTAATGGGGAAATAGGTTCGTTGTTAAGATGTTACTAGAAGTATCTGGTCGCCTGTAAAGGAGTTAGGTTTGTGTTGCATTTTCTCCGCATTAAAGCTACACAAGGGCTATTGCCGACGTACGTCGTAATTTAGAGCCATAGTCATGTGACGAGCTGCCAATTGAGAAGGCACCCAACTCAAATAATAAGAGCGACGTATGCGGCGTCGGGACTTTGGAGCATATTTGATGCACACTCCCTCAACACGGAGTATTATTTGTCGGAATATTTGATTGCAGAAATCGTTTATACACTCTTAAAACAAACGAGCTATTTTAACTCAGTCTATTTAATTTTCACTCCTTTCGGTGTCGAAAATGCACTTCCAGAAAGGAGTGGATTTTACTCTTGTTTTGTTAAACCTCCAACAATCTTAACAAACGAGCGATTTTGGAGTTAATTTTCACTCCTTTACAGTGTCGAATTCGCACTTCTCCTATCGGAGTGGATTTCACTCTGGTTTTAAGAGTGTACACTCAGACTGAGGTAAATTGGGAGTGTTTGTTTTAAGAGTGTACACTCTTAAAACAAACACTCCCAATTTACCTCAGTATGAGTGGATTTCACTCCTCCAGACTGGAAAATGCACTTCTCCTTTTGGAGTGGATCCTTTGTGTGTTAAACCTCCGACAGGATCACTCCAAACGAGTTATTTTAACTCAGTCTGAGAAAATATGCATGCCTTTAGGGTGTCGAAAATGCACTTCTCCAACTGGAGTGGATTTCACTCTTTTGTTTAAGAGTGTAGGTCGGTAGCTTCTTTGGCAATGTCTGAACTCGAACCTGATAACTTTGCGCATGAAAGCCAAACGCATTACCGACTGGGCTTCCCCAGCCCTGTAGTCTGTCAAAATATTTCAGCAACTCCAGAAAACTATCATATACTCCATCTCAGTTAGAAGCCCCAGTTCCTTGACAAAAGGAGCCCCTAAATTTAGAAGCATTCCAAACATGCCTAGTAAATATTATCTCTTCGCAACCACAGGAATGACAGTGATGAGGAGCTGAAAGAACCGCCATCCAACTAAAAGCAACAGAAGACGAAAAACAGCTTTACTAGAAATGTGACAACGAAAATCCGAAGAGAATAGTTGAAGAGTGGAATCCCCTTAAGCCGCTGTTTGCCAATCGCAACGCAATAATGATTATTTTAATAAAAAATATGAATACTAAACAATAATATAAATATGAAAAAAAATGAACACGCATAACACGCTAATTATATGCAGAAAATACGGAAAGAATAGTTAAAGAGTGAAATTCCAATAAACAGCTGTTGTTTGATGCTAATCGCAATAATTACGAATGTAACAACAAATATGAATACTAAATGATAACAAATATATGAAAAAATGAACAAGTATAACACGCTAATTCCCTTCAGAATTATACTTTTTACTGTTAAGTCAGTTGTGTTAAGAGATTATCACTAAAACTCTTAACATTAAATAAAAATTTACAGAATATAGATTATCTATATTTACCGCAACTAAATAATCTAACCAGTTTTATTTTATTTGATTTTTTGCGAACTTATACATATATTTTAAATTAAGACTTGCACAACAAAAATATTCAGTTAGATCGAGTTAGCCAACATATAAATAGACAATGTATTTCAATTTTCATTTTAAATAATAAGTTAATAGATAAATGAATTTGGGAGTTATTTAAATAGTAGTTAACTTTGTTCCATCAACTTCACATGTTTTATTGTATATGCTGCGAACGTTGTATTATTACATATTTTTAAAAAGTTACATTTAAATTAAAACACAATAAACAAAAATAATCAGTAATAAAGCTTCTTGTCCGATTCTTTATTCTATAAACGATACAGCATCATCTACAACATGCCAAATAGTGCCAATAACCTTTGTAAGCCAATTACTATCAGAATACAATCGATCTTAGTTTATTTTTGTTTCCAATCCGTCGATATCGACAACATCAACAATTAAGTCCTTGCCAAGAAGTAACGCATGTGTATCTCTGACATGGGTTGCCCGTCAACTGTCAAGTAACCTCATCTTCATTTTATTCGAGCACCAGAAGAAAAAAATAGACATGGTCGGAAAAGAACGGTCTCGTAAACATAACAAACCTGTTATTTCTAATTTTGGAGATCAATAATAGATTTAGTGTCTTTAGTATAATAATATACGAGAAGCAACAGCAAACCAGTTTTTGAAGTTTTAAGTATTTAGAAGTTTACATTCAAAACTTAGATACAGCAACCACTCGTTACATCGCGCTTCCCGAAGACAAGCAAAAAACCGCGATATAACCGAATGCGCGATATAACGAGTGACTTGAAAAATATCATAGTAATTACATAGAAAAATTGGGAGACAAGATACAAGGCGCGATATATCCGAATGCACGTTATAACGAGGCGCGATATAGCGAGGGGTTACTGTATCTTTTTAGTGCTTTCACAGCATATCCGATTATTTATTAAAAACTGTTAACTGTCAAGTTTACGATTGTTTTACAAGTTTATTATTTTACGCTTATTCTTCAACACAGATTTTAACCGCTCTAGATCTTACGTGAAAATATTTGTTGTCTGAACTTCAATTAAAGCCAATCTTTGAGCAATAATTTATAAAAATATTGATTTCAAAAAGTCAATTTGAAGTTTTTACGAGTTTTTTTTCTTTTAAGTAATTTTATGAAATATATATGACTCATTGATACATTGTTGTCACTAATTTTAAAAAAAAATCGAAATTTCTTCCTTTTAGATTCTTGAACTGAGCTTTACAAAAAGACACCGAATTACTACAAACAACAAACTTTAAAAAAAAAAAAAACACAAACAGGAAACATTTGTTTCTGTAAGAAACTCAAAATACCACCAACTACCAACGCAAAAAGTTTCGCTGAGTGCATTAGCTTCAAAGAGGGGGAAAAAAATAAGGACGATAACACGAGCACATTCTCTTCTTTTAAGATAAACTTCTAGGACTCGCCCTTGACAGTAAGAGTCGGGAACACGAGGGTATATCTTTGGAGCACTTGGTCACCAGAAAGATATTTGAAGTATTTACACGCATTGTTTTTTAAGGAACAACAGATATTTTAGGACGCGTGACTCAAAGTGGTTAAAAACACAGAAAATATTAAGCTTCGGTAAAAATTGAGTATCTCTACTTCGTCTCTCCTCTCATATTATTTGATTTATCTAATATTTTCTAAAGATTTGAAATGATTCGGAAAATTTCGGAACTAATTAACGTGTCCATTGTTAGTGGGTAGGTTTTAAAAAATGTCCTCGAATGAGGACGCCAGGTCGCAAGAGGTTAACATATCATTCTGAATTTTTAATAATGTTGAAATATTGGGAGATTGATAAGAAATATATTTCATTAATGTTCTAACAAAATTGGTATCTTATTTATTTCTTTAATAATTGAACAGTAAAATAACTATGGAAATTTTTTAATTTAATAATTTCTTTAGTTATAAATACGGTAAGTTGTATTTTTTTTAAATCATAGCTTATACTTAATTGATGATGTGGCTTGCCTTCTTGAAAATCATTTTTCAAATTAAATCAGTCGTCAAGTTTCATAAATCATTCTTACCTACAAAATAAAATAGAATATTAAGTTTTTTGCATATGTAAAATAATATGTTTTAATATGCCAAAAATATTACAACAAGCAGTATATTTCAAAGTATTAATACAAAAAAGGAAAATATAAATTTTTTAAGGAAATAAAAATTTTAAAGACTGTTAAAAGTATATTTTACAAACTAACTGAATTAACTCTAATAATTCAAAAAAGAGTATCTTAATAAATTCCCACACAATTCTTTTGTAACGGCACTTTTTTCGAGACCACAAAGCCATCAATTTCTATATACATGCCACTCAAGTACAAAAAAAATCTTTCTTTGTCAATTTTTTCCCCGCTTATATCATTCATTAGACCACCCGCGGTTATTTTTTAACGTTAAATTCCACGCTAAATTGATTTTCTGGAAACAAAAGACCCGTTAAAGTAAAAGTAAAAAATGACCTGTGGAACTTGATACGCATAAAAAGTTTTTTAAAAAATCAGTTTTTAAGTAAGACTGATGACCGTGGTTGGGGAGCCATCGCCAGTGATAAATTGTGTGGTGATGTGTGCTGGAGAAAAGGGGGGTAATATTAAAGAAAGTGTCGTTTAATGCGGAGAAAATGCGCGAGTCGGTTTACTGTTGAAGTTTAATTATTAATTTAACGTATGCAGTTATTATTAGTTTTTCTGGAATAAAGTGTTTATCAAAATGTAATACGTATCTTTTTATAATGTTTTTTAACTTTAAAAAAAGCCACGTGTACAATTTTATGGAAAGCATACGAGAAATTATTAGATGTATATTGTTATTATATTGTGTGGGTGGAGGACGGGGGGTATTGTAAAACTTTCAACTCAATTCTAAAATACTTAATTTACCATACTTAGATAATTAAACAATTATCTTCATAACAATAGGCAAGTTAAATGAAGTTTTACATTTCAGGTTATCTTCTATTTAGTTTTTAAATGATGTAATACTAGCCGGGCCCATTATAACTGTTTTTGTACTATAAACTTATATTCAGCAAAAATTTATTAAAAAACAATCAAAGTTTTGACGTATTAACAGTACCACATTATTATAGTGGTAGTATATTATAACCATTAGCGATTGACAAAAAAAAAACTATATGGCTTTCTAAAATATGTTAAACAAAATAATAATAACATTCTTTTGGAGTGGATCCTTTGTGTGTTAAACCTCCGACATGATCGCTCCAAACGAGTGATTTTGTCTGAGATAATATTCACTCCTTTCCAGTGTCGAAAATGCACTTCTCCTACTGGAGTGGATTTCACTCTTTTGTTTTACGAGAGTAAATGGACAGATATATTGAACTACATTTCGGAAAAATACGAGCGTGCTGAGCCATCAACTCAATTTTTGAGTTCTCGCAATGTGTCGCAATATAATTTTCGTATTATTTCAACACAACTTGTAATAGCTTTCAACAACACAATTTTTGTATTCAAAGTCAACGTAATTTTTTTCTGCCCGTGACCCTTGAAATACAATCTGCCTTCTACAAATGAACCCCCATGCATCACAATCAAATCAACGAAGAGGCAACCCCTTAAAAAAAAACTACGTGGGAAAAACAAACTCCAACAGCCTAAAAAAGCAATTCGACTTTAACGCATCCATTCGCGTCCCATCATCCGCATCTCTGCATTTGCAAACCTATATATCTACGGTCCATCCACCATCCATCCACGTCACTTTTATACACACGTCACTAGCTATGTTATATTTTTTTACTTTATCCCACCCGTATCAGATTCCTACAGCTAACCACACTGACACGACATAATATTTACAAAAGCCAATTTAAGATATAAAAAATGAGGTAAACTTGTACCGAATAGCAAATGTTAATCGCGTTTTTGTCCGTACCCTAACGCACCCCCAACGTTTATAGGATGGTTATAAAAAATGGATTACTAAGGTGGATAAATGTTAATCCTACTTTATGTTTTAAGGTTAGTAATAAAAGTTTATCGCAGTTATATATATATAATCATATGAAATGTGTATAGATGCAAAACTCACATTCTCAAAGTATAACTAAGATACAGGGTTCAGTCTGGCATTCATTGAAATTTTTTGTTAATCGTAAATTCAATTGGATGAAGGTGTAAATGAACGGACCGTATTTCATAGATGCTGTTCTGTTTCGAAAGAAATTGTAAAATACTTTGCCTTAGTTTTTACTTTCGTGGCTCATATCACTAATACCACATAATGTTACTGACATTCGGATATTACATACATTCATTTTTTTTTAAATAAAAGTGCTTAGGAATAAATTCTATTACAAAAAATGAACTTAATTAATCGAAATTTGTATTGCGTAATTTAATACATTATATAAATGATTTAACTTATTCCGTGAAAAATTTTAGTACATATTGGTTTTCTCCCAGTCAAATTTCAGCTTAAAATTTTTCTGAACACTAAATTTTAGTATATAAGCTAGAATGTTAAAGCTTTCCAAATATACCGATAGCTAAGCAGATTGATTTATTACTTGTATAGGAAACTGACGTACCAAGAGGGTCAATCATATTTTGGAGTTCTTGCCTTATTAAAATGGTCTATTAATCACAAAAAAATGTCAGTTTGTTCATTCATAACTCATCATAAATTTGTAGTTTTAACCTTCCAAAACTCAAATTGAGGCTCAGTGGCGTAGTGGTAGTGTTTCGCATTGCAACGCCAAAGGTCCGGGTATCAAATCCTGGAATGGGCGAGGTTGACCGATTATTTCATCCCTTGAGTGGGTCAATAAAAATAGGTTACCAAGCATGCTTAGGAGCTGACCACCTTACCGGGACATATGCCTAGCACCCCAGAGCCCTAAGTCATGAAAGCAGAAATGGGCAGGGCAGGCCTTAGCCCAGTAATGGGCTGTTGCGCCGAGGAGTTTAGTTTAAACCAATTCCACTAAATTGACGTGACCTTCAGCAAATGTTAATCGCAAATTACTTTCAGTACATAATTCTAAGTACATAATTGTTAAAAAAAATATGTTTAAATAAAGAAAGAATGGGATTTTTTTCAGGGATGAAAGAGGCTACTCTAGGCACAAAAAAACACACACACACAAAAAAAAAATGCAAAGTGAATTAACCCGAGGTTAGTTACACCAAACCCCAAATTTCGATCAACCTCCAAAGTGGGATAACATTTACATCTCCCTTAACAATCCACACAATAAAGAACTAAAAAAACATGGAACGCATGCAGTTCAAATCCGCCCATTGTACTAGCTGCACCCTCCCACGACCCAAAAAGGGGGCCCCCTTCCAAAGGGCCCCATCCATGTCAAGATAAAACGTGAGTCACTGATTGGGTCCCGTGCATGATTGGGGCCCCTCTATTCAAATCTCAAGTGGTTTTAATTTTTTTAAAAAAAATTTGGGGCCAGAAGGCGTGAGGAGATAAAAGCTGGTCCCTTGTGCAAATGCAGTGAAGTATTTGGGCCCTTTATAAAGGGAATTGGGATGGGTGTTAGTTTTTTCGGTTCTTTAAATGCAATAGTTTTAACCTCTTGCGACCTGGCGTCCCCAATTAGGAAGATGTTTTAAAACCTCCCCACAAATAATTAACGCGTTATATACTTCCGAAATCGACCTGGTTGATAGAAGAGGATCCAAATATCAGTTTTCAGCCTTTGATTACATGTATCAGTCATTTATTTCTATAAAAAAATGAAGTTGAACGGGGATCAATACGATATTAGAGTTCTTAAAAAAATTATTATAACAAATTTTTTCAAACTTTTCAAAAAGTTCTTTTATTAGTAAATTTTAAAGGCATTTTGCATTAAAACAATGTTAAAATAATATGTTAACTACAAATAAGTGATACGGCCTTTTTTGTTGCATTTATAGCACAAAAAATGTGTATTTTTAGAGTTTAAGGCATGTCCCTAAGTAACTATTAAACATAATTTTTTTAAAAAAAAGTCTTTGAAAACATACTTTTAGCATATATTTGTATGACAATTACGTTAGATTAAAAACATACGTAAAGGATTTTTCTCCGGTCTTAAGAGGTTTAAGTTTTAAATGCGACTATTTTTGTTGATTTATAAGACTACTAAAATTTAAAATTTCTATTTAAAAGTTTTAATTCGGAAGATGAAAGTTATCAACTTTATAATTTAGGTACATTTTCTACATGTATTCAAACTTTTAAGCTGTTCGAGAGTCTTATAATTTTTTAATAATTTATTGTAAAAGAAAACCAGATTATTAACATTTTAGTTTTTTAATAAGATTTACACCTTATATAACTAATTAAAATAAAATAAAAATAATTTTAAATTTATTTATTTAATACGCAAAATCCATTAAAACTTTTTAAAAGGTACATGATTATTAAATGATTAATTTAAAAAATATGCATTAACATAAAAAAATACATATCTTACGAATTTGCTAACGCCAGCAATGTCTTGAAAATATAGGTCAGTAAAATAGAAAATTTAATCCAAAATTGTTTTTTTTTTTTTGCAACGATAAAAAAAAACATGAAAACGTTCCCTCCCTAAGAAGAACACTGTCTTGTACTCGATAAATTCTTAACAAAATTCATGTTTTCCAAGATATATTTCAATAAATTATATTGTTTCTATATAGAACTATTTGCATTCGCGGAACGATTCCGTCCGTAGTATATTTACTCCACTCCTCGCCAACCTAAGTTGGGTAAATTCTAAGGAGAAGATCCTTCCGCAGATATAAAGAGTTCCATAAATTAGTTTTTGAATCCATCCAGAAAACATGTTTAAAACATTAATTCAGTGGTCTAACAGATTTGAATATTATTTGAGAAAATTTGGCAATTTTATCAGAATGAAAAGTTTATTTTTGTTAAATTGTATTCAGATGGTTTTGTACGTAAATATTACCTTACAAGAGCTTCCAACTAACGGACCAACCGCACTTTTCCCTCTGCCTTTTCACTCTTTTTTTTTTTACCCAAGTTAGGTTGGCAAAGAGTGTCGTGTTCTAATTCAGTGGGCGGCAACTATAACAATTAACATATCGTCTCTTAAGTTCCCACATGTGCTATCTAACTTTGCAAAACAGTAGAAATTTATTGAAAGGTAACCCTTGGCGAACTTTCCAAAATCAGGCCAAAAGTCGGCCGATAACCCAACCGAAATGATAGGATAGGTTATGATAGGTTTGAATTATCGTCGCATTAGAGCTACACGAGGAAGAATCGAAAAACATGCTTGTTCATTTAGCACCGGCTGTTCGGACTTTTTTGTTGTATAATATCGGTGTAGCTCTAAAATGCGACGATAATTCAAACCTATCCTATAATTTCGGTTGAGTTATCGGCCGACTTTTGGCGCGATTTTGGAAAGTTCGCCAAGGGTTACCTTTCAATAAATTTCTACTGTTTTGCAAAGTTAGATAGCACATGTGGGAACTTAAAGAGACGATATAATAGTCCATTCCTATCCTCCACATCCCTCCCAAAATATAAGGTTTTTGCAGTTCTTGGATGTTTATCTTCTGAACGGCTTTTTAACTTCGGAAAGAGTTTTCATCACCACGGTAAACACGGGAAGCGTAAAATGCTCGCTGAAGTGACTTTATTATTATATGTGGACCGGATGAAAAGGCCTTGTGTGTGAAAAAGGAGCAATTTCGGTAGGATGCAGCTTGGTATTGAGCAGAAATGGCTGTGAATTTTTTATTATGAGTGTAGTAGTTAAGGGAAATGTGGGGTTTAAGTTTATGGGTGTTGTAAAAGTTAAATTGCGTGATTTCATTGGTGGTTTTCTGTGCAATGGGATACATATTTTTAGTTTGTTCCTAAACGGGTTCGTGTAGTTGAAGTTCAGAACTGATATGTATTTATCGTTCATAGTATTTCACCTAGTTTTTCTTTAAAAATTGAAAACAAATATTCCAAAAATCTACGTCCGCACTACATGAATAGTGCTTTCTTATCCCACTAGTGCCAATTTTAATTAAAAGGCAAAAAAATTACTTGTCGCCAATAATTGTCCTTGTTGGCTAATTAAAAGAGCGAATGCACCTGCTTATTGCAATTTGGATCTATAACATAGACAAATAGATTAACACGATTGTAAACTCGGAAATAAATTTTAGAAAAATGGTTTAAAAAAAAACAGCGAGTAAATATTTCAAGTATATGTTGCAAAACATGAAGTTCTAAGAAACTATAATATCATACTTTTCTTTTGTTATAATACTCATAGAAATTCTTATAGTAGGAAGAGAAAGACGGATGGACAAAAATAATGTCCATATCTGTCAAACAAAAAAAAAACGAGAAAGAAATTTGAAAAGTGGCGGATGGATGGACTTAAAAATGGACATGCAGACAGATGGACAAAATGCATCAAACTCTATTATCTGATATATCATACCTTTTAAATAAAAACGAAATAAAAATAGGATAGTTAGAACGGTAATAGAAACGGATATGGACAGTTGGATGGACAAAACAACAAATGTACATTATTACGAACAGATAAACAAAAATACTCGTATATAAAAGATTAAGTCTCTCTGGCTGGCGTCATATCTTTCCAACAAAAAAAATGAATTTTTAAAATCGGACGTTTAGTACAGAATTTCGAGTAAGATTGCAAATGTACAGACAGACTGAAATCTCCACTTGCGTCATAAACCAACTAGTCATTTTTTTAAAAAACAATATTTAGGATTTAAAAAAAGGCTGAAAAATTACAACAATGGATTACCATCAACCATTGATAATACCCTACATTAGACGAAAGATAAATTCATTTTAAATCTCAAATAATTGGTGAAATAATTCAAAGTTTCGTTTTTTGACAGTCTTAAATTAGAAGTGATCAATAATAAGGACTACAAATGTTTTACACAAGGGCGTGGTCTGTTATTTGACTGCCGCTCAAAATTTTAACTTAGTAATTGATATGACAATGTGTAGGGCTAAAAATTAAACACGAGTTAAAAGTATTCTAAATATTTAATTCCTATTATTTAAAAGTCAAGTGAGGATTAGGGAATTTGATTTATTTATAATGGTATTTTTTTAAATTGTAAAGTATTTTTTATTAGGGGATTAAATTCAGTGTATTTATTTAAAATCATTTATTATTTTATCATACTTATTGCCATTCAGTTTCGCATTTTTATTTAAAAAAATTGTTTTTTGCGTTATTAAAAAAACTAAAATATACAATTCATATTTTATGGTAGAGATCAAACTATATTTCGATGAATTTGTAGCTTGCTCTTTTTGATCATAGTTTTCATGCGAGGCGAAAAAACCTTTTTTAACTCCACAATTTTAATTTTTAATTGAAAAGTTATTAATAGTCAAGGGGATGTAGAATTTAAGGATGTCAAAGATTTTGAGAAGAATTTTTTCAATGTAGTCAATTTAATGGACGATAAAACAAAACGCTGTCTACATCCTGTTCTTTTTTTTATCTGTGAAACCGAAACATAAATGATTACAAATAAAATTAAAGATTATTTATGATTAAACTAATATTGAATCACAAAATTTAATCAAGCTTTTTTGATCGCTTCATTGCTAAGAGAGGAACTATCTAAAATAAAATATGTTATGGTTTGTGCCTTTCGATTATATTCAAAATTTAAACAATCTTTAAAGTTTCATCTATTAGAAGATAGTTACAAATTTGCGTTTGACGGAATAAACAATTCCAAGAACGAGCAACAAAATAATGAAGCCAATCATAATTTGGAACGAATATCAGTAATGATGCCAATCGCGAAAACCTAATAAAGTCGTTTCCCTAATCAAGAAAACAGTCATTAAGCCTAACATAGAACTACTAAATCGTCAACAAACTTTTAATGACGATAGTAAAACACGATCGTTCCGTTCTGCCTTTTGACTTTTTTCTTTGCAATTTCTTCTGCGATAAGGAACATTTCAAGATTCAATTACAAACGGTTTCGAAAATGTTTACGACATAACCGACGTTTGAATTATTCTAGCGTCGTATGTACTAAATTTCAGCGAAAAGAATTGGTTGTTGGAATTATTGTAGGTTCGCGTTTCCCCGATTTGTTCCGAGTTGTGTTCTTTCTCAGATTTCGGGTAGAACTTAATTAACGGGAGTTCGTTTTTAAAACAGAAGGTAATAAGGGAATATTTTCTATTCCCACATGAGCTGTGTTGATAATTTATCATAGGGTTACCAGACGTCCGTATTTAGCAGGACACGTCCGTATTTAGAGGCTCTGTCCTGCCGTCCGTATTTATTTCTTTAAAATCCCTAAATGTCCGTACTTTTGAAAATTTAATTAATTTTGAAGATCTTTAAAGAAGTTTGCATACATTTCAAAGTGTAATAGCTTACTTTTTTAGTTTAGTCCAAAATGTGTTTTATGCATTGCTCTAAATTACAAGGCATTTAGTTGGCTGCGTTGGTTCTGTAGAAAAATATATTAATAATAATGTTTAAATAATATAATGTAATAATTGGTTAATGTGCTAATAATAAGGTTTTGTCTCAATTTTAAATGTGTCCTGCTTTTGTCCTGCTTTTTTAAAAGAAAGTGTCATGTTTTAAACTTTTTTGACCTGGTAACCCTAATTTATCATAGACCGCGGTTTAAACAAATGAACAAACGGCATTTAGGCTTAACTCATTAACGAAGGTTGGCAGGAACATTTGAAATCCAAAAATGAGCTTTTTGTAAAGTTTTTCTAAGTAAACCTGCTTGACCATTGTCTTGAGAAGTATCTTTAGGGTACATTAAGTTACAAGAAAAACGAATATAATGAAAAACTTTGAGTTAGCATTTTCATACGGAAGTAAAGGTGTCAATGGCGTTCACAGAGTTGTTATTAGGTTAATAATGAAAAAGAAATAGAATACCTAATAAAATTATAATATAAAATTTCGAATATTTTCTTTAGTTATTTCTTTTAATTATTAATACATAATTTTAACTACGTAAAACTTGTACCATTTTAAGCAATGAAACACAATTATACATGTCATTACTAAATAAATTTAAATTGTTACAAAACTAAAAAAATCGCATATTTACCTTTAAAAAATAATAAGTTGATGACACTTTAAATTGATGTGGATAAATTTAATAAATGTATTTAGAAAATAGATTTGTCCAAATTATTTTTTCCAAGTTACTTAGCAGTAAAGATATATTCCAACATTGAAGGTATGTGTTTTCCAAAGGAAAGAAATAACTCTCTAAATCATTTTTGATGATAATACAACAAAGCCTGGGCAAAACCCTTTGATTTTTTTAAGTTTTCTTTTACGGCATTAACCAATTAGAGAGTTTATTTTCACAGTAGTTTTAACGAAACCCAAACAATACAAAGGCGGAACGCTCTTCTAATAAATAACAATTACTGACAAAGAATCTTCCCCTAAGAAAGTAAAAAATATGTTTGGCTTCGTTGGTTAAACAACATTCTAACGGACACTTGAATTATTTGGTGTAAAATGTTCTTGGAAATAAGAGTTACATTACATAAAACAACAAATGTTGATACTGCTAAATTATTCTTTTCCTGCATACAATTTCAGCAAATATTATCAACAGGAAATTGTTGTACAAACATTTTTAGTAATTATAGAAGATTTAATGTACAGTTTTATATGGAAATATAATTCTATAGTTAAAAATCAATAAATGATTCCGCATGAGAGGAAAAAGACGCTGATCAAATTTAGAAATTATATCGCGTGCATTATAGATAACCAACACTCGTAAAACAAAAGAGTGAAATCCACTCCTGTAGGAGAAGTGCATTTGCGACACTGGAAAGGACTGAATATTAACTCAGACCGAGTTAAAATTACTCGTTTGGAGTAATCCTGTCGGAGGTTTAACAAACAAAGGATCCACTCCTATAGGGAAAGTGCATTTTCGACCCTGGAGAAGTGAAAATTAACTCAGACTGAGTTAAAATCGCTCGTTTGTTTTAAGAGTGAATGTTATTCAGTATACTCAAAATATATATGTGCTGTAAGGGCATGTGTATCATTAAAACCATTGTTCGAAATTCGGGAGGGGGAGGGGGGTGTATTATAGGAAAAAAATACAGGGAAAGGGGAAAATTTTCTGATTTTTGGTTTGAAAAATCTCTTTACATTATTGACGCCTTATGTGCCAGCTTGATGCAGGATACGTAAGCAATTTTACCACCATTTCACACTGACAAAGCCATACATTAAAGATAATTCCACTCTCCTAAAGCCTATCATCTGTCACAAACAAGCCGCTCTATTTCAGTCACCAGAGCTCCTTCCCCTGCCACATTTATTTTGGCCAGGAACCCCCTGCCACCATACCTCTGGGGTAATAGGCCCCCGATGACACATTGCCCCCCGATTTCCCGCCAATTTTCAGCTCTTAACTCAGCCGATGTCGCCCCGTTGGCCGAGAAGCCGCACACGCGCTCAAGGAGAAGCAGTGTTTGGGTTATTTTGAGAAAACAATTTTTGTCAATTTTCTTGAGAATATGGCATTTTTTCGTTTAGAAGTAGAATAATTTTTTCTTGGAGACAAATATTGGAATTTAATAAAAGTAAAAAAAAACTATTTCTGTTCAATAGCATCATCGTAATGCCAAGCTCTAACCAGTTTAAAAAAAGCATTGCAACATCCAACATTTATCTATTTTGTATTTAAGATCGAAAACATAAGTTCATCTCTTATGTTAAAAAAAGCAATCTAAGAAAAAAATATTTCAAATTGCTGTTCCTTTCTCTATTATTAGTAATAATTTCCATAGTTTGATAAGCGCTTACACAAGACAACATACCTTTCTGAAAGAACATACTTAAATTTCTTTAAAATTAGTCATAAGTGTAGCATAACTTCAAAATTTGGATAACCGAAAATTCAGTATTCAAAATTCTCAAGAGAATATTTTAAAAACGACGATTTACTAATCAAAAACGTTAGATGATGTCTAGCAACATCAATAAGATTTCCTTAAAAAGTTAAGAAAATCCTACTGCTTACTAAGTACAAGCATCGGTAAAAAACACTTCTAAACAATTAAAACACATCACATCCAGTCAAAAAAAAAAGTGCACCAGAATCACCCATTTCTGCACCATCCCAACACAAAAAGCAGTATTTTCCGCAAAAAACCGCCAAGGGAAAAGCAAAGGGGCCAAGTATCTCTTTCTCCAACCCAACTCAGTTTAATACTATCTATTTTTAGAGAGATAGGTCCACATGTGGCGAGGGTGGGGAAAAGTTTATCCTTATCTTCGCCAACAATATCTTGAGGATGAATTGTGGGGATTCAAGGAAGATTTTTTAGGCCTTTTTGCGGGATTTTTTTGAGGGTAGCATGTCAGAGGTATTTGATAGAATTCAGAGACTGGTATTGAAGTTGAGGTTTTGTGCTTATGTAGCCTCAGCATCTGAGATTCTGTAAGGCTCCTAAATGTTAGGGCCCTCAAATGTTAGTAATTTTCATGCTAAATTGTGTGATGTTCTCCCAAACTTGTCGTTTTATGGCTCCGCTACATTCTTAAAGCTAGAAAATAAGGCATTTAAATATGCAAGTTCAACAAAATGAGTGAATGATTATTTTAAGAAAAAAAAGAATTTGAGATCTAGTTTTTATTTCAGGCATTGAGCACTATAGGAGTTCAACAAAAGTTTCCTAAAGGAAGCCCTCAATATTTTATGTGCCTATAGTCAAATCAAGCCTTGAGGCACACTTTAGAGGTACTGATTCTAATTTACAGAACCATATTGCAAAAAAAAAAATTCTTATTTACTAAAACCGCACTTAGCACAAACCATATTGAAACTTTAACGTAAATAAAAATACGATACATTATTTTAAACTTGAAATTGGTCTTTGTGTAAAACTTCCACAAATAATTTTTTTTTTCAAAACTCTCTCTATTTAACTTCACCAGGTAATTTGATAAATATTTTTAAATTATAGTTTACCCATGCAAAACTATAACCTAACAATGAAACCCTGAACCAATATAAATATCAGCTCTTTTTCAAATTTAACTAACAATTGAAGAAAAGATATATTCAATTTAACCTTAAAAACATTTGAAGATCTATAACAACTACTGTAATAATATAATAAGCAATAAAATATTTTTAGTGCTTCTTCAATATTTCTTTATCGAAACATTTTGTAGCCGAGTACGTTAGTGAGACAAAAAAAAAAAAGGAAAATAACCATACTTTTTCGGTTGTATTGTTTCATGGATTATCAATAGTTCTTTACTGGTAACGTTTGTTTACCTAGGACACTTTACGATAGGCGAATCAGCTATTGGAAGAATTATTGTTTCATCTTTTTGGTTTTTCTCAAAGATATTATTCTATAAATAGAATGTAGGTATATGATTTTTTCTTCAAAAAATTGAATATCATACAATGTCAGTAAATAATCTAATTTATAAATAATGCAATATCAACTGTAACAACAAAAAATGTTAGGTTTGAATTTAAAACATATTTTAAATTGAAATGTATCGGAACTTCGAGCGACATCTTACTTAATGCTTTTGACACTTTGGATCCCACAGATTTAATGAGCACATCTGCCCCGGAGTACTCGGTAACACACTCGATTTTTTTTAAGGATTTTTTTCAAAGCAATTACGATTATTGTATAGAAGTCGGTCGGTAAACGACGGGGGAGGGGGTCCACACTCAACAAAAGAGTGAAATCCACTCCAGTAGGAGAAGTGCATTTTCGACACTGGAATGGAGTGAATATTAACTCAGACTGAGTTAAAATCACTCGTTTGGAGTGATCCTGTCGGAGGTTTAACACACAGAGGATCCACTCTTTTCGGGGAAGTGCATTTTCTAGACTGGAGGAGTGAAAAGTAACTCAGACTGAGTTAAAATCGCTCGTTTGTTTTAAGAGTGCAGATACTCTTAAGAAACATACCGAGATAGTCCAAAAATACCAAAAGAGGCTGCCTCTTATACATGTGTAAGTGTGTATTTAGATAGCCTTTACAACCCTAACACTAGAACTTAACAAAACTAAAGGAGTGTCTACGATAAGATGTTTTTTCGGGAACCAAGCATTTTCCTATAATACCGACCAGAACCTCATCTGTACTTGACAATATTGGCCAATTCAAAGCACTAAGTTCCCGATATAGCCTTGTTAAGCATGCACCTACGTGAAGTTATCTAATACTAGAGAAGTTTATCTGTTTAGAAACACTAGTTTGGATCGAATACGGGAACAAAATTATTGACAAATTGAATTGAATGTTTTGAATAATATTTTTAATATTACATCAAAACATTCGATCTTGACTGAAACATTAGAACTTGAAAGTATTCCGATTACGAAAGTATTCTATTTTAATTAAAAGACTATTGACTTCGACGTGTTTCGGCTTGTTATAAAATTCTACTGTTATTGTTTTACTATTATCATTGTTTTATTTTTGTTACTTTCATAATTATTGTCTTTGTTTCTGTTAATGTTATTATTACTATTTTTATTAGTTCTCTAACGCTACTATTGTTATCGATATAAAGTTAGGAATACATATATACTGTTATATTACTGTTATATTTTCATTACTGTTACCATGCTCTTTACTACATATTGTTTTGATTATAGGTTATCTGATTTCTATTAATGCTATTATTTTTTGTACCTTTAAAATGTATAAACAATTATTTTTCTATTATAATTAGTCTACCCGTTATTGTATTTATTCTCTTCTATCAACACTATTATTCATTTTGATAACCATGAGTCATTCATTATCAATAATAATATAATAGTTACTTTAATACATTTATCATCGACAAACACGTTTCCATTCAACTCCCACTACCACCGACACTATGAACTCCAGAACAACAACCACCCAATACAACGTTAATAACTAAAGTTCGTGCTATCACACAATCCATCTCTTGGTTTCCACCCATCTCAATATCTGGCCCTGACAGCTGTAGAGGAACCCCCCCTTCAGCTGAAAAACAGCTGAAACCCGGCGCTCGCGTCATCTGAAAGTCAAAACAAGCCGCGGCTGCCGGGGTGGATACATAAATTACTGATCCATTTTTCAGGCGCCCCCCTTTTGCCCCCAACCCCCGTTGGTTTAGTTTGTATCTGTAGTTTGAATTAAGTGTAAGGTAAAGTTGGTAAAAATTTACTGTACGGTCACAATTGGAGAATTTTTTAAAATCTCGCCAAAAGTCGGTATTTTGGCGACTTTTTGACAACTACGCTTTGAAGAAAAGGGCATTTTGAAAAATTGACTGGCGAAAAAAATGGATAAAAAAAATCACGAAATCATACATAATGGGAAAAAACAATAAATTTTATCCTAATTGCGCTAACTCGGATAATGGCTGCCAGAAAGCATTATTTATCGCCAAATGTTAAAAAATCACGCCAAGCGTGACCGTACAGTAAATCTGAACCGTAAAGTTTACTGGTTTTGTATTGGGTTAACATTTCAAAGCAAATTGGAAGGTTTTTCAGTCTGTAAATTCTACTGCTGGAAGCTGGTAAACCACAGTACCTACAATAATGTAATGACTTGGACCAATGTTATAAGAACTTAATACATTTAACCAACATGAAAGTATATTAATTGTCTGATAATTTGGTCGAATTCAATGTTGTGATTACTATCGTTTACCTTCAAACGACAATGTAGCCGTTCATTATCTCCACCGTAAGTCAGCCAAGAAAATATTCATGTAACGAAAAGTTGTATTTTTAATAGTAAATGTGTGCTTTTTAGTCGATGAGGAAGTACACTAAGTAATTTAATTAATTCTTTTTTAAAATTGCATTACAAATAATAACATACATCTATTTTCATAGTTTGATACAAATACAACCACATACCTTGGAACAGCAAGACAATATTAACCACATTTTACTAATGCTCAATAAAAATAAAAACCTTTTTTGAAAGAAAAATTACACTGTCTATGCATTGTTGTCAAACCAATGTTGAGGGGTATGTGGTGGGATAGAGGGGTATTTTGATAGGGGAGTATGGAGCGTGGCGGAAGCGGGGTGAAAATTATACATTCGTGGGTAGAAATCTTCCACCAGGATGCCCCGTTTGTGGAACCGTTCGAAGTAAAATATTCGAATGATTATTTCAGTAACTCAAGGCCAAAATGGGTCCAGCAAAAAAACTTTTGGAGTTTTGGGCCTATATAAATGAATATAGCTACAAAAATACGTTTTTGGTAAAGGAAAAACTAAACTTTTCATTTTACAAGCGACTTAGTAGTTGGCTATTTTTTGCGGTTTTGTAATATATCAGGTGGTTTTATTTCATCTGGCTATCACCTACAATAGAGTTGGAACTTCAATTAATGTTTAACAGCTGAAGTTTCAATGAATTATATTAAAGGATTTTTTTAAATAACTAAATATAGTAACTCAAACGTTTTTTTTTTTTAATTTGCAACCATTAAGGGCAAAATTTACACAACTAAAACTAACTACAATAACTCAGTTTCGCAGTAATATGCGGTTGTGCATAAATATTTTTCCATCACCTAAAAATTCATATACATAAAAAAATTAAAACCAATGAACAGGAGAAGTTATTTGAATTATTGATACAAAAATTCCTCCGCATACTAATCAATTCCATTGAACAAACAGTTCCTGAAAAACAAAATAACTTTCCCCAATTTCAATTTCCCCCCAAATACAGGAAAAACCAAAAATCTCATTTGCTCGCTGCCTTTATTTAACATAACTCCATTACACACGAGAACCAATAAACATTAGATTTATGTATCCAATCGCGCAAAATCATAAAAGCAGCTCAACAAATAGCTACCAAGGGAAACAGCTTGGGTCCTCTGTTTCTTTACTGAACAAAGCCGAGGTTCAATAGATTAAGCCCCTTATAACTCGTGCATAAATTCTGTCCTCAGCCTAATTTATAAATCGTACTGGGTTTCTTTGGGTCTTAAAAACCATTTGAAATAGCTTTTTGAAAATCAACCTACCATTCTGTTCTGAATCACATCGACTAATGCAATGATCTTTAAGATGGTTGGGCAAGGCGGTAACTGTAATTTTCCCAAAATTAGTTTCATAGGGTTAAAAATTAAGCCAGATTGTTAAATATTGTCCATTATTTAGGGATATGGGTAAATATGGCGAGATATGAAATTTTGTAGATGATATTATTTGAAATTATATGGTTTCCCGTTATAAAATATATTCTTTCAGACTTAAGAAGAGTTAATATTTTGCTTGAATAGATCGTCAGATATTAAAAGCAATAATATACAGTATGGCGGAAGATTCCATCTTGAACTATGTAACAATGTTATTGTTTTGAAAAAAGTTTAGTAATTTACTATTTCAAAAAATTACTTTTAAAATAGATAATTAAAATGTTTATCTGATATAACGTCAAATATCCAATCTAATATTACAATTTAATTTGAATCGACACGTATCGGTTCAAGTGGAAAAGTTATGCATTCGAGCTCTACAGTTGGTATAATAAATTTTAGCAACAGTAGGGCATTTGCTGCAGTACTGGGGATGACGCCATCTTGATTAATGTATGTATAACATATAGGCCCATATATCTTATGGAATGTTGTTTAAAATGTTTTGTATCTTAAAGCAACTGTTAATCACAAAAATTCGACCATATTTAGACAAAAACATTGATTCTGTTTTGAATCGTGGAGTAATAAGGAGATGGATCATTAGAGTTAAGCCCTACTACATTTCTTATTTTTAAACCTATACACTAACACTTACAGAAGACTTGTCACTATCAATCAGGGCCTGTTCATCTAAAGGCGCTCTAGGCCCGGGCCTAGAGTCCCCAAATTTTAGGGGACCCAAAATTTCAGTTTCTATTATGCTAAATGCTGTAAATCACCAAAATATTAGTAAACTTCAAAAATTCTGATACTCCACTTTGTTTTTGTTTTTTTGCTCGATTTTGATTGAGAAATTGACCAAACTTGAATGGAAGATATTGGATTTATAAGGAAGACAATAAAATCGCAACAAAAAATTTGATACATAGGTCATTTAGCACCATCATTACTGAAAATCATACATAAGAGGCCCCAAAATAGGTTGTGCCCTGCTATCAGTTACACTTTTGTCACACTTAAGACACCACCATATATTCCCTCCGTATCTTTTATTTCCCTTTGAAGCGTGGTTTTATTTAAATGAGCACCTCGCGAAAAAGAAACAATCAATTGTGGGGGTTTGCGAAGACTCAATTTCTTTTCAAGGTTTTAGTAGGAGGCATAAAGAGAACGCTAGATATTTTATTATTAGTTTTGTCTTTGTTCTTTTTGGGGGGAGGTTTTCTTTCATCTTAGGCTTACTTTTAAATGTGAAAGAAAAAAAGTTTGTTTCGTTAGTTTTGTGGCTTAATTAAATTAATTTCATATGCAACTAATGCCTACAAACATGCACAGTTACATGAATCTTACTTAAACATATTTGTATACGCCAAATTTGGTTTAAATATTTGGTCTTATGATACATAAAATATTGAATAAGATTTTAATATTGAGAAATTTAATTTAATTAATTTTAGTTTAATAAATACATTTTATTTAATTAATTAAAACAATTGTTTTAAAATTTTATGTATTAATAATTTGTTAAAAAGAAACATACGTAGGTATACATTTGTATGTGTTTTTAATGCAAACAAAGTATACCTATGCATGTTTTTTTAAAATAAAATTTACATCAACCTCTTATAATAATTAAATGATTTTACGTAAGTCTTAGCACTTTTCTACTACCTTGACTTCAGGATGGCCGATACAATTTTTTTTGATAATTTACCAAGTTTTTTATGTTTAAGAGCTGTAGCATACTTTTACTTTGGTATAAAATAAAATCCATCTCATAACCTAACATCCTAGTTATTTTAAATTCGGTTGATTAGCCCGATTAAAAAAAATAAAATTGGGAAGAAGTTAGGGTTTAATACACAGTATGCTGAATAAATTAAGGTGTTTTTTTTTTTTTTTTTTTTTTTTTTTTGTAAAAATGATAAGTACAACTTAAATGAACGATATACACTCTTAAAATAAAAGAGTAAAATCCACTCGTATAGGATAAGTGCATTTCCGACTCCGAAAAGGAGTGAAAATTAACTAAGACTGAGTTAAAACCACTTCTTTGTTTTAAGAGTGTACTGCTGTATTTTAATGATATTTCGGAATAAACTGTTCCAAAAAGTAAACGTTTCTCTAACTTCCTCTCTAAATCCTTCCAGCTTAAAGTTCATCTCACCATTTTTTTTAAACCGATGCCATTCCAGGTTTTATTATTCCTTCGCTTATGACAAAAAGAAAAGTTCCATATTGAAAATCAATCTATTTTTCATGCCTCTACTAAAACGCGTTTGGTCATTCTGAGGCATTTGTAAAGAAACGTGAATTATATTTTTTTTTAAAAAAATGACAATTGCAATGCATTTTCGAATTTCGACAAATGGATTATTTTTCAATAAAGTTTTTTCGAAACTGACAAAAAAAGAAATTCAATCAAATCAAAATACGGAAAAGCTGTATTGTTAGAAAAATGAAAGTTCCGGGATAAAAATCCATCTGGGACAAATAAAGGTTTTCTATGAAAAATGATTTCGGAGCAAAAATGAATTTCTTTACGGGATCAATTTCACAGTTGTGAATGTAGTTGCAGGATTATTTTATCGGGTAATAAAGACATAGAAGTTTTTGAATAAAATGTTTGATTGTTATGGAAATAAGTACGATTTGAAATCTGTAAAATATACTTTCAATTCGATTTCGAATATCAAAGTGAACTTGATACTTATTCGATCCTAAACTTTGCTGAATGAATAATGCTATATCAATTCAATACCCGTCCGTCGAACGGAACAATACAATCACCTTTAATCTCAAAAACCAAACCTTTAATAACTATTAACCATAATTTGCAAATTTTAATTTTGAAAAAGAAACGTTTGCAAAATTGCAAATATAAATAAAATATGTTTATTCATTAATTAATACGTTTTACTTTAATGGGTATTTTGTGTTCAATACACCAAATAAGCCATTATCTTTTAACAAATATAAAATTTAAAATTTTATATTTGTTCCAAGATAATGGCTTTGACCTACATTTGAACACAGAACAAATAACCATTAAAGTAAAACGCATTTATTAATGAATAAACATATTTTATTTCTATTTGCAATTTAGTTCACTTTCATATTGAAGTTCCAACGAAGAAAACGCAACCTCACTGATGCTAAGTTTAACTAAAAAGAAAAAAATTATGGAACGTTCAATTGAATGAAATATCAGAAAATATGAAAACGTCCAATCCGCGAAACTGAAAAGAAAAACACCTATCGAGTTCAAATCACAATAATGTAAAACAATGAAATATTATGTAACGCCCCACATACTTTAAGCCGCAATGTATACTCTAACTAAATACATAGTTAATAGAAAAGCAAGAGAGCGAAGGTTTCGTGGACCTTTCACAAAACCAGAGCACAATGAATAGAGTTCCACAAAGCACGTATGAGCGGTAAGTATGCACGTCACATCCTTCTACTTTTTAATAAAGGAAAAACTCTCGTTGCACGATAAATTACCACAGGATTGCAAACCATAAATTTACTACTATACTTTTTTATTATTTTTATATAATTCATTACATTGCTATACACATACGTATCAGTAGATTTTAATCCAATGAAAGGGCTGACTTCATTAACCGGAAGAAATTCAAATACAATACAAAAAGAGAAAAGTGCACCTAAAAGCTGAAAATTATTGTTGTTATGGAAATATGACATTTGGAGCCGAATTTAGGTAAATAGAAATATGCTATGGAGAAGATCCTTCCGCGGATGTAAAGAGTTCCATAAATAATTTGTGAATCTATCCAGAAAGCATGTTAAAACATTAATTTCGTTGAAGGTCTAACAGATTTGCATATTATTTGAGAAAATTTGGCAATTTTACCTGAATGAAAAGTGTATTTTGATTAAATTGTATTCAGATCATTTTGTATGTAAATATTTCCTTGCAAGAGTTTCTAACTAACGAACCAACGGCGCTTTTCCCTTTGCCCTTTTACTCTTTGTTTTTACCCAAGTTAGGTTGGCACGGAGTGTACATGAAGTTACATTATTCCCATCAAAACCAAACATTTTCATCTTTCAAAATTACTCACGAATTCTATTTCGTTCTTTAAAATTTCACCGTCACGACCTTTGTCGGAATCCATATCATAGCATATAAATCACATTCCATTGTAAAGACTATTTTAGTGCAAACAAACACATGCCTTAAATAATTTCTCCAATTTTTCACAGAATCTCGGAATTCTTATTCAAATCCTTCTTCAACGACCATATAGATATAAAAGTGAGCATATTTTGTTGAGTTTCGTTCGACAAAAGAATTCTTGAGGCAATAGTGGCAAATATCTCTTATGAAAACTTCATTAACATTTAAACAATGTAAAATTTAGAATGGCAAAATTTTTTTAGAATGATCCATACTGTTGATTTCCACAGGGACCGACTTATAACTTTAGAGGCCCTGGGCAATAGCAAATTTGGAGTCCCCAAACAATATCCCTATAAAATGCTCGTGTTTAGTTTTCATGTAATTTGTGTATTGATCAAATCTGAGTTTGGGCATAATTACAGTCAACTTTTCGTGAAATTAATTTTTTTTGCATATTTCATAGTCAAAAGTTCGTTTTGGAGGCAGCTATATTGAGCATAAATGTTCCTGAGCAAAATTTGGGGCCCCTTTAAAGTGGGGGACCTTGAACACGAGCCCCGTTTCGCCCTGCCGGAAATCAGGCCCTGTATTCAGTGCCAGACCCTGTAAATCAGGCCCTGTACTGCGTCAGACATTGTAAATCAGGCCCTGTTGTTTTTAAAAACTTAAGTATGGTCATTATGACCATACATTGGGACCTAATGGTCATAGGTCCAAGTGACTTGGGCAGTAATCCTGGGTCCCGATTTTTGGTTTTCCCGATTCTCATTCTATTCTTAAATACAAGTCTTTGATCTTCTCTAGGAGTCCTCTTGAACTTTATTTCAAATTCAGGTCTCCATCCGCTGTTGGCGCAAAGAAAAATTTGCATTTCAAATGAGGGACATGATCAAGGCGACTTGTACAAATTAATCATTCCTTTTCTAGATGGAAAAAGAAACAACTTTTCGGAGGGGGATTCGTCACGTGGGAATATTCATGGGTTGTAATCGCGGTGGTAATTTATCGTGTTGGCGAGACTTTTCCTTTATTAAAAACCAAGAAAGGGATGTGATCTGCATATACGCACCGGTATTGTACGTGCTTTGGTGGAACTACGTTGTTCTCTGGTTTTAAGATAGGTCACGGTTGTTTCACGTCGAGGATGGCAGCACAAGCTCTGACTGTTTGTTGTCATTTGTTGCTTGGAATTGCTGATCTTTCGGCATTCGAAAATAAGTTTACGAAGAATGCTTTAGTTATTTTTTTTTAAATGCTAACTTCAGTACCACCACACGACTTTTAATTACCACTCAATAAATCAATACTTTAAAAATTACCTTCGTTCTTCCCCAAACCACTCTGAATGACATCAACTCAGTGGACAAAGCAAAATTAAAACAGAAGTGTTAAAATTAAACACCAAATCTGCGAATTAAACAACAATAGGGTAACTGCGACCACTCTAACTAAATTAAGAACAGGCCACTTGAAAGGAAACTTCCTGGAAATCCAAAAATATGGAACTAGGAAATACTCCAGCTGCAGAAGATGCCCAGACTCGGAACTGGATCCAAAACATATTTTCTCCTGTCCAGACCAGCCATCCTGGCAAAATCGCAGCAAATCACCAACTCGCCCTACAAAGACCGTTATGAGGACCACTGTCTGCAGATCGCTGAAGCAGTCTATGAGATCTTTGGTCCAATATAATCTTTACCCATGTATATGACGCCACAAAAATATGCCTTATAAAGTGAAATGTATAAATTTAAAACCTAATGTACGAATTTCTCAAAAATCTTAATTTGTTTTTATAAAGAACTAACGTTTGACTAAGTACTAAGAACTCGCGTACCAGATTTGAAGTCAACAGTTCTTTTAGTTCCAGGTGTAGAATGGTTTCAGACAGATTAACAGACGAAAGAATGTTCGAAAACCACTTTTTAAGGATCAGACTCTAAAACGTGTGTGGGAAACGCAATTTCCACTTCGATTTTCGATCGTAATACTTTCATTACCTCTTATTTTACATCTATAATAATAAAAGAAAGAGTCTGTCTGTCTGTCGGTCTGTCTGTGTGTATGTCTGTGGATCACAAAAGACCTACTTAGACTGCTCTAAAAAATTCGAAATTTTTAATATAGATTCCTTTTAATACCTACGTGTGCACCTGAGGCTTAGTTTTTCATATTTGATTGTGATTTTTAATTAATATAATTAGTTTCAAAAAAACGTCATCCACGTGGGATTGCGGGACCATAACAGAGCTTGAAAATACATGGACCGGGCCGAAACGGGGCTTGACGCCATCCTCTATTAGTTTGATTGATTGAAGTTGGTTGAGATATGCGCTCGCCCTAAGGCTGCTTCATCCTCCATTAGTGTTTGCTTTTTTAAGTTCGCATGCACCAACACGAATTTAATTTTTTTTCACAAGTAAGCATGCCCTCTAAAAGGAAGCAATGCGAAGTTAACGGGTTTCCAGTAAGGCGGGACCATACTGCTAGTTAGGTAATAAAAAGTAATAAGAAAACATATGACGGAAACTCATAACCAATTACAACAACAATCTAAATAAGCATCATTAATACCACAAAAACCATAACTAGCATACCAATCAATACAACGCCTATCAACGCAGTCCTAAACTTGCGTGTTACTGATTTCTGAACCTTAACCAGATGCTGACAACCAAAACACAGCCCCCAATACATCTTCCGAAGCCCCTCTTCCGCAAATATCAAACACCCCCTGAGGAATGTCTTCCCATCTCTGTACTCTCTGTTAGTTTAACGGTAATAGTGCGCACAGTTAATTTTCCGTACCTGTCAGAGGGAAGGAAAATGCAATCCTACTACTGAGTCTAATGTGTGTGCTGCGGTAAATGTCAACCAGTGTTTGGACATTAGCTATAGCTTATGCAATAGGGTATGTCAATTGAATAGGCTCGTGAAACTCCTCGGTTGAATTTTGACCCTTTAAGATATATAAGCAAATTGGCTTATGTGTGGGCTTATTGTGACTGCGTGAAATTAAAAATTATTTTTTTAACTCAAAATTTGATTTGTCAAAAAAAAAATTAAAGTTGCGTTTCTGCTGGACCCTGGACCTTGAATCAAAAGCAAGAGAAGATGTTAATAACTTGAGAGCGAAAAATTTTAAGAGCCATATTTGGACCTTTAAGAGAAGGTGATGTTTGGAGAAGACGATACAATTTAAAAGTGACCAGACAGGAAGAGAAAGTGGAGAGAAAGACATTATCATCATAAAAGCAAAGAGAATTCAATGGCTGGGACATATGGAAAGAATGGACGATTGTAGAAGGCACGAAAAAAAATTTCAAGGGGCATCATGATATCATAAAACAAATGGGTTTTTAGGAAATCATAATTTGTGTGCTATTGGAGAAGTCTTAAAAATGGAGATGAGAATATGAGAACAAATATTCAGTTATTTTAGAAGAAAAAAACTATCCCCACTTTAGTTTCTAGTGAGTGAGCGATTCCATCTTCAAATAGAAACTTTCAACACTTTTAAATAGCCAAAAATAAAGTTTAAACACTTTTAAATAAACAAACATACATTTCAACACCATTATTCCAACAAATTTTCGGCTCCTGACTCCAGAAATTAAACATTTCCCCCTTAACCTACAGTAGTATCAACATTGAAACTAAGCCAGGAAAGGTGTCATTCGTGCGAAAAGGGGTTGGCAGGCCCTGAACGGTATGCAGGAAGCGGACGCTAAATTGTCTTTCAGATTTATGGTGTGACAGTCGAGAAGGGGCTAGCGCGTGAGGAAGCGTATAACGGACAGATATTAGCGCTTGTGGTATGGGGTCAAAGACTTCGGATGAGGATGGGATGAGATTTGGTAGAACTTGAAAGCGGAACAATCATGACTGCACCCAAGTCAGGTGGGTTTGAAGCAGTGAACTGAAGTGTTTTACAAATCAGGCATGGTTTTGTTGAAATTTTTACTAGAAATATGTCAACAGATTTGTTAATTTGACCGCGATCTATGCTTATCTATAATAAGGAATGTCATTTGAATCTGTTTAACGAATCCGAATGACCGGTAAAGAATATGGACTTGAAAGAATTGTGGTGTAAAGGTCGACATCTAAAAAAAGACAGTCAAAATCGGCACTTTTTTTGTGAATTCAGCGATTCATCGTTTGACCTATCAGACAGTCTATTTTTACAAGCAGTGGCTTGTGCCTAATTAATTCAAGTCTTTGATTTAAGGGCCGACCTATTCTTGGTATAACACAAATTGTGGGGAACGGTCATCTATGTGGCTTTGTGATGTTTACATAGGGTGCCTTTGTTGACCATTCTGTTTCAGCACTTTATAGTGATAATAAAGGGTGGGGGTGGATGTTTAGTAATTTTTCCATCACAGTAAATTTAGAACTGTAAAAATCTTATTTTTGGACAGCGATATATTTTATATCTGGAACGCTTTTGGAAATTTTCTGCAAAGTAAATCAATTGTAACTTATGAGAAACTTATGCTTAAAAAACGAGAACTGGTGTTATTTTAGGATTTTTTTAAATTTAATACTTCAAACAGGAATAGGACATGTAACATGTTTTAAAAGTGTTGTTTGCATATTACTACTTCCAGAAAATTGCTTTTTTCTCTGTATTTTTCGTGTTTTTATATGCAAATATATTTCAGAAATTAAAGATTATGAAATAGCAGTTTAGTATTATTAAGATGTTTTATAAACAAATAGACCTGACCTATGAAGTAATGGATTTTATTTTATCTAAAAAATATTTTTTTTTAAAAAATTAGGAAATGAATCTGTGTTTTTATGTTTTACAAGTTAATTTTCAGAATTAAAAAAAAAAACTGTAAAATTTGGCAGTTTTTTTCTTGTCAAAGTCGTACGAAGGAAGCAGATAGATTATGAAAACTACAGAAACATACGAGTAAGAAATATAAGGAGAAAAAAATATTAAAAAAGAAAGCGAAAGCTCCGAGTATGCCTAACCAATTAACGGAATGCTACTTAACAAGATTTTTTTTTTCAGTCAAAATATCTTAATAATTTGCATATAAATAATATTTCGTTATATGAAAAAAAAATTCAACAAAAACTTAAGTCAGCTCAGTGAAGGATCATAAGTACTAATTAAAGAAAAATAAATCTTCGTTCCAGACTTACTCGCAAGGCATAAACAAATTATTTTTTTCCTCTCATTTCTCCAACTCTGATTTCTAGGGAATTCTAATCTACCAAATACTGAAACGGAAAACTTACAAGATGATGAAAAAAAAAAGATGGAACGAAAAAAAATGAAATAATTCCCCGCAGAATCCGGAGGGGGAAAAAGAAAAATTGTAAAAAAAAAAGCATCTTAACTGGAAAAAAAAGCTTTCATTTTTTTTCTAAAACAAGCACTTTTTTTTTATAAATATTGTCTTTCATCTTGCCATGTTGGTTTGGTGACGTCATGAATATCTTCTCTATGCATCGAGTTTCGAAAGTGCACGTATGATGTTTATCCTTTTGCGATAGAGCGTTCGAAAATTTTATCCAAAGAAAACATAAGCATTAAAAGTTATTTTTTTTAAAAAAAAAACGAGATTTTTAAAAATAAAGTAATTATTTTTTGGTATTAATGGAATATAACAAATTCATTTACCGCGTACACTAATCCTGAAACATTCCATGTCATTCAAAACTAAGATGAATAGATATATTTAACATTTCAAGCCTAATCTAAAATTGCTTAAATATTCTAACTTAACACTTGTTTTTCAACTTGAAACCAATCATTCAAAATTACATTTCTTGAGTGTAAAAACTAAAATATCTTTATTCATAGAAATAACTATCATAACAAGATAATTTCGGAAGCTATTCACTTCAGAAAAGCCCGAAGAAAGAACATTCTGCTCCAAAAAAATTATAGAATACATAAAGCTTTTTGAGCTGAACTAAAGAATCGTGGCCGGATTTGGCGTTTTTTCAAAAATATCGCCAGGTTGAATGACAACAAACCCCTGCGCTTACCCAAACAACTAATGAATTACTGCAGTATGAAGAACGTGAAATAATAAGAAACTTTCCCTTTGCTAATTTCGCCAAAGGTTGCCATAATACCAATAAGTCGGGATACCCAGATTTGGCGTAAAATATCCGGCCACGATTCTTTAGTTTAACCGCTTTTTTAGGTTAATGGATTTTTCAGAAATATTTAAAAGAAGATCTTGATTTAATAGAAGAGATTGAGATACTATAACAGGGAATAGGTTATGACTCTATAGAATGGTCAGTCTGTTTACAGGCGAGTTTAGCATACTTGAAAATGTAAAGTAAGGTTGATATACCTATCGAGTTGTGTAAAACATGTAGTGGAATGTTTCTCTCTCTCCAAATTTGGGTAATTTCGTAATGTGGAATGTTTACCACATTTGGGCAAAGTCTAACAATGAGTCTGAACTTTGAACTAGTATAGACTTTGATTTATTGGTAACATATTTAGATAAGTAGCGATTATTTATAATAATTTTAGTGCATCCAATATTCGAAAAAATTATTTAATTTGAAGAAAGGTGTTAGTCGAACAATTTTAAATGTAATTTTTTTTTTACTTCCCTAAGAACAGAATGTGCCAACTATATTAAAATCAGCTCACTAACTAACACTTACACCACAACTTTCTTTGAAATTATCAGCCAAAATAAACTATCCATACTCATTACATTGAGATTTGCGGGATCTGGATTTGGGTATTAGCGCCAGCATCCAATGGATCGGAGAAGTTTCACCCCTAAAACATGCTAGAAATTTGGATCTTTGCCAGCCGCTTATGTTACTTTTCCCACGAAAAGGTGAAGGGCAGAAATATGGCAGTGAAACATGCAAACTGAAGATTTCACAAGTATCACTAATGTTATCTTTTTTAAGGGTTTTATACTAAGTAGGGTATTAAAGGCTGTAAAAGAAAAATAATATTTTATGAGTAAAATAGTAACTAAAATTATAACTTGTAAATACAGCGAAATTCACGAATCCTTTTTCAGTAAAAAGGAGTTAAAAATAATGAAAATTAAGATGAGTCAAGTACCCTCAGGTCGCCAAGCTTTTTTTTACTATTTTTATTATATTTTTTACTATTTTTAAATAGCATTACTTGCATTCTTTTATCTAGCTTGAACTATCGACAATATAAAATCCATTTGAATAGCATACCCCCCCCCCACACTATATATTTGATAATTCCATTCCATTACTTTTTTTTCTTTTATGGGGCTGAAATATTGGCGGTCAAGCATTTGCAGACTCGGCTTATCCCCCAGAACCGAGAGCTATTTTTCGTGACACCATCTAGGCGGTTCTCGCTACCAATGTGATCATAGAATTATAGCAATGCATCTGAGCTCTCTGTGGATGTTTAAGTATGCCAAGTTTCAATTTTTCCGAGAGAACCCAAGCCAAATGGGCCCTCGATCTTTTTCATGCCACATAATCATATGATATAAGTGGCAACGATTTTTCCATCCAGAAAATCCGACGATCCGACAGAAAGAACTTATTTTGGAGGGGGTTATTGACATCTTCAGCCTGGCAATGCTGTTTTTTTTTTTTCATTTTTAGATTCCACACTACGTTTAAATCGTCAAAAGTGGAGGATATTATATAATCCTTCAGCCCGTCTGTCACCCACTTTCATAGCCCAACAAATGCTACAGACAAGTGTGATACGTCAAAGAAATATCAGCGCATTAAAATTAGAAGACATTAAAGATTCTGTTACAAACCTAATTTTTTATTTTTAATACTATAGAATAAAGGAAAGTAGACTAAAACTACAAAAAAAAAAAAATACCGATCTCGTTCATCTCCCTATGTAACAATAAATCCGTCACGCTGTCATTCAAAAACACACACGCGTCGTGGCGCATGCGCAGAAGCAGTCTCGTGTGTCGCATTGTCGAACACAACACACGAGCGAGAAAAAAAAAACCCGATATAATCATAACAATGAAAGCTAAACAATGAAAGAAAAAATAAACGATAGAAAACTAACGACAATGAAAGAAAAAAAATACATGACGTATTGGGTCGACAGCTAGTAGCCCATCAATCAACTTTAGGGCGGTCAGGTCTTCACACTTTTTTTCCCCTTTTATTGTACATATAGGTAGTAATGTTTTTTATAAAGACTGATGTGATTGAAAGATTGTTAAAAATTAATTTATACATAGAAACTTGTTAAATGTGGAAATTTAACATTAAGTGTTTCGATTTATACTTACTGTGTCCTGATTTACTTACTTAGAAATGATTAATAATATTAGAATTTGTGAATGGAAACTCCATATCAGTTGAAAGAAATCTTTTCTAGTAACAATAAATTATTCAAAATTAGTTTAAATTATTTCTTCTAAGTTCTTATCTTCTGCGTGAGTTTTGAGGGTTTTAGCTCCGGCACTACGTTCATTACGTAAAAACGGAAGGTATTAGAATAATCGTTCAGTCTATCCGTCTGCCTATTTGTCCGTCATTCACAAGCACCACGAACCACAAATGTCACAACAAGTGTGATACGTCAAATTAAAACAAAAATAATTTTCACTCTTCAAATGTCATCAAAAAATTTCGATTAAAAGTTACTGAAAATCTGAAAAACTTCACACAAAAAAATCCCTTTCAAATTTTCCAGTATTGCTTCTTTTTTCAATTATATTTATTTCTATTGTTTATTCCACACGTTTTCCACAGAAGTTTTCCTGTGCAGAAGTTTTTCTTTTATATAACTTATCATCCTTTTATAAAAAAAAATACTTAACTACATATTTTTTTATATAATAACTAAACTTAACAAAGAGGGCAGGAAGGTGTATAGAAACTGTGACAACTGCCCAGATACGCAGCTTACAACAAAGCACATTTTTGAATGCCTGGTAATCAGTGAAATTCTGAGAGACATTGGAGTTCTGACATCATTAATAGATCTGTATGACAGTAATATCCAAAAAAATTGCAGACGCGGCTATCAAAACACATGGTTTCATTTAACGTAACATTCATATTTCGGCAACGTCATAGACACAACAAAAAAATATTCTGCAGTCAAGTTTATTTCAAACTAATACAATTATCATCAAATCACCAATTAATATCCGAACAATCAATTCCATTATCTTTCTATTCATCAAATACAACGGCCCGGCAATCGAAAAATGCAAAAATATCGACTACATCACCAAGGAACTAATAATAAACAAACCAAATTTCACCTTGAACTTTCCGCCACATTTTCTCCATTCCAAATACGATCATTTCAACTGCAAAACAACCTACAAATGGAATAGGTATAAATGCCACCTGTGGACCACTTATTTATTTGGGATTTTGTGGTCGGGGATTTTTTTGGGTTGTTGTATGTAATTAGGCGGTATTTGGAACGGAGTGGTTTTTCTGTAACTATAATAGAGAACGTATGAGTAGTTAAGCGAAATTGGTTTGGAAAATAATGGCAGTGGAGTTTTCAAAAAGTTTATCTAAAATAAAGACGATTAAAAAAACTTTAAATGTTTCAGAAGAATATCTTGAATATATTTGGTATGCCCCAATTATAAGTTGACAAAATTCTAATGTCATAAAAATTAATTTTTATATAACAATTATAATTTGTGAGAGATTGTATAAGAACGAAATCATAATAATAATTATCTTATAATTGTATAACTAACTTGGTATAAATTCTTGAAAATAATAGTACGAGATTATTTTTAAAAAAAATCTTTAATAATTGCTCTATCCAACATTTTCCCCATTAACTTATTTACTATTAATTTTTTACCGATTAGTAGCTGTATATTGTATATAGAATAATAAAGCGTGATTTTTTTTTGTTAAATCAAACTTACTTAATAATTTAAACAAAATAATTGTTATAATTTTTTTTTAATTTTAAATTATTTTACATAAACCATTCCCTCTTATTCTTAAGCTGCTTTTTAATATCCCACTGAGAAAAAAATACATAACATTTCGAATAAATATTTCGAATAAAATTTACGAAAGCGATATAAATATACATAAATTAAAATGTATAAACAATTCCAATTCAAAGACCTAGGCTTTAGTAAAACGATTCCATTCGATTTAATACTAACTTTAACATCTTCTAATTAAAGTCACGGTGGGGAAATTAAATTAACCTTAATAACAATCGAACACATTTGATTAGGAAAATTAGAGAACGAAACGTTAGAAAAGGAATGCGTATTTAATGTTGAAATGCCTCTGACATAACCACAATTAAATGAATTGTTTTAAATAATTAAACGTTTAATAAGTTTATCTTTCGATTTGAAACTTAAAATATATAGTGGTAGAAATTAAAGTTCTGATTTAAAATGGATTTAAAGCTTACCCACTAAATAGGATAAAGTAAACATTGTTTTTTAATGGAATTGTTTTTAATGAAATTTTGCTAAAACAGAATTGGTCCTTTTACAGCACGTACTTCCATCCAGCTTTCATTCCTGTGCCTACTTCGATCGGTGCTTTATTCCCACGTGACATTGATCTACCCATCGAGGCTCGATAAAAAATTAATTTTCATTCGGCTTGTCTGTTGCCACGTAAAACATGCCCATTTTGAAATAGTGAAGTAATAGAATGGGAGGAAAAAAAATCCATTTAAACATTTAATCCAATCATCTTTTAATCTGATTTTTTTTAATTCATGCGAAAATTAAGAAGTGAAGTATTTTCCAAAGATCAGAATTAACGAAACATTAAGATGATATTTTTAGTATTGATTGAATTAACTTCGCACTAGAGCTGTACGAGGGTGTGTGTTTTTGCATAAAACATTGTTTCATTACTGCATCGGTCAATGAATTTTTGATAAACCATCTACAACTTAATTGGTTTAACAAATATTCAAGTCAAAACAGTTTTATTTAAAACACCCAAATAATAAATCAACGGAATTTTTTAATAAAATTATTTATATAATTTGACGTTATGTTTAATTAATTTGCAATTGTCATGCTATTAAAACAGTATAATAACCAATAACTGTACACAAATTAAAGTAATAAATATGTTAAAACGATGAGATAAAATTAAACTTAAATATCTCACGTTTAAATAATTACATAATAAGGTAACAAATTACATGTAAAACAAAACTTTAATCAAATGCTTTAGTTATCGTTAATTTGAGTAAATAAAATATTTAGTTAAAAAATCAATTTAATAAAACTCAAAAAAAAAATTCTAACATCTCCTAAAAAATATTTTTTCCAGTTTATTCTGAGATTTGCACTTTGGAAAAAAAAACTACTTTTTTTTATAGAGAGAGTTTAGATTCGATCTCGCCGAGCAAAATATTTCAAAGTAGCTTTTTTTATGTGAAATCGAACAGTTTATAGAGTTGAGTTTTTTTTTACGGTGGGAATTCCGACAAAATGGTCTTTCAGCTACTAAGAATTTTTTTTGTATGAAGTTTGATGAAATTTAGTGAAAATCTATTCAGGAATTTAAAAAAGCTAAAGAAGTTTGTTTAAAACGAAAAGTTAGTTTATACAGGCATTTTGTTTAGTTAAGTTAGCTGATGTGTTAAATTTCCAAAATGCGAAACAATCATAGATTCTATAAAATTCTAAATTGACTATAATCTTCTATAACTTCTAAGCTCGAAAAATTTTGTAAGAAAAGTTCATTCAATTGAATATTTTATATCCAAGAAACTTCATTGATTTTTCTTTATTTTATTAATTGTATAATTTTTTAAAAATTATACAATTAAAAATATGGCATAGGGTTACATGCAAGGGCTTGTAAAATGTTACTTTTTAATTAAATTATTTTTTAAATTCCATTTACAGAAAAATCCTTTATTTGTGAAAAGTTGATTCAATTTAAATATCCATATAGTCTATTGGAACAAAATTCTACGCAGTCAACATAAATTTACTTGCAAAACACAAATGTGTAATTTGTCATAGTATGTTTTTACTTTTACATGTTTCTGCTCTATTTAATTTATTTCACACTTGTATTATTCAAATCATTGACTAAAATTAATACATGGTGTACCTCTAGACAGTGTTGGGCAATTTTTAATTGCAAGAGCAATTAAAAATTAACAATTAAATGGTAAATGTAACCACAAAAACTAAACTTTCATCAATTGTAATTGTGGAAAATTACAATTATTTAATTGTTAGCTGTAGTAGTAACAATTACTTTTTAGTGAATTAACAAGATAATTGACAAATTAATTGATTAATGCTCAAAACTGCCTCTAGAATTATTTTTCTTTGCAATATAGAGATTTGTTTCTTTTTTATGCTTTTTCATTTTTATGATTCAATAGTTTTTTGCCATGTAATAGCTTCCATATAATACGCAAATAATAACAGATATATACGCATAGTATGACAAATTTTACACAACAATAGCCCGCCATGAAACGAAAAATCACGGGAACCTCTTCCTAAAACTACTTACATGAAAAAAATATAGCCATTTCTGTGATCCTACACCCGATTGACTTTCTCTTAATCTCAGGGGCTTCGAACCAGGACATTGTTAGGGATTCTCGTAGGGATTTTCCAATACGTCACGGACCAGACACGGGGATAATCTTCCCTCGTGATATGAGCAATGATGCGGAACAATGAGAGGAAAGGATAACAGAGATGTTTTTGATGGAGATGTTAGTCGGAAAATGGAGAAGAAATGTAGTGTTAGTAGGTTAGGAGCGGTTGACCCTTCATGCACTGCACGATTTCGGTTTTCAGCATAAAGCCAAGGATTTAATATAATATTCAATTGGCCACATTACTTGGAAAATTATTTCTGAAAATCTTCGCTTATTCTTTACTGCCCAAATGTTTGACTTATCTGAAGAGAGTTAGACTAAAAATGCCCCAAAATATTTTTTTTTAAAAACTATCTACCGACTTTTTTTTTAAATAAAATATACACTGATTAAAGAGGATTACACAGATATAATATATTTCTTTAATCACTCAATGCATATAAAATTGGCTAATTAGGACTAACAAACCCAGTCAATCAACAAAAAAAAGATTAAAAGTTTACTAGCCTATCTTTGGGGTAGGTTATATTATTAGAATTTTCAATTACTTCATTACTTGTAGCAACATTTTGACAATTCTAATAATGTGAAATATTGAAAGAAGAGTAAAACTGTATTGCTTTATATGTCTAAGCGTACATCTGTGCCACATACTGTCACACGGTTTCAGTGAAGGATTAAGTTGAATTATCGTCGCACTAGAGCTGCACGAGGGCTACGGGCGCCGTAATTTAGCACCACAGTCAAGTGACTAGCCGACAACTGAATAAGTTTTGTTTGTTGAGAGATAGGGTTTGAGGTTGGAACACTTGGTTAGAATCGCCAATGGGCTCGTAATTATACGTGATTGTTACGGTAATGTTTGCCGGATGATCGGTGCGGAAACTTTAACCCTCTAATGCATACTGTTACCGTTTGGTAGCAAGTTACATAATCCACTTTATTCTATTAAGGGGTCATAGGAGTCTTAAAAATGTGCAAAGAAGGTACTACAAAACATAGTTTGATCTTTCATGTCATTTTTGAACTACTCAATGTATAAGTATAAATTTTTTATATGCAATTCTACAAGATTTATTTATCATAAAACAAGTTTTAAAATTTATGAAACTTTAGCCAAAACTAAAATAAATGATATTAAACATGACGCTATTTGAACACATTGTGATTAGGCTTGCGCGGCAAATTGTGGGGTCAAAATTGAAAAAATGACCAAGGAAATGACTTTATATTGTACAAATATGTACAAACAAAGACTTATACCTAAATTCTCAGCTCAATTTTAATTAGAAATTATTTTAAGAACTTTTTTCTAAAAAAATTAATAAAAATTTAAAAATTTTGATTTTAAATTTTTTTAAAAATAATTTCTAATTAAACTTGAGCTGAGAATTTAGGTATAAGTCTTTGTTTGTACATATTTGTACAATATAAAGTCATTTCCTTGGTCATTTTTTCAATTTTGACCCCACAATTTGCCGCGCAAGCCTAATCACAATGTGTTCAAATAGCGTCATGTTTAATATCATTTATTTTAGGTTTGGCTAAAGTTTCATAAATTTTAAAACTTGTTTTATAATAAATAAATCCTGTATAATTACACATAAAAAAATTATACTTATACATTGAGTAGTTCAAACATGACATGAAAGATCAAACTATGCTTTGTAGTATCTTCTTTGCACATTTTTAAGACTCCTGTGACCCCTTAAAGCAGACCTCCCTCGTGACAAATTTGTGTTTTTTCACCATTACATTCCATTTTGAAGTTTTAGTTAATAATAACCCTCATAGATGACAGTAGTAAAAGTGTATTCAAAATTTAAGAGTGAGGTTATTAACTGTTGCGAAATGACGTTTTTGGCAGTATTCAAAGAATAATAATATTAATACTAAATACAAATAAATTGTTTTGAAAAATTTAGTGCAGTTAAAGAGGGTTATTTTGAAATATATCAGTAGTTTTCTAGTCATAATTATCAAAATTGGAATTTCGTAATTGGTTTTTGTAATATGAAAAAAAAATTAAAAATTGAAATTATTTAAATTCTAATGCAGTTAATTTTTTTCCAGTATTTTCCCCATAATGTATGAGTATTCAAGATTCATATATATTTTTTCGGGATGAAAAAAAATTTCATGCATTAGAGGGTTAAGTTCACTGAATCTTTAACATGCGATGTAAACATGAACCGTAATTGAGGTTATACCTGCGATTTTCATTTATGTAGTAGCAATGTTAAGTATATTTAAAGTTAATGAAATTAGAAGAGGTATGCGACAGCTGGCATACACTTTTCACCTAGCCTCCCGCCGAAAAGTGATGAAGAAAACAGTGACTTTTTACCATTATTTAAGCATGCAATACGGCGGTATATTTGTTTGAATTATCGCCCCACTGAGGGCTATTGGCGACGGGCGTCATAATTTAGAACCACAGTCAGTATATTTATTCAGTAATAAACAAGTGTATCAGTTATTTCCGTGTTATTTACAACGCATAGAACTTTATGGCGAATTTCTAAAATAACTGTTAAATGGATGAACGGTTTACTGTGATGTTTGATACGCTGTTGGGCCTTGCAGTTAAGTTCGCACGGGGACTAGCATCTGTAAGAAGCGTCCATGTTTGATTGTGTAGGCAGAACATGTGCATATTTTTAGTTATTATTTATGTAGAAACGGAATTTATAGTACCATTAGATTGATTATTTTTACATAATATAAAGTAATATAAGTAATGTTTTAACGTAACCTGGATAGTATTTTCTAATATACGTCACAGACGAGGGTAGAAGACACGTTTATGAAAAACAAAAAAATCCATTTAAAAAAAATAGTTTTTTTTAATATGTTCAGAGAACCATTAAATATTTTGGAAAGTTATGCTTTAAGTTTATTAAATCCAATGAAATCCTACGATAAAATATACCGTTAGCTTTACGAGAGAAACATAGGCGATTGCAAAAGAAAATTCTGACAATTTGGCTAAGTTTGCCGATTAATTAGACGTTGTTTCTTAAGAAACAGGTATACGTTGTTAATTAGAGGTATTTAGCTGAACAACAAATAATTTGTCCTTTTAATATTTTCTGAATCCTAATTAGCGTCGAAGAAAACATGTGGCAAGGGAAAAAAATTGAGATTTAATACAACTATCAAAAATTATTTTTTTAAATTAAGTTGCACCCATTACTTAAAGTGTAAAAATGTTTTCACAATCCAATTATTTTGAAAAGAAGTTTGGATATTTAAATCGTTTGTTCAAGAAACTGTAAATTGAAAAAAAAAAAAGTTACATAGTAAACTTGTCAAAACATAGTAAACTTACAAAACTAGTCATCAATACAGTGTCATATTATAGCATGGATTTGCTTGGCGTTTTGATAAAGTTATCTATTTATTGTATTATTATATTCTTATTCATAAATCATATTTATTAATTAAAATTTTACCTGTTAAAATGACCTCCCATACACACACCAAGAAGAATATCCACGACACCCAGTTCACAGTCTTAATTCCCATTCTGCACCAAAACATTCTAAACTCTCAAAAAGTCACTCTCCACACGACATCAAAACTTTTCAGTCGAACAAACATTGTCAGAAAGGAACACTGTAATCCAAAAAATAACCCGGTCCGTAGGCCATAGACGAAACTTGTGTCACAACGTTGCATGCAGTGCCTCGGAACTAAGGATTACCGTTACTTCCGAGCGGTTGATGCACTCTGAACTGAAAGGAAAAGAGGAATATTGTGAGGTTTGGATTCTCGCCAAGTTGGGTTCGTTGTTCGGCGCCAAGGGCCGCCAAGAGTCGCCGTGTTTGGTGTTTTTTAGAGGTGATAAAGAAATAATGACTTGTTTTGGATGTTTTGAACTTGATGTCCAAATGTCTAAAAATTATTTGAAGACACTCTGTTTTATTTGTAAAAAAAGGACTGAAAAAATTCAAATAATTATTAATTTAAGTAATTAATTTTATTGAAGACAAATTTATATTGAGTACATTTGGACATTACGTATCCTACATTGTTGCAAATATATGGAAATCACGGAGTAGAAATAAATAAAAGCTTAAATAATTATTGTAATTTTAGTAAATTAGATGTCTTTGGAAAAAAATTCATGCAAAAAACTAAAGAGAACATTTAGAAGTTTAAAAAAAAGTATGTATAACTTTTATTGAGAAAATAACAAAACGATTAGTTCAATTAACTTCATTAACACAAAACAACATTACAGAATAATTTTTGATCGTCACAAGGGGGTTAAAAAAACTCGTATATGTAACTAAATAATCATAATTGTAATTAATAAGACACAATAATAAGACGCATTATAAGTTAATAAAAAACCGCAAAAAATAATAAATTTAAATACATGAATGTAAACAAAATAAAAATAAAAATGTGGCAATGCTAATGCTATATAATCAAAACAAATGCCAAAATAAGCGTTCTTATTAAATAAAAAAAAATTGAGAGGAGGAGGAGTGAAAACTGTTTTTCTGGTTGACAATAAAATAACTGTGGACTGCCCAGAGATATATTCCTGGACATTTAAACAGAAGTGAATTTAATTTGTTAAAGAAATAACTGTGTGTGTGTGAAAACTGATTATCATAAGTTATGAAAACCAAAACGTGCCCTTGTAAAATCCACTTCAAACTGATTTAATTTGAGAGGATTTATATTTAAAGTTAGATAATAGTAATATTAAAAGATCACGATTTTACATCAAGTGTCTCATTAAATACAATTTTATTACTATTTTTTTTTCAAAGACAGTTTTCTTAAATACATCATTGTGGAACTTGTCAAACTCGCGTTGTTTCATTTATAAAATACTACGTCCGTCACCAATAGCCCTAGTGTAGATCTAGTGCAACGATAAATCAAACTAAACTAAAAAGTAACATAATTTACTTCAATAGAAACTGAACAACGAAATTAGTTTTCTAATTAACTAAGGTCTTCGAATTATAGATTTACCAAAAAATGTATAATAACCATCTGTCATCAAACGCATTCGAATAATAACACTAACAGGAAATAAAAGCTTTCCCAAAATAACCCAACCCCAGCATCTTGCGGTTGTTTGGTTATTGTTCTTTTTCTTGCGGCGAAAGGCAAAAGGACATGTCGTTCCGGGGTTTTGAGATAACAGAATCAAAATAACGATGTAATTAGACAATGTAATTAAGGGTTTATTCTCCGGGATTGCCTCGATGAATTGGATGTGTGCTTGGTTCCTTGTTTATAAGACACGGTAAGATCTTTTGTGTCTGGAAACTAGCGTCTAGAAAAACTGTGTCTCGAAGCTTGGAACTAAAAGAAATATTTATTTAATAAGTACGACTTAAAAGTAAATGAAGCGTGGGTTAAAAATTAAATATGATTGATTATTCCTGGACTTTGGTTTGTAAGAAACGAACTAAAACAAAAGTTTTTTTAAAAAAACATAAAGGGGAAAATTCTTGTGTCCTTGTGTTCATAAGATACGGTAAGATCTTTTGTGTCTGGAAACTAGCGTCTAGAAAAATGTGTCTCGAAGCTTGGATTTGAACGAAAGATTTTATTAGCACGACTTAAGGGGTCATAGGAGTCTTAAAAATGTGCAAAGAAGGTACTACAAAACATAGTTTGATCTTTCATGTCATTTTTGAACTACTCAATGTATAAGTATAATTTTTTTTTGTAACTCTACAAGATTTATTTATTATAAAACAAGTTTTAAAATTTATGAAACTTTAGCCAAAACTAAAATAAATGATATTAAACATGAAGCTATTTGAACACATTACCCATTAGGCTTGCGCGGCAAATTGTGAGGTCAAAATTTAAAAAATGACCAAGAAAATGACTTTATATTGTACAAATATGTACAAACAAGGACAAATACCTAAATTTTCAGCTCAATTTTAATTAGAAATTATTTTTAAAACAATTTAAAATCAAAATTTTTAAATTTTTATTAATTTTTTTAGAAAAAAGTTCTTAAAATAATTTCTACTTAAAATTGAGCTGAGAATTTAGGTATTAGTCTTTGTTTGTACATATTTGTACAATATAAAGTCATTTTCTTGGTCATTTTTTCAATTTTGACCTCACAATATGCCGCGCAAGCCTAATCACAATGTGTTCAAATAGCTTCATGTTTAATATCATTTATTTTAGTTTTGGCTTAAGTTTCATAAATCTTAAAACTTGTTTTATAATAAATAAATCCTGTGGAATTACATATAAAAAAATTATACTCATGTATTGAGTAGTTAAAAAATGACATGAAAGATCAAACTATGCTTTGTAGTATATTCTTTACACATTTTTAAGACTCCTGTGACCCCTTAAGAGTGTGGGTTAAAAATTAAATATGATTGAGTAATTCTGGATTTTTGTTTAATATAAACAAACTAAAACAGAAGGTTTTTTCACATAAAGAGGAAAATTCCTGTGTTTTTGTGTTCATAAGACACTGTTGGAACTTCTGCGTCTGAAAACTAGCGTCTAAAAAAAGTGTCTCAAAGCTTGGAACTGAAAGAATTTATTTAATAAGTACGGCTTACGAGTATGAGAGTAAATTGAGTGTGGGTTAAAAATTAAATATGATTAATTATTTCTGGATTTAATTTTATAGGCTAATTCCATGCAAAATTGCCCCTTCTGTAATGTACGTCACGCAGGGTTGTCAAAAACCCGGGTTTTTTCATAAAAAACCCAACCCACTTGGGTTTTTGGGGGGTTTTCAGGGTTTTAGGGGTTTTTTTCAGGGTTTTTGGGTTTTTTCAGGGTTTTTGGATATTTTTGTCTGAGTTTTGTGGTTTATTTAGAGAAGTTTTAATTAGAGAAGATATTTTTATAGAGAGAAGTTTTGTAAAAAAATGTAAGAACTAACAGAACAAGCAAAAAAATTCGTCAGGTCGCTTAAATCGAAAGGAATTAAAAAAGATTGGTAGACGTTGTTAAAGAATAAAGAAACTGGTTTGCATTGATTATAATCAGGAATGTTGCAAATTAAAAGAGAATAATTTTAAAAAACTGACAATTGCATAAAGAGATAATGAAGAATGTTGCAATTTAAATTTAGAAATGATTATCTAGAAAAGAACCAAATATTGCTTGCGTATGTGAAAATTATGTAACCGCCAGAATATAGTAACTGTAGAAATTTCAATTTGAATAAAAAAAGTATTAAAACATACTTTAAAAAATTTTGGAACAAAACATATTAAGAATAATACTAAAGTATTAATTAAAAATGATATGAAATATATTTTTTGTTTGTATAAAAAATTTGAACTTTTTTAAAAAAATTCAATTAAGGGGATTTCAGTTCAATTGCCCACTTGGGCTTTTTCAAGGGTTTTTTCAATTTTTTTTTTTTTTTTGAAAAAACCCACCCGGGTTTTTTCGGGTTGGGTAAAATCATACCAACCCTGACGTCACGTGTATTAAAAGCGATTATTACTGCAACTTTTAATATTAAATGAACAAAAAAAATTGCGGAATTGCTGATCTACACTTATTGCAACGAAATAATGCAACATACTTTAATTTGATTTATTTTTAAAATGTAGGTGTTTAGTTTGAATTGTTGTCACACTAAAGCTACACGAGGGCTATTGGCGACGGGCATCGCATTTTTAGAAACACAGTCAAGAGACGAGCCGTCACCTGAGTAGGCACCTAACGCAACCGTTAAGGACACAAACTTAAAGAGCGTCTTACACAACAGTTTCATAGAATTAGCCTATGGTACTTGTGGTTTAGTTTGATTGCCATAAAAATTGAAAGAAAAAATTCATACACCATCTCTGCTCATGAGACAACTTTACATCTTTTGTGTCTCGAAACAAGTTTCTAAAAAAAGTGTCTCGAAACTTGGAACGAAATAATTCATTTAATATGTACGATTTTAAAGTAAATATGTTGAAAATAAAATGCGATGAATTATTTTTGGATTCAGTTTGAATGTCAAATGTGTTTCAGTTTGTTTCTTACTAATATGAAAAGAAGAAAATTCCTACGCCGTCTCTGTGCTCATAAGACACGGTTAGATATTTTCAGTCTAGAGAAATTGATTGTACACCGTTTTTCCGACTAAAATTATCCGAATTTCTGATTATCCGATTAGGTCTCAATTACTTCGGATATTTGGAATTGCACTGTATTATATTTTTGAAAACTAGAGTCTAAAATAAGTGTCTCGATCATTTTAACTGAAAGTAAGAATTTATTCAATACGTGCGTCTTAAGAGTAAATGTTGCGTGTTATAAATTAACTGTGATTATATCGGGATTTATTTGATAGTTATTATTTTCTTAAAAGGTATTGCATCAATTTATAAACATTTAAGTTTACTGAAGGATTTTATATATTTTGGGTGTGGCAGGCATGTTAATATATCTAAAAGTTTTACTTAAAATAATTTAAAATAGTATTAAAAGTATTATGTTTAATGATATAAATGGTATTGCATTTCAGAGAAAGCTTTTTTTTTTTGAAGTATTCAGTTTCTTTTAAAATTAAGATTGAATGAGGGTTTTTTTTTCAATGAAGAATTGGTTTTGATGCATATTTTTTCATATACTTGGTGTCAATATCTTATTCGAAAAAATTCTGATAAAATTAAAATTTATCTAAACCATTATTCACAATGCGCGCTTTTATTTTCTTTCAGGTTTTTTAATAAAAGCAAATGATAACGAAGATGAATAAATTACATTTGTGTTGAAAAGGATAAAAATAACTAATTTGTCTTTTCACTAAGCAGACATAACTTTTGCTATGCACAAGTTATTTTTCAAAATTATATCTGTTTATACATCGGGGGGAAAATCAATTTTTCACAATTACACTCGAGTCTGTTTATATTTAGAAAAAAATATATTATATAGCAACCCTGTAAACCAGCGTACACGTTAAATTAATAACTGAAAGCTTTTTAACGCATAAACAATGATTTTTTGTGGAAAAATGAAGACTTATTTTAGGAAATTTTATTAATATGTGGCGAGCACCTTTTCTGTAACCAGTTGGATCTACATATACATGTAACTTTAACTGAGTATTTTGTATAAATACGGAAAGCGCTGCTTCTTTGGCGCGCACACCCCTTTTGGGATATTATTATTTATTTCTGTATATTTAGTTGTGCCGAGGATTTTATTTTGAGTTCATCACGTTTTCAATTTAGGAAAATTTTACTTAACTCTTTAAGTTCAACTCCCATTTTACAAGTGAAGCAGTTAAACTTTTCGCACTAACCCCCCAAAAAAAGTTTTACTACAATTAGTCTGTAAATAATAAAACACTACTCCTTAAATAATAGAAGAAAAAAACTTCATATATTATTAAACAGAAGCAAATACATATTTTTCCACAAATGTTTCCGTAAAATGTCATCCATAAATGACATTAAACAATCGCTGTCCATGTTAGCATAATTCCAGGGTCTGGGGAATTAGCTGTCACACTTAAGAGGGAATGGGCGCGCTGCACCGGGGGTCTCCAAACTCAAGTGCCTCAATGCTAATCCAATAGGGAAAAAACTATTTTCTTTGCCACATTTCTCCGGATGTATTGAATATTTTAAATAGTGGATTTTTTTATGTGACAAATGTAGCTGACTTACAGGTCCCGACAATCCCACTTTTGGAAATTAGTACGAATATATTTTTCAATATTCAATAAATTGTTTTACACAAATTATTCGAAGCAATTTAAAAAAAGTGGGATTATAGAGACCTGTAAGTTATATACATTTATCATTTGAAAAAAAAAGGTTGTAAAAATATTCAATACAGCCGGAGAAATGTGGCAAAGAAAATAGTTTTTTCCCCATTGGATTAACATTGAGGCACTAGAGTTTGGAAACCCCCGTTCAAACGCACCCATTCCCCCTTAAGTCCACACCGTTCGTCCAAATGAACGGACACGTGGGAATTTTACTAATGAGTCATTTTACTCACGCTGATTATTTTCCATTGATTCTTCCGCTCTTATGCGGGAAAATCATTACAGCGAATTTTCCCATGTTTGGAACGGGGCCAAATGGTTAATTTCTTTTATGAGATGTGTTTTTTATTTGTTGTTGAATTTTCTTAAAATGTCCTACGTTTGATTATTTAAGAAGCAAAAAGTACGATGCCATAAGAAATTAAAGGGAACGGGCAAAATTAATAGAAGTAATCATTTCTGGTAATTGTAGATTTCGTTATTGGCTTTTTGATTAGTCCTTTTAGGGTATAGTCCAGCAAAACTAAGACAAAAAAACCGTCAACCTCGACAAAATTGCTTCACAGGCATTTTAAATGGCATTCGTATCAGAAAATGGTGTATTTTAACATATCCAAAATTGGACAAAATCCGACCATGGGAACCCCCCCCCCCCAAAATGCATTTCAAAATTCCATTTTCCCATGTTATCGCATTTCTTAGCATTAGATTACATGTTTCTAATGGCTAATTTTAATATGACAATAACTATAATATTAAAATAAAATTTTCTTATGTATCTGGTTAGTAAATCCAATATTGGCTGAGTCGTCAAATTATCTGGATGGGAAAATCGTAGGCACGCATGTCATATGATATTGCGGTATGTAAAAGGTCCCTTATATACCCATTTGGCTTGCGTTTCCTCGGCAAAATTAAATCTCGGCGAGCTTCAACAATGGGTAGGATTAGAAGTGATCTGGTGATAGAACAAGTGCTCATGCGATTTAGGGAGGGTGGGCTGCAAGGGTGGGTTGACACGAGGAAGTGGATTTACAGAAATTCAACAGGGAATTCGGCTTAATTAAATCAATGCCTGTGTGTTCTCTTTACATCCTCGCAATACAAGAATACACCAAGACTTCGTTTGAAACTAGCGAACTGCACAAAGAAGTTGGAGTGAGCAGGCGATACAGATATATAAGAGACTTCCTGATTCCTGAAAGTTATGGAATGTATGAAACCAATTTCCTTTTCTTATGAAACCAATGTTTTTCTTGATTTCTAAACACTGATTTGGTAGTATGAACGATAACTGTGCTACTTTGCTGCTGACTCAGTTGGAAAACGTGCACGTGTGTGACAAATGTTGCAACTTTTCCACAAACATTCGATGACGAAGTGTTTACAGAAAATCCCCTATCTTGCTGTAAATTAGTAGTAAAATAGCCTTATGTCCTTCATATTCGATGTCAATCTGTTGTCTTCCAGCTGAGGAAAATACGTTATTGCAGCCACCGGTAGCTGTTTATCCTTCGTCAGTTTTTTCAGTGCTGTACCTTTTCCAATCCCAAAGATTCTTGACGTAGTATCAGAACCAGTAAAAGCATGCGAAAACAAAATATTTTTTCAAATATCACTACCCATCAGCAAGACTTTATCTCTGATATGGGTGTAATAATACGTTGTTTATTTGTATCATTAACCAAGAAATTCTCTTTGTGTCCAACAAACTTCATATACCAGGAATAAAGTTCACAGTCTTGCTAACTTTGGAATTGATGCGACGTTTTGGGGCTTTTGGAATTGATGCGATGTTTGTCCTTAATTGAAGGAGCACTATCGTAGCCATCGAAGACAACAATAGCGTGCCGTAATTATTAAATGTGAAGTTGGAGTATGAATTTGCAATGTCCTGGTAGGTATCCCCAGTCTTCCACGGCGTACAGTGAAGTAAGCATCCACCATCTTAAACGTACTAGACAATATTGCTTCAGTTTCTGGAATGTCTTCTGCAAACAAGTAATCACACTTTTCCATTATCGCATGGGCTAACTGAGGCTTGTCAGCTTTCCTTAATAGAATTCTATATTCTGGCGGGTAAGCAAGCATAGAAATCACAATTTAAGGCATCTACAGGATTCATGTCGCCAACTGTAGCAACAGTCATCATTCTCTAGAACAACAAGGCTGTATCTATGTCAATGTCTTTGCCAGAGCACCAACAAAAGCATTTTATTCACCAAAGACAGTTTTTTTTTTTTCATTATTTATTTTTGAGATTGCAATATGTGTTTTCTAATATGAAAAGTATGGCGTAAGAAACCAGGCAAGATTTCTAAATTGCAACTATGCATTCAAGATCATACACTTTTGACGTCTTTTTGACGTGAACGACCCACTTTTCTTTTTGGACTTTCTCAGGGTCACACACATCGCGGAACTGGTCCAATTTTGACCCAGAGATATGTAAAAAAAATATGAAAGTACTGTCGATATTTATGAGAAACAAACAAAGACCAAATTACTATCAAACTAAATTCCGAAATAATCATATTTAATTTTAAACTCACACACCATTTACTCTTTAGATGTGCTTTTAGTAAAAAAATCTTACTTTTAGTTCCAAGGTTCGGGACACTTCATTCTTTAGACGTTAGTTTTCAAAAATATTTACGGTTTTACTCTTAATAACCGAAGTAATTGGGACCTAACCACTATCGGATAATTAAAGTTGAAAAAAATATCTTACTACTAAATATCTTACTACGAAAATCATAAACAATTAATTTGATATTATAATCTCCTTCATAAATTCGACAGCAGTTAAATATGCCATGTAATGTGGAAATCCGAGAAATGGTTAAAAATCCGATAAATCCGGCATGTTGTAGGCATGTAATAATTATCTATTTATCATCACAAATTGCTCATTGTAGCATTATAATTCCATTAAGAGAGAATAATTCACTAAGTATACATATCCTCTTGAAATGGGTATAATTTTATAAAGACGTTTTCAATACTTCAGAGATTCAATTCCGTGTTTCAATTTAGATTAATTTTTTATGAATAAAATCACAAAGTAAATACGACTTTCACGCGTCTCCTTTTGAATGGAAAATAATAAAAGAACACTTTTTATATCAGACAATCTCATTAAGGTTCGAATCAAAAACCCATCCTTAGAAAACTATCGCCAAATTCAGACAACAAATGCCTCGAGATATATGAAGAAAAAAAATCAGACGACATTTTATACTTTTTGGGTTGAGTTGTCACAATGGGCAAAGAGGGACATTCCATTGAGCTCGAAAATGAAATATCCCCCAGGAAGACAACGACCAAATAGATGGTTGGAAGAGGGGAAGAGAAGAAAGGTAAGAATAAATTGGAGATGTTCGGTATGAAAAAGTAGTGAAGATTTATAAAGGTCTTTAAATTGATGGAATAAGCCCAAATATAATACAGATAACGGCATCCTAAAACAAACGCGTCTCCTTTTGTTTTCTAAATATCAATTATCGTCGCATGAAAGCTGCACGATGTTGGGTTAGACTTGAATTAACGTCGCACTAGAGCTACACGAGGGCTATTGGCGACGGGTGTCGTATTTTAGAATCACAGTCAAGTGACGAAAGCTGCACGAGGGAAATTGGCGAAAAGGCTTCATAATTTAGACTCCTAGTCAAGTGAGAAACCGAAACCTGAGTAGGCACAAAACCTCAACTTTTAAAGGCGACATCGTGTGCAGCGTTGGTACTTTGTATCGTATTTAACGTAAACTCCCGCTACATGGGGTTATTATTCATCGGACTTTTGGTTGCACAGACCGTTAAACGTCTTCAGTTATTTTGGCAATGTCAATTTCCGAATTAGGAGATTTCGCATGCAAGGCAAACGCCCTGCCTGCCTGCCTCAAGACACCTACACTCTAAAAAATGAATGCTCAAAAACGACGAAATTTTCCTTAAATTTGACGATTCCGTTACTGGCAAATGCTCCGAGTTTTCGTTTCCTCAAAGTGAGGAAATTTGAATCATAATTTTTATGAGGTTTTTAATGTCGTCTAATCTAAAAAAATATTTCGTCATTTTTGAGCATGTGAGTATAACAATGAGATTCAGTTTCCTCAAAATCAAGATACAGAATCATTAAATCACGATCGTAAAAGTGAGGATTCGCGTTTCCTCAAAAGTCAAGGGATAGTTTGACGAAAAAATCCTCAAAATTAACGAAATGAGGCTTGAGGATTCATGAATCGTCAAAAATGAACGTGTTATTTCTAAGAGTGTATAATGGCAACCCACTAATTGTATCAATTTAAAGTTACATTTTCCATACCTTAACCAAGGAAGTGGGCATTTAGTTGTCATACCAAATTGTTCTACGTTCCACCCATTGTTATATAGTTAATCTAATATAGTAAAGCAATAGGTGATACCAAGTTTTTTTTTTAAAGCTTGTTTTGAGGGCTCCTTTAAATTTTAAAGTGGAAGCCCGGGCTTCTACGACATGTGAGGTGATCGGGCAATAGATGCCTTCACTTGCCAACCCCGTTTTAACACTACATTTCGACCAGACACCATCTCGATTTCATTCCCACCTCCTCTTTAGTAGACAGAAAGAACGGGAAACAGATGGGCATGTCAGTACCACCCCCGTCCCCCAAAAGTAAGTATTCATGGATTTCATTTTTTACCCCCTTGTCTGTAACCTCGCAACTGTCGAAGATCTTGGGGGAAGAGGAATAATGGAGATACACAGAATTCGCGACAGATTATTCGTGGCATTGCTGAATTTACGGCGAGATTGCAAGAAATTTCTGTTCTGTTTTTTTGTGTTCTGTGTTATTGACGATTGGACCCGAGAAAAAGCGTCTGTCTGTCTGAATCAGTGGAGGAGGATTTATATCAGAAATGAATGTCTGGCGAAGATTGGATTCTGATAGACAATTTTCTGGAGGTGTTTTTTTTTTTTGTCCTTGTCAGTGGAATTGTTATCGTCAATAAATAGATGAGTAAGGACGACAGACGAGCAAGTCAATAGACGAGGACGTGTTAAAGGTTTCCCTCGTAAAAAATGAGTTTTCAAACAATCATTTTTACTCAAAAACCAGAACTATATGTTCATAATTTCGAGTACTTTCTTTTCAGATTTTTTTCATTTTTGATATTCATTTTCGTAACTTTCGAGTAACTTTATTCTCAATAGATCCTTTATCAGTTTTATTTTTGGTGTTGTTCATCTTATCAAAAAACAAAACGAGTTATAATGAAAAATTATTAGATCATACACAAAAAAAGATAGCGCCCCCAGCGGCAAACCCAAGAACTTAACAATTAATAACTTTTCCGCAATTCTATTAACGTACAAACTCTTCCTCTTTGAAAGTTAAGATGCTAGATTTTCAATAAACATAGACTAATTAATCACTTAACAGGTTAATTAATCATTTAAAACTAGTCATATAGCAAATATACTAAGGCACGTTCACAAAAGCTTTTAATGATTTCCAACAATTAATCACTCAATGGAGCTCATTAGTTATAAATCAACTTTGGCCAGTTGGCCACTTTCAGTTTTCACACTATCCGGACTGAACCCAAAATTTTCTGAACTTTCGAAGGGCTGCGTTGCTTTTACAAAGTAGTATTAGAGATTTTTGTAAAATGTATCTTTAAAAAAATTTATATTGTATTTATTTATAGTCAAATACTACTAAGTAGTAAGGAAGGATTATAGATTGAAGCGTATAAGTTTTTTAATTTGTTTTTCGAGTAACTCAATATGTTATACAATACATAATTATTTTGTCCTACTACGGTCCTTATTTATCTTTTATACTTACTTTATTTAAATAAATTAATCAGGAACCCCAATCGGCCGGGACAAATTTTCTTACCAATAGTCGTTAATGGCTTACCTAAAGTCATTAATGGGTTCATTAACGGCGATTGGCAAGACATTTTGCCACGCGAAAATAAGAGTTGCTTAAGTTTATCTCAATAAACAAAATACACGACAAATAAAGACCATATACTTGAACAATTTATGTAGGACAAATGAACTTACAAAAAAAATTGATTTTAAAATTACTATATTTGTTCGAAAATGAAGGTGTTAATATGGTATACACAAAGTAGTTGCCAATCGGTTATTAGGATAAATATTAAAGCTCATTTTCGCGTGACAAATTTTCTTACTAATAGTCTTCAATTGGTTAACAATCTTAATAATAAAGAAAAGAAACCAAACCAAATTAACCATTAACTATTCAAATTCTATCAAACTATTCTAACCCTTGCCACATAACTATTCAAATATTCGTTACATCTACTCACCACCACCCCCTAGAGATATCGCGCCCTCACAACCCGTACTTCCGCCTCTCTTGGCGTCGGATTGGCGCATAAAAGAGCAGAAGAGCGCCCTCATTACACCCGTAATTGCACCCCGTTTCCCATCTGGCTACTAAAAGGCCGCGAAAATGCGTAATAGGAATATTCATGTGTTTTGGTTGAATTTTGAGTATGGAAAAGGATGGATATACGTGGTAATTGAAGAGGCATAGAAAGTTTGTGGAGATGTATTTAAACATCACAAATGAGGTGTTGAAAAGTTTGTGAAGAAACTTTCTGGTGAAATGGGTATATAGTAAAAGTAGCTTGCCTTGCAACTTTATTTTAAAAAATTATTTTTAAACAATAGCAGTAAAATAAATGAATGATTTATAAAATTGACACGACACGATTTAAAAAAGATAACAAAATAATTAGATAACTTAATAAAAGAGCTTAGTGGAAGAACGTGCTGAGTGACCTTTTTGAAAAAAAAAAATGAGATTTTAGTGTCACTGAACTTCTGACTTCATTATATGTATATAACGATAACACGCGCGCGTCTCCCCTTATACACAAACTTTAATTTGATATATGAAGAGTACAGGAGAGAAGCGGCTTAAATTCGTCGAAAACTTTCCGCAGCAGGCCACTTTGGCGATGATAGCGAGTAATACCCTAAACTGGTGCAAGAAAACCATTTCCCATCTACCGAGATTCACGTGATGCAAGATTCCTACACTTGGACTAAGCGAAGAAGAAAGAGAGAAACCGGTTTTCTGTCGCCAATGCCCGCTAAGCAGACACAATTACGGGAGGACTCCTAATAAATCAAGCAGTTCTTCCCCTGTACTCTTCATATTTTTAACTATTTGCAAGTACCGTTTTCAACAGATCGAAGTTACAAACTAAAAACTTTCTCATTCTCATTCTCTCGTTTTCACCTTTTTGTCGTCTTAGCACGTTCTTCCGTTATAAGCTCCTCCCTTATGTTATGTACAACCTACAGATAAAACATTCAGACATTCTTTGTGACGATTAAATGTTAATTCTTTTTAGATGAAAACTCTTTCTAATAATATACTTTTAACTTTCTCTTACAAACTCAAGCCCAAACAAATACGTTATTACATCCAAAGGTTATTCCCCTCTCGTAACACCCTCCCCCGTCCAACTCGTAGCAGTTGTGACAGAACATTCGCACCAAAGTCACGATTCCCGAAATATGAAAGTCCCTCCTCCAACACCCAAATCAAAAGGTGCAATCTATTTTCCCCCCTTTCGAACAAAAGCCGCCTAATCACAGTGGTGAATACCACGTAGGGTGTCTAGGCTGTTAGTTTGGCGGAAATGAAGGGGCCAAACTCTCTTGAAGTCCTCCCTTACTTTCACTTTGGTTGTCAGTTGTCACACTTTCACTTTCGCCTGCCTATAAGCAGGGCCGGATTTCTAAATAGGCTAAGTAGGCTGTAGGCCAAAGTGGCGAATTTTTTGGGGCAGCAAATTTTATGACCAATTAAAGCGGCATCTAGCATAAAAAATAATTATTAAGATACGAATATTTTTAAGAAATAAAACAAATAATTTAGATTAATAACCGTAAACGTATATACATCTCTAATATTTGGTGCAAACATATATGGTCACTGCTAAGGCAAGTGCACTTAGATGATCTAGTAAGTAGCCCTCACTTTTTTTTCTTTTAGTGTCACTCTTGCGCCTATCTATAGTTTGAGAGCTGTCACAGCACTTACATTTAGACTTATTTAAACGTAGTTAGTCCCAGGGAAATATTTGTTCTAGAACTATTTTTATAGGAATATAGTAAAACTATTAATAACGTCAATTTTTTTTGTTTCTTTCAGGATAAATTTCTTAAAAATCATTTGAATCTGTGAATTACTCATCCTCATACTTTTGTGACTATCTTCAGGCAGGATTTCCACTTGGGGGCGATGGCCTCCAAGTGGGCGATTTGTGTTATCAAGGGGACAAAAAATACTTGAGGTGCGATCCGATCAGGGAGCGATGAGCATTCAAAATAGGGAAATTAAAATAATGTTGCACCTCTGAACAGTAAAACCATTCTATAACCATAACCAAACCAGACAATTTTTTTTTTCTTTCAACTCTTAAATTGGCTATAAATCAGTAAAATTATCTTAGTTAATTATTTAACATTTGTTCTTTAAAAATATATGTTTTTGTTTTTTTTTTCTATTTTATTTAAAAGTGACCGGATACAGCTTCTTTGGTTGTTGTTTTTTAAACGGTAGTAAGCTTTATAAAACTGTTTTTTAGTTACACTTTAACTCATATTATGATTAGTCATAACATGAAAATTAAAAGTGGGCGATGCATGTTAATCAACCTAAAGAACGAGGCGATAGTCCAGAAAAGGTTGGAAACTACTGAAGTAGACTAAGAGGAGAGTTGAGTTGTTTCCTCCCTGCCTGGAAACGGGGGAGTGGATTCATATGGATGCATTTTGCGCAGACTTTGCGGCACCCTCTAATTAGACGGCGGTGACGTAATGTGTTTTGTTTGGCAATTTCCACTTCAGTGGTTCCAATAAGATGAGCAAATTGGGGGGTGGGGGGAGTACATATCGTCCCCTCCCATCTGACCGTTACAAACACGTAAAATAACGCGCTTTCACCATTCACTCCTGGCAAATTCCATGCAAAATTACCCTTACTGTAGTGTAAGTATGTTAAGAGTGATTATAAATACAACTTAACAATAGATGAAAACGAATTAGAGAAATAGATTATCTACATTTATTTTTTTACAACCTGTTTCATTTAATGTGAGTTTTTTCAAATTTGATGTTTTTTAACTTACTAATTACAGAAATCTTCCCAGTTAGGTTGAATTTAAGCCTTACAGTCTCTTCAGCAGTGTATGTGAATTTAAAATTGTTTTAAATCTAAATTTAATTTTGAAGCTTACAGAAAGCGATGCCACACTGCGACTTAAAAACTATTTATAAATTATTATAAGTTTTGTGTTCAGATGTCTGTATAAAGACGCAAACTCACAATAATGTAACTTGTTCGCTCCAGATGTAAAAGTACGTGGATCTATGTGTATTTTTACCATTCAAAACCAAAAACTCTACAAATTAACGTGACGCTCAGCAAATGTAAAACATTTTTTTTTTTTCAGAATTAATTGCAAACATACTTTTTACTTGAAAGTATGTAATTCTGAGAAAAATATGTTATACATAAAGAAAATATGCTTAAGGCATTAGCAAAAATGGTAAAGCAAAATAGGGTTTTTCTCATTTTAAGACGTTTGAAAATTAAGTTAACTACACTTAAATTAGTGTTCTTCCTTTTTTATAGTGATTTTAAACTTCATTCCACACTACACTACGACTAAACACAAAGCAGTTGTTCTGTTCTAAAATAAGATTTCTTAACGATGCTCCAAGATTCTAAAACAAAAAAAAATTTACGACGTTTGTCGGTCATAAACCCCCATTTCCTTTTCACTTCAAAATCCCTGACCATATGCCCAAAAACCAAGAATACATTGCCAAAGACTAACAAGATAAAGTGAGACTAACTTGAAAAGAAAACTGATTACTTTAAACAGTTGTTTTAGAGAAAATGTTTCTCTTTTTCACCATCCGCCTTTGAAAGAAGAGCGTCAGAGGAAGATTTCCAGATGGATTCATTCTTGTTAACAACTCTTTTGCAATAGTGTGACAAACTAGTAAGTATTTGAATTTTGATTTGAGTGTAAAATGTTTGAAAATGAGAATAGCAAGTTTTAGTAGTTAACTGTAAGAGATTATTAGTTTGTATACATTCAGCTTACTGTTGCTAATTCTGTTGAATACTATAATTTCAACAAAAAAATTAATGTATTCGAGTTTTATAGATATCAAAAAAAATTAAAAGTTTGTTACCTTAAATGTGATTTTTTTCTTTTTTAAATGGATACTTTACTCTGCAAAATATGATTTCAACAACAAAAAATAGATTAGTGTATTTGAGTTATATAAATATTTAAAAAAGTTAAAAGTTTGTTACCTTTCATGTGAACTTTTTTATTTTATGATATTTAATAAAGTAAGTGTTTATTGAAAAAATTAAACAAAATAAAGTTTATTCGATATCTTTACGGTTTTTAAAATAAATTAGACAAATTCAGTCAAAACGTTATTCTCTTTATAGAATTCCAAAAATTTTGTTTCAGGAACTGAACAGATATATGTAAGTTAACTGAAAATAAAATCGAAACTTAACATGCGGACGCGATTAAGCCTAAAAATACCAATGTTTATTTAAATAAGGAAAATAAAAACATAAGTTTAATATAGGGAAGGGTTTTGAGAAGATATATAAAGATATAATATATAGCAATTTTGCGCTGCAAAATATGGTTTTCCCATGTATAAGAACCCTCACTGATTTCAGAAAATACTATATTTTCCAAAAAATAGTTTTTCCTAGAAGGATGTTTTCCTAAACAAACAGATATTTTAACTAATTTCAATTCTTGCAGAAGGAAAAGTTACGACACCCAAAGTTCTAGCTTTCTACACAAGCAGAAAATAAGAAAGAATTTTCAATTTTTAAACTATCTCAAGCATTTTTGCTAGAAATATCTATTCCAAAAATTTTTTTAGCCAAAGTAATTTCTTGTTGATAGCAATCAAATTTTCGTCGAAGAATTCCCAATGCATTCCTCGAGGAGTTTTGCTCACGTTTCAAGGGATTTCGGCTATTCCAAAACTTCAATGATATTACAGTTTTTGAATATCTAAAGGAGAGTTTTATCAAGTTATTTTTCAAGAACATTTATTTTCGAATTGCAAAACTTCAATTATCCGGAGCAATTTGAACTAGACATATTCGGATATTTGGAGAATTTCGGTTAGGTTTAAGTTATCGCCGCACTAGAGCTACACGAGGGCTATTGGCGACGGGCGTCGTATTTTAGAACCACAGTCAAGTGACGAGCCGACACCTGAATAGGCACCCGCCGCAACAGGGCGACATCGTACGCAACGTTACGACTTTGAAATATATTTAACGTGCACTCGCTTAAACGCGGTATTATTTGTCGGACATTTGTGGCTGCACGGGCTGTTTATAGGTTGGCAGTTATTTTTGCCCGAACCCGGAACCTTTCGCATGCTAGGCGAGTGCCTAACCGATTGGGCTCTCCAGCTCCTTGGAGAGTTCCTTGAAAAAAGAGTATATTTCAATAACAGGAATGACAGTTGGAAAGGACTATGTAACCTAAAACAAGCCAATTGAGAATATCCTACTTTTCTAACTGATATGTGATTGTAAAATCTGTCCTGTTAAATGAGAATAAAAAAATTATAGGTGTTTTGGAAAGTTATCGACACTAATATACGTCGACTACTTTTTTTTAAAATTAAAATCGAATTACAAAACTAAAGAACAAATTATTAATGGCGGGAAAAATGTGAAATAAAAAAATTCTTGTTCTTTTGTCTGCAATGTTGAAACATGAGTGTAAAGAAACGTGTGTGTTGTTCCTTAAATTCCTACTCAAAACGCAATTTATGAAATGCACGCACCCCCCCCCCCCCAAAAAAAAAAAAAAGATTTCGGCTCAAAACTTTGCTTACTTCAAGGTGAACTTTTTCTGTCAGGCTTAAAATATTTAAAAACAAAAGCTGAGTTGTTTTGAGTTATACAAGGAAGAAAGTAAGTATTTTTGCCAATCGCCAATTTTAATCGATTTATAGACAAGTTATATTTCAAACTGCAGTCGAACTCCGACTATCCGAATCAATTATTACCGGTTTGCATTCGGAAAATTGAAATTTCTTTTAGTTTATTTAAATTAACGTCGCAATAGAGTTATACGAAGACCATTCTTTTACACTTCGGAATCGGACAGTTATGATCGAATAATTGGTTTGTTAGGTTTCAATTATCGTCGCACTAGAGCTACACGAGGGCTATTGGCGATCGAATAATTGGAGTTCCACTGTATTTTAGTTGAAAAAACTGCCACAATGTTTTTCCTTTATTTTTCTCACAACAAGAAACGTTACGACGAATAAAAGTTAGATAATTTTTTTTAAAAAAGTTATTTTGTTCTCAATATCAGAATTTAAATCGTCTATTCTGCATTGCTTCTAAGTTTTTGGTCGCCACAGCTGAAGTTTATGACTCTACATTTACATATAATGTTTTTTAATGTGACAGCAAATATCGTGCTAAAAAAAAACATATTTCTCTTAAACTTCAGAATAAAAGAACAAAAAATTAACATACATGAGTGGGCGGAAAAGTGACGCATTTACAAGAATGACTTTTCGAGTAGAGTCGAATTATAGTCTCACTATTGGCGACGGACGTCATCATTTCGAACCACAGTCAAGTGACGAGCCGACACTTGAGTAATAAGTATGCGGCGTTGGGACTTTGACGCATATTTTCGAGCACTTCTTTACACGGGATATTATTCGCAGGAGTTTTTTAGAAGCACAGACCGTTTTTAAGGTTGGCAGTTATTTTTGCAATGCCTGGGACCCATGACTTTTCGTGTCAAAACTAACTTAACCATATGCGGAGTACGTGCTCGTTAAATCTGTTGGGTCCTAAAGTCCGGTGGGCGGTCATAGCGCAGTTTCCCATGGGTACAGGTTCCTGGAGACTATTTCCCTCCTCTTCAGGGACATGTCTAAATTGTGGAGGTGGCGCGCGATAGATAGCAGCATCTGTCACGTATGTGTGTGCCTGCTTGTGTGTGTGTGTGTTGTGTCTGTCTTACTTGACGAAGGTCTATAAGCGGGTCTCTGACCAAGCACACAAGCCTGAAAATGTATGTATATACCAACCAACTACATAAACCATTGAAAATTGGAAGATCTATTAATGTTAGCAAATCTAAAAATAACTGTTAGAACAGTTGGGATGTAATTAGCTGAAACTTTGTTTTCCCACAACAAAATACAATGGTAGAGAACCTATACGACTACTATACCATGCAAATTGGAGAAATAGTGATCAGGGATCAGGAGTCATAGATCCATTTGATTTCGGCCATGTCATAGCCCAGTGGCTTAGTGGTAGTGCTTCGCATTGCCACGCCACAGGTCCGGCGATCGAATCCAGGATTGGGCAAGGTTGACCCATCCTTTCATTCCTTTAGTGTGTCGATAAAACGGGTACCAAGGATGCTTGGGAACTAAACACTAGGGGCTCCGCATGAGGCTGACCATTACGGGACTTATCATAATTCAGAGGACCGGTGTTCATATAGTAGTATCCATAGAGTTAGGAAAGATAATAGAGCAGTCCATGTATGTGCGCAGCAACGCACAAAAGAAGCAGGCAGCTGTGCATCTTGGGATTCCTCAGTGCCAGTTTCGGTTGCGGTTCGGTCGGTTCGGTTATGCGCAGTAGCTCGATAAACCCCTGCTTCAAACCATTTGAACTCATAGACCCCTCTACTCCTCTTTCCTAACGCTATGGGACATATACCTAGAGCACTCCAGACCCCAAAGGTCACGAAAGCTGAAATTGGCTCGGCAGACCTAAGCCCCGTAATGGGCTGTTGTGCCGAGGAGTAGGAGTATGTCATAGACACGACAAAAATAGGAAAGCTTCATGAACTTGAACAAGTGCTGATATACGTCCCTTTTCCACTTACAGCGTGATACATATTAAGTTATAAAATAAGAAAATGAATTTTTTACTATCGCCCATCTAATACTCCCCAAAACATAGCAATTCCACCAAAATCACATCCCCATCCTCTATAAAAAAAATCCCCGTCTTGATTTAATTAACTCCGATAAGACGCCAGCAAAATGTCCCATTAAACGTCCCAATAAATAATTTCCCGCGCTCCAATAAAAAATGGCGCCATCCGCAACTGATGCCATCCGGAGAACAAGAAAAAGCGCGTCTTATCTGCCATTCCCCAAAAAGCCCTCCAGGAAGGCGACTCTCGTGCACTAAGTGCTAGCAAGCAGGACACGTTTTCGTTGCTAGGATACGCTTTTAAAGATTCGTTTTCTCATTGCATATTTATTTATTATTTTTCGAGGCTAGAAATGAAGAAGTGCAGTCGATATTTAACACCCTCCAGAGGGCTTGCTCGAACAGGTTGGAAAATAAGGGGGGAAATGAATGTGAAACACGTGCTACAGGGATCAATGTGATGGGGATTTTAAGAACGAACCCCTGGCTTTTTGTTTCTATTTTGTGCACGTTTCATGTTTAAAAGAAAAGAGTTTTGAATGATGCAGCTAAGTTTGTTATTTTACATAATAAAATTTTGTATTTTTTTTTATTATTTTAGACGTTTTTAATGGGAGGGGGTGGGGTCGAGTGGAATTTAAAAACAGATTGGTAGGTTGGAAGACATGTTTTCAGGCTTGTGTGCTTGGTCAGACACCCGTCAAGTAAGTTCGTCAAGTAAGACAGACACAACACACACATAGGTGATAGTTGCTGCCAGCTATCGCCAACTCCGCAATTTAGACATGTCCCTAAAGGAGAGGAAAATAGTCTCCAGGAACCTGTACACGAGAAAAACTGCGCAATTAACACCCACAGAACTTTCGGACCCGCAGATTCAACGAGCACGTACATCGCGTACTCGGTGGGTCTTCTGCGTTACCGTGACTCGATCGCGGGACATTCCGATTCCGAGACTGACCAAGGCACTAACCACCAGGCTCTCCACAGCCTTAATTTAAAAAGAAATTAGTTCACGTACTTCTTTGTAATGTTACCAAACTAAGAGACTTTGTGCGTGGTTACACTAAACATTACAAAATATTCACCACGTAAGTAATATCTAAAAAAAAGAGGCCAAAAACAAAAATCCAGTCATGAAGTTAGTCGTTTTTGGTCTTTGAACATGAAGACACACAAAATGTTCCTAGACTAGATTAATATGGACTGTTAATTGTCTACAACTCACAGAAAAAATTCGAAGACTCATCTATAGCAGTCAATGTGTTTTGGACCTAATAAGTTCATAATTAAAAAAAAAATAGCTAAGAAATTTTTTGAATTTTAATGGCGAATATATAAGGCATAGAAAACAGCTGTACTTTTCTGGGATATAACTAAAAATGCATTTTCATAATAGCTTGTAACAAAACTGCAGTTACTTTTCGAACATCCTTAATAAATATCAATACTTTTAGCAGAGTGCAAAAAAAAGAAATTGCCTTTACTGCGACGAAAAAAAAAAGGCAATCACATCCTTTCCGGTACATTTCCCAAACCTAAAAACGGGACTTTTTTTCTTAAAAAATATCCCCAATTCCCTTCAGACAGGAATGAAGTGGTCCTGAAAATCCCCATTCGTTCCCTATCGAACCCCTTTTTTGGGGGGACTGAATATCCCCATAGAAAAGAGACGAATTGAGGAAGGTTGGAATAAAATGTAGATGCTGCCTTGTATAAAAGCTAACGCGAAAACTGGGTTGCCAAGTGAGGATATTTATCTTTTCTGGAATGCAGTCCGCACTTGCTCAAGAGTAAATAATATGAAAAGTGCCAATTACAGATGTGATGAGGCGTTACAGATCTGACGACGAAATTAAATAGCTCTAATTATCCATTAAAACTTCAAAATATAGCGAAATAATGCCATATTTTTAATTTCTTATTTAATTTCGTCGTCAGATCTGTAACGCCTCATCACACCTGTATGTTGGCACTTTTCATAATATTTACTCTTGAGCTAGTGTGGACTGTATTCCAGAAAAGATAAATATTATCTATAACGGCTTAAGTAAATGTTTATGTAAAATCGGTAACGGAATCGTGTTTCGGTAACAATCGATTTTTTTTTAATGTTACTGGTTCTGACTAATTTATAGGACTTTTCCTAATATTTCTTATCAAATTGGAAGCCACTTGCTTCTTTGTCAGGTCGGGAAAAGGCTTTTTGCTTGGGTCTATTCTTCGATTCTATTGGTAGAGAGTGCTTTATACATATAGTGATGATGACTCGGGATCTTTTTCGGATGTTAAGCTTGTTTTAGACCCTTTTTCGAAGCTAAAGACATTTCATATGAAATAATTTCAAACTATTGCTAGTAGTTACAGCAAACGCTCTAGTTCAACGTTCTTATAACAGTATTTGGTTGATGTATATATCTTGGCGAATATATGCTTTTGTTGGGGCCTATCAATACCACCTAGACTAGAAGGCCAAAGAACTAAGCAACACAACGTCACACTAGTATACCAATTTCGATTTGTTGACCAGTAACGTCGTATCTTAAGATGACGTCGCATCTTGAGTCATCTTATCTCAAAAATTTATTCAAATACAAGATCTAGTCACGAATGATCATTGGTCAAAACCACAGAATCGGTCCGCTAATATGACGTCTACCATTTAGTTCGCCGGCCTTCTAATGTAGATGGTATTGGGCCTATCCCATCTACTTGGCGACATTAAGTGGCCTTTTCTCTGTTACAGCTCCAAACATCTTACTCCCACCCCGTCGTGAAGAACCTCTCTATGGAGAGTCGCATCCATCCTTTTCAATCCTTCTTCCAAATCCACGCTCCAGCATAAAAAGAGGATAATCTGGTCGTCTACGGAGGCACTTTAACACTGGCAATCTGCTATTGCATAATGGCACTCTACTTTTCTCTATTTTTTTCTTCTCTTTTTGGATGGTAGAGACGTATATATAGACGTATAACTTATTGGTTGCTTAAACTTGTTCTTGTAAATGAACAGTAGCGTGACCAGTTTTAAAATTGTTTAAATAATAAGTTGCTTTTCAGAGGGCCGATTTCGAAAGTCTCTTAATGTGAGAAGAAATTTACGATACAGTGAAAAATTGTTTTTTAAAAAATCAAACACTAAATCAAACTAAAACATTACTTCTTACTGGGTGTCACTCCGGTGGTTTTCGGCTAGTGAAGAATGTGGCTGTAAACATAATAAAAACTGAATAAGTGCCAAATCAAAAAATAATTACCAGTAAAAATGAAAAACCCAGCTGGCAATCAAAACTAAATATTAAAATTGAGGAAATTAACTTTAAGAAGCGATCCATACGAGTACAGTAAACAGCTAAACACCTTACTTACCAAATAGATACTTTAACAGTATTATTATTATTATTTTTTTTTTTGCAACTTAAATAGTCGAACAAAAATTGTTTTGCTTCTGGTATTCATTTATCTAATATTTTGTGTACCAATATTTATTACATAAAAATTTCTTCCCAATCGCCTTTAATGAGTTACCACAACCTGCAAAGTAACATTGTTATCAATGTTATGAAAGGGCTCATAGAAATAAAGATCAGGTTCGAATTGCATTTTGTACAGTTTTAGAAATAAATTTAACAGTTGAATTTTTATCTAACAACGTTGAGATAATTGAGGACTCAGTTAGTTCACCATGTTAACTTTTGGTGTTTTTAATATCTAATTTAAAGAGATAGTTCGGTTCGTAATACATTAATAACGGGTAAACTAATTAATTGGGTTGGCTGAATAAAAGAAAGAGCCTGTTAGATCAGAAAAGCATTTCTTACTTATAGTAAAATCTACGAAAGAAACAAAATGACATATAAACTGAACTTATAAAATAAGCTTTCCCGTATGCTCCCGCTACCCCTTGCATATGCCTTTTACCAAGGGACTAAAGATTACTTTTCCAGAGAAAGAAAGACTATATGAATCCTTAAAAGCAAAAAGGGTCATACCAACAGGAAAATGTCCATACATATTTCTTCTATAACAAAAATATTTGGAAAAAAGCTTGGAAGGAAATTCTCCTGCGGACAAGACCCTTTTTAATATTAAGTAGATTCGTATGTAATTCCTTCTCTTGTATTCCTCATGGGCTTTATAGAGTTCAGAATGAAATGAAGAGGATTGGCGTGAAATAAATGAAGCTGTCAAACTGTCGCCAAGCAAATCTAGCAAGCCCAAACAAACCGCTCTCTCACTGTTAGTTCATTCTAAAACGATCCATTTTATTACATAAAAGGAGTTAAGTGAAAAAAAAGACTATTTGCGCAGTTGTAAGCTGCACACGAGATCTTAATTTACACAAGATAGCAGTTATTTCTTTCACAGTAAAGACAAATAAGTTGTAAATACAGTTTGTATTAGAAAGAAAGAAAAAGTCGCCAAGTCAATGCAGTAAGACTATGCAAACTCCAATTTAGAATCGAGATAAAAGGTTGGAAAAGTGCATTTGTTTTGCAACCCTACGCCCAAACCGCTCACTGTCCATGCTTAAACGCATCATTTTATTCTTTAAAAAAAAAGCGTTAATTGAAAATCAAAAAATTCTATTTGCGCAGTTATAAGCTCTAGCACGAGATCGTAATTTATACAAGATGGTAATAATTTCTTTCACATATTATAGTAGTAAGTAGTAATTTCCTTCACATACAAGAAAAAATTACAACGCATTAATTAAAACTTGGCCAGTCGATTTTGCTTGATAAATATCAACTGTATCTTTATAAACTTCACTGTAAAAATTAGCGCCAAATACTTCGCCGAGAGCGTTTCTTTGGGCTTACTACAAAGCGATCTATGGCTTCATTTGACAAACCTGTTTTAATATAGGTTTTCGACCATCCGCATCGCCTTCTTCTGAACTCTACGATGGGGCTTGTACCTCGTTGTCAGTCGCATCTGCAATCGCGACTTACTTTCCCACTGACGCGACTTTTTTTTTCATGAATAAATAAATCCGTTGTTTTCTTTTGTCTTTCATATCGGGGTCCTTTGTTTCCTTGGCCATTTGTAGTTTTTTTGTGTGTGTGCGATTTGCTTGTGTGGTCCCATTCTTTTGCCGTTAGTCAAATGTGACTGCGTCTGTGTGGGTTGGTTTGGTGAAGTTTTTAATAAAAATGTTTTTAAAGAATGGTTCTTCGATTTGTATATCCTATATATCATTTGTTTAGGACCATATTATTACATTTTTAAATTTAATTGTATGGACGCGATGAACGATGAGTTATTATTATTATTTTTTTTTTAGCTTTCATTCTACGTTCATAACGTAAAAAAGTAGAAACTTTAATAAAGACTATGTTCGTTCATCCGTCTGCCTGTCTGTATTCCGTTTTCTTGCTCAAAATACAAAGGTAATTGCGTCAAAATATCCAGTACATTGGGGACTGAGTTTGAATAAAGTTATTAAATGTGTAGTTTTGCAATGATTTGTATTTTAAGGAATAGAAACATAATGTTCATTATAATTCTTAATTTTGATACCATAGAAATTCAGTCACATGTATTTATACAGTAATAATATTTTGAAATATTAGAATATAAAAAGTGTATAACTGGATGTACTGATTGAATTGGGCAATTCTTCTAATAAAGTCGCAACATTAAATTTAATCTAAAAATGCACCTTATTTATTACGTTGTTAATGAAAATTATCCATTGCCAATTTTATTGGTCAATTAACCACACCCTCTAACACATTTACTTTATCGATAAAATATTTATCTAGACCTTTTTTTAGATATTAGTGATGATAATACAACCATTCACATGAAGAATTAATAAAACATTTTTATGATCATTTTTATCACCCTTTGGAGGAGTTAGAATGATTCGTTTGGCAACCTCAATCTCTACACATAAAAAATATTATTACATAGATCTATCTCTATGTAAGCTACGTATTTTTTAGATAAATTTTTTGAGTAACGATATTATGCTATCAAATTATGTACAATTAATTAATATGCTTATTTAAGACTTAAAAAGAATTAACGAAAAAACTAACGATCATAAATTTTGCAGTGTACAAATAAAATAAAAAGAATGTTTATCTCCGATGATATTCTAGTATGTAAGTGCCATTAAGCGATTAGAATAACAAGGGAAAATTGATTAGGCAAATTTATTTATTAAATTCCATCTCGTGACGGATGGGCTCGAGTACACTGGGACAGACGTGCTCGTTAAATCTGTGGAGTCCTAAGTCCCGATGGCGTCAGCGTACGATGTCGCTCGAAGTTCCGTTGGGTGCCCGCTCAGTTGTCGACCACGTCACTTGACCAGGGTTCTAAATTACGAGGCGTTATTGGCTGTGTTAAAGCTCCTCATGGAGGCTAGAAATAGGCAGTAACAATTAACACTACACAACACTTTATTTAAATATTTATTAAATCGTTTTTAAAATCTCCATACACAGTTTAAGGTTTCATTAGATTGCAGAGAATTTGATACTTTTATCAAAATATCTTCAATGTGCACTTTATTAAATTATAAATATTCGGTTTTTCATCATTATGATGGGCTAACTCCAGACAACTAGATTTAGGTTAGCAAAACCATGACGTCCCTTGTGTTTGCAATGGTTTGTATCTGCTATGGTACTAAAATTCATGGTACAATCTTCATAAAAAAAACGTTTTGCACAACCACACAAATACTTTTATACCTTACCTTCCTTCCACTTCCCTCCTGCGATAACTTCTCGAAGATCCCCCGAAACCCAACCAGGTGCGTGCATGTCTTAACCGTAACGGTTGCCAAGGGTTACCACCACCCCTTGAAGAACACAGACAGAACCCCCCATGCAATGTATTTATTGCGCCCATTTCGGCAGATCAGAGCATGGCAAAATAAACGGCAATACTTTATTGCCTCTAGTCACGTGGGTATAGGAAGAGGGCTTTCCTCACAGGTAATGACGCTTTGCGAAACAGATCAATACGAGAGGTAGGGGGATTGGAACCTCAGGTAACATGAAATGGAATGTGTTGTGCAGTTCCAAGATGCACAAGTCTTTAATCTTAAGAGATTAAAGATATTTCTGCATCTTGTTAATACTGGGATTATCTTAAATGGTTAAAAAAAAAATTACGAACCGTATTGCATGCTTTCATGTGCAGTATTCTGAAAAATTCAACAGAACAACCACTTTTCACTTTTGATTTTCTAATCCTAGCACAAAAGAAATGAACACTCTAAATAAATTAAATATAAACAAAGTGTTGACAAACTTACTCTTACGATAAAGGTTTTGAATAAAAAAAATGGATCGACGTAGAAGCTCCTCATTTGTTTTCAGTGACATAAAAGAAATCTACACCAAAAATAAAACTTTATAAATTCAAAAAATAGTTTGAAACAAAGAAAATGAGTCTCATTAGGTCTTCTCTAACTTAGAACTTCCAGTGCAAGTGACAAATGAAGAAGACATGAGACAACTCAACTCGACGCGGAGAATTCTGTCACTGCCATTCGTCCGAAAAGAAACAAGCAGGCGATATCTTTATTTTATTTTTTCGCTTCCATTCTACCAAATCAAAACAAGGCGAGTACACAACCTGAAATCACAGCATATAAAACAGAATTCTTTTTTTGCAAAAAAGAATAAAGTAAAACAGGAGGAATGATTTCTTTCCGAACTATGTATCTTCTTCGAACTTTTCTACAATCGACTTTCGCGAGGAACTTTGTTCTCTGAGCTTGAACGTAAAATTGGGAAGAAAAAATTATGTGGTACTAAATTCTCTATAGGTGTAGGAATGATAGATTTTTTAGCAGTCAAACGGATTCGGGACTAGGAGATCACTTTTTTCTGTGAAAAATGCGTTTCTTTCTATCAGGAAATTTTTTTTCAGCGAATAAAACTTTTTTTCCACGAGTAATTTACCAGACTGTTTCAGAAGTATAAACTTTGTTGTTTGGATAAGATATGTTCGCCTTTCCAGAACAAAACCGTAAAACTTATTGAAGTTTTATTTGCTGTTCAATTTATATCGGTTGTGTCTGTCATTGAAAGACGAATTTCAAAAGTAAAGCCATGCGTGAAGTTCAAAAAGTTTTTGTAGCGTTTACGTTTCAACGGTATTTCTTTTCAACTAAACTAACTTTCAACTTTTAAAACATAAATAAAAAGTAAACAGTTAATTCAAAACTTAAATTAGAACGAAGCAAAATAATGAAGCTAAGTAAAATGTTATTAGGGATACGCCTTCAACTCTAAAAATACACATTTTTGTGCTATAAATGCAACAACAAAAAAAGGCCGTATCACTTATTTGTAGTTAACAGATTATTTTAACAATGTTTTTAATGCAAAATGCCTTGAAAATTTACTAAAAAAACTTTTTGTTAAGTTTAAAAAAAATTAAAATAGTTTTTTAAGAACTCTAATATAGTATTGACCCTCGTTCAACTTCATTTTTAATAGAAATAAATGCCTGATACCTGTAATCAAAAGCTGAAAACTAATATTTGGATCTTCTTCTACCGGAAAAAGGTCAATTTTGGAACTAATTAACTTGTTAATTGTTTATAGGAAGGTTTTAAAAAATTTCCCAAAATGGGGACGCTAGTTCGCAAGAGGTTAAAGTACTCAGTGAAGAACTTCGACACAATTAAGATTCCGAACATTCAAACATTTGTATTTATTTAGAAAACTATCACATGTTTAACCAGTCAACCCTGGCAACCTAGTTTTGAGTATAGCCTTTCCAAACGGAACAGGAAACTGGTTGAGGATGATGTCCGTCAGCATATCCTTGACCTTCTCTCTGAACTTCTCTTCCACCGCGTTGTAGAGGGGCTGGATGAGCCCTAAGTTGGAGAGGCGAGCGTTCACTTCGCCGAATTTCTCGATTTGCAGGAGGTTCAGCCGGCCGTTGAGGCTGGCAGGAGAGCCAGAGATAACGGACTTGACGTGGGTTTCGTTGATGTATGCTGTTACCTGTTGAAGAGTTTATTTAAGGCTGCTCATCACCCCCCTACCCCGTCCTCCTTCGATCGGGCTTGCTAATGTTAAGTCTAAGGGGAAAAATGGTTTTTGTTCCAAAAAAAGTCAAGAAATTATAGGAATATTTTGATGCGGTTTTTTTACGTTATTTACGTTAAAAACGTTATTTACTTGTTTTAAAATCTAAATTTGTTTTCTATTAAAAAAAGGTTAGTAACGTTTTTTAAAAAATAACCTCTAAAAGCACTACTTTATTGGAGTTTAATGAATTTAAAAAAAACCGCATCAAAATCTTCCTATAATTTCTTGACTTTTTTTTGGAACAAAAACCATTTTTTCCCCATAGACTTAACATTAGCAAGCCCGATAGAAGGAGGACGGGGTACACTCTTAAAACAAGAGAGTGAAATCCGCTCCAGTTGGAGAAGTGCATTTTCGACACCCTAAAGGCATGCATATTTTCTCAGACTAAGTTAAAATCACTCGTTTGGAGTGATCCTGTCGGAGGTTTAACACACAAAGGATCCACTTCAAAAGGAGAAGTGCATTTTCCAGTCTGGAGGAGTGAAATCCACTCAGACTGAGGTAAATTGGGAGTGTTTGTTTTAAGAGTGTATGGGGGTGATGAGCAGCCTTAATAGTACACTCTTAAAGCAAAAGAGTGAAATCCACTCCAGTAGGAGAAGTGCATTTTCGACACCGAAAAGGAGTGAATATTTACTCAGATTGAGTTAAAATTACTCGTTTGGAGTTATGTCGGAGGTTTAACACACAAAGGATCCACTCCAAAAGGAGAAGTGCATTTTCCAGACTGGAGGAGTAAAAAATAATCAGACTGAGTTAAAATCGCTCGTTCGTTTTAAGAGTGTAGAACAATAAAAAAAATACCGTACACTCTTAAAACAAAAGAGTGGATTTGAACTCAGTCTGAGTTAATTTCACGCCTCCAGAGTGGAAAATGCACTTACCCGGAAGGAGTGGATTTTTTGTGTGTTAAGCCTCCGACAGGATCACTCCAAACGAGTGATTTTAACTCAGCCTGAGGTAATATTCAATCCTTTCCAGTGTCGAAAATGCACTTCTCAACTGGAGTGGATTTCACTCTTTTGTTTTAAGAGTGTAAAGAGAGGTTTCGTGGATTACTTTACATAAAAGTTTGGTTATTCTAGAATTAAAAACAGCGGAGAGAAAATTACATAAATTTACGAAAATAAAATCTTTTCAACAGTTTTAGTAATTTTTATTTATTTAGAAAACTATCACATTTTTAACCAGTCACTCCTGGCAACCTAGTTTTGAGTATAGCTTTCCCGAACGGAACAGGAAACTGGTTGAGGATCATGTCCGTCAGCATATCCTTGATCCTCTCTCTGAACTTCTCTTCCACTGCGTTGTAGAGGGGCTGGGTGAACCCTAAGTTGGAGAGGCGAGCGTTCACTTCGCCGAATTTCTCGATTTGCAGGAGGTTCAGTCGACCGTTGAGGCTGGCTGGAGAGCCAGAGATAACGGACTTGACGTGGGTTTCGTTGATGTATGCTGTTACCTGTTGAAGAGTTTATTTAATAGTGTGTTTTAGAGTGTCATAGAAAGAGAAATATTTAGTTTTTAAATTTCAAAAATGAGATTCCAATGTTTTTTGTGTTTCTTAAACTATGCAATCGTAGCTTTACAGCGATATCTTAAAATAAAAAAAATGAAGCACTAGAAGTATTTTTAATATTTTTTAATAAATGTAATTTAAGTAATATCCCCTTATTGTGTTGGCAAGAAAGTATTCGCAAAACTTACTTTTTCTATGTTCGGGTAACTTTTTCTCAGAATCTACTATAAGTATCAGCCTGAAATTTTTATACGTATTTAAGGTAACGACATAGATATAGGGTTTAAGCAAAACCAGTTTAATAAAAGAAGTTAGAGAAATTTAAAGGGAAAAAGTGTTGCTTTTGTAATTTTTGATACTTGACATAGAATTTATTTTTTTCTCAGCAATTAAGTATTACTTTTACAAAATACCATGTTAAAGTCTTTTAAAAGTGTTTAATGTACCACTGTAAAAAATTTCACACCAATATGTCTCAAAGATTCTCAGAAAAACCATTCTAAAAAAGGACTAACTTAACATTACAGTCAATGGGATCTCTGCGAGATTCCGGGTTCCCTTAAGAACTAAGATTTCTAAAACATTTTGGAGGGATTTGAGTATAACTATCTAACTTTTTCTTCTTTTTAATATTATTGATGTGTTTATAGGTCAAAAATATGCAGCTTCACTTAAAAAATTATAATTTAAACACTAAAAATTTTTTTTTAATGCCTTCAGTAAAGTATAGTTGAACATTTATTTAATAGTACACATTTTATTAAAAAGTATCAAATAGACTGAGAAAAAGGTACATAAAAGGTCATTTTTACATGGGCTTCAATGAAGGGCTCCGGTCCCCCTTAGTATTAAATCAATGTTCACACACTTTACCACGTTCCATGTTATAAGTAGATTTAAGCAAATCCATGTAGATTTAGTTAAAATAAAATTTTTAACTAATTTTTAACTTTAAAATTTTTTAACTAAAACTTAACAATTAAGGTTTTAAAAAAATTGTAGCGATAATCACTTCTTGCAAATGTGACTTGTACTACAGAAATTATAATTTTGCATGGCATAAAGCCAAATCAACTCTTACCACGGCCAACTTCAATAACAAGGCCAGATAAGCTCTCCCAAATATGAGCTTAGACGGAAATTTTGACGTCACTATTCCCAGTGCCGAAGACCGAAAAACTAGTTCGGACCCATTCGGAACCCTAAAAATGTGGTCAGGCGTGAACGAGTGGTTGCGAACAGGTTTCGAGACAATTTTTCTTCATCTTCGGAACAACGTCACTCGGAACTATGACGTCAAAATTTCAGGTCCCCGAGCTTGTATTGGGAAAGCTTCTTCGGCATTAGTAATTGAGTAGGCCGTGCTCTTACCTGAAACGGCACAGCTGGCAACTGTTCCACCCTCGCCCGCCCCTCATACACAACATCCATCCCGAAGAAGTTCAACCCGCACTCCAGCCTGACCTCCTGGACACCGATGCTGGGATCCTGGCACCGCGAGAACCTCCTGATCCTGGAAAGTCCGTTGAAAACCCCATCCACAAAGTCCACGCGGCCGGAGAGAGGAATAACGGGCAAGGTAAACGGGATGCCGAAGTCTGGGAGGGTCGCGGGATCGAGTCCAGACTCGCGGATGTGTTGGTCTAAGGTGTCGTGGAGGATCGAGTCGAGGTATTGGTCGGCTATGGAGTCGGTGGAGATGACGTCTGGCCAAAGAAATAAAAAATAGGGGTGGTACTTTTAGTTACCGAATATGAATTATTGCGATAGGGTCAAAATTATTGCGATAGGGAATGATGAAAGTATTGCGATAGGGCCAAATGAGATTGGATTTCTACACGTTCTGAACAAAGAGTTCTATAGTAGGGTAGAGGCTGAACCTGGCAACAGCACCATGGACCACCACGGAGACAATATAGGGTGGCATGAGGGGCCCGATAGCCGAGTGGTTTAGATCGCAGGTAATAACAATAGCTGTCCTCGCGCTGTAACGGGTGCTGGTTCGATTCCCGCCTTTGCCCTGGATGTACTTCCTTTCTCAGTATCAAAATTATAAATTAACTAGCTCTTTTGCCACTCAATTCGGGCACCTTAATGAGCGACGGCAGCCAGTACGAGTCGTTCCTCTACCATACAATAGAACTCTTTGGTTTTGAAAAGTGCTTATTCGAAAAAATATATATATATAGTTTTTGGTTTCAGACTGAAATGCTAAGGTTTATTTCACAGCTTAAAGTACCACTTCAAAGACGAACGAAATTTGAAGTACGACTTCAAATTCAGTACACTAGTTTCCCGTAAAAGTCGGAATCCGTGGATATATTAAATATTTTCATTCATATTAATTCAATATCTAAGGAACCTACATAATTTTTTTTACCTTAAATGTAATGGACATGTTTCAGATCTTGAGTGGCAATATAAATTCTGAATGAATATAAATTATTATTAGAGTCTCAGTTGGCGAAACAATATCACGTGGGAACCGAACACCAGTCTGAAAACCGATCGAAGGAAAAACAGTAAAAAAATACGTCAACTAAAACTAGCCTTTTTAATTTATCGAAACACTGTATTATATATTTTTAATTACAATCGAAAACACAATATATGTTCCGAATTAATAGTTATTTATATTTTCCGTGTTTAGATAATGAGCTTTATCTTTGAGAACCGAAATCTTGGTATAGTTAAGACATAAAAACACATGTTTTCCTAGAGAATAAACTACAATTTAGATTAATTATGTTTATACTTACCAAATAGCGTAGCGACGGAGGCAAAAATGAGCCAGATCAGCATTTTCAATACCCTTGATCGACTAATCGATCCATCATCTTTTTTATTTCTCTGATTTCAGCATACATCTGATACTACATGCGGGCCGAAAATCACAAAACCAGTCGTAAGTTCAGAATCTGTAAACATTTCATGGAATCCAATTTTCTACCTGTACATAAATGTTTATTTGCTTTGTATGGGAAGATAGATTTAAATTAAATGGATTGTAGTTGAATGGGCATGTTTCACGCCATAATTGAAGAGCTTGGTGAAAGAACGTGCTAAGTGACATTTTTGAAAGAATTGCGATTTTTGTGTCAATGAATCTATTATTCCATCCTTTAAAGATAGAAAGATTCCCTTTTTTAAAAAAAAGTTCAAGTTATGTACAGTTTTTCACCGTTTGCAGAACCGTTTTTTTTTCGGATTTAAGTGTAAATTAATAACTTTGAAGCGTATTTTCTCGTTTTCACCTTTTTGCCACTTAGCACGTTCTTCAACTAAGCCCTTCAATTGTCAACTATATTGATGATACTCGTGTATTGTTTTCAGTGAAGTACTTCTGGAATTACATTTGTTTTGGTGACAATTTGATGTAAATATTTTAATTTAATCTTAAAATAATAGTGGAATTACTAAATAATTTCGGGAAGTGCTTGCTTTCAGAGCTATTTAGTTGTTTCTCTCATTGTTCCTTTAATCGATTTTGTTCAGTTGTTTTTCACATTGTGTAATTTAGTATTCAGTTATCCGTAGAGTAGTTTTATCGAAATACTAATTACAAATTTAAAATATAATAAATACTAAATATCTGCTGTGCTTACCGCGTATTGAGAGGGCAACAGAATCAACTCTAATGAGCAAGCAACAATGATAACTGGAAACTTACGTTAAACATGAAACACTGAAATTGCAAATGGTATAGGCGAGGCAAAGCTTATTTTATTATTGGTTTGATTTTAATGTGGATGAAATGAATGGAGGTTTTCAAAATAACTTGTTTGAGGTAACGCATTTTAACGTATATTATTTCTTCAAAAGGAATGTTTATTGGTAGGAAAGATCTGAATAAATTGATGACAATTACTTAAAAATCGGTATGTATACATGCAAGTCCAAGGGTCAATGGCCGACAAACAACTTGTGATCAGTAAACATTGTATATAACTTCCTCATTTGATTTTCAAAATAATTTGAGCTTTAATTAAAAAAAAATATTTTACGAATATTTTAACAAGATATCTTCTCTTGCCGTTAACCTTTACATAAATGATGTATTTTACTTGTTGAAATGAAATGTTAATGTTCTTTCAAATAAGGAGAACAATATAGTTTTAGCATCTTCGTATTTCTTGGCGATATATTAATTGAAAAAATATTTTACTTCAGCAGTAACGTTATAGAACACGATATCCCGCGGTCTCTTCTGATTTTGACTTGATATCGCAACGTTGAAATGATATCGGATAGACTTTGAACGCATCTGCATGTATTACAATAATAATCAGCATAAAAATATTCATTAAAATAAATTATTTTTATATAAACGAGATCTACCAGGGGAGTACCTAAAAGGAATATTTGTATACCAAGAATCACTATGTATTAGCTAAACGGAAGTAGACAAAGGCGTGTCAACCTTGGCTACATTATAAGATACATATACATATTTATTACCTCGAACGATGAAATAAAGCGTTTACCAACTCACCCAAACAACTAGTTGTCATCACTCTTACATATCATTACGGTTCAATTATTAGGTGACTCTAAAAAATACCTCCGCAAACTTATTACCGTTTGTATCCACAAAAATATCAATTGCCACGGGTGATGAAAGTGGAGATTACAAGCTGTTTAAATTTGAAAATAACTAAAAAACAAAGTTCATTATTTAGTTTTCATAAATGTATATCGGCTATTCCGCTAATTTAATTACATTTAAGGTTAAAAATTGCAGTGATAATCTTTTCTTGCAAATGTGACACTACAGAAAGGATAACTTTTGCATGGAATAGGCCAAATCAACTCTTACTTGAAACGGTATAGCTGGCAGCTGTTATACTCAATTGCCAGGGGTGGTGAGAAGAAGCGTTCTCGAACTCACCTAAAAAGTAATTGTAGCCACTCTTACAAATCATTACGGTTCGACCATTGAGAGACTTATTTTTTTCTCTACAATGTGGCTGCAATAGTGGCAGTCAAGTCTTTGCAGACTCGGCATATTCCCCAGAACTGAGATAGAAATTGTTTGTGGCACCCTCTAGGCGACTATCACTACCAATTGAATCGGTGAGTGCAGAAACCACTTCACTAAAAAAAAAATCCGAAAGCTCGTTTTCAATGAAAATAAGCGTAGAAAGGCAAGATTCGTGTTGGGTGCAATTTCTACGTTAGTCTGCTGAGTAGTTCCGTAAATACATGACTTTTCTTTCGAGTGTTGAGTGCAGAAATAGAGGAGATGTTACGTTTTTTCTCCCTCCTGAAAAATTTGAAATTTGTGACTGACGTTGTTTCTGCACTCACCGATTCAATTGTGAAGCTCAGATTGCAGTGAAACTGAGCTCTCTGTGGATGTTAAAGTATGCCGAGATTTAATTTTGCGAGGTAACCCGAGTCAAATGGGTACTCAAGGGATCTTTTACATACCACATATGACATGCGTACCCAAGATTTTCCCATCCAGAAAATTCAACGACTCAGCCGGGGCTCGAACCCTCGATTTTGGGCTTATGAGGCGGACACGTTATACCTCTCAGCCACTGAGCCGCTAAAAATAAATCCGCAAACTTTTGTACCCACAAATAATATTCAAACTCCATTTGCTGAAAGAAATTCGAGATCAGTTCCGACCCCTTTGAGCCCATATCCCAGCCAATCAAAACCAGATGAGACGAAAAATACGCGAATCCACATTCCTGGAATAAGAAGAAAAAAAACCAGGGTATATAAAATATTTCTCCCCCCCCCTCCCCACACCCACCCCTTTTGTGGAAGGAAATGAGAAGGAAAGGAGACTTTTTCACTGTAAGGATAAGAAAGATAAGAATACTTTGATGTAATATACTTGTGTTTAAGACTTCTAACACGGCCCGGACTGTCGTAATAGTGAGTATTCGATAATGCTAATCCTATAACAAGTAACGAGGCAACAAAGTGCTTAAGTACCTAGCGAAAGTGTTATGGGGGACCAGAACCCCAAAAAATTTCAAAAATGACATTTCAATGTTTTTAATGCTTTTTTTAAAAACAAATCTTAGCTTTTCAACGATATCTTACATTAGAAGTTTCGAATACTGGAAGCATTTTTAATATTTTTTTAAACAAACGTTGTTTAGGTAAATTCCAGTCATATTGTACACTTTAAACACTTATATCTCAAAACTTACTTTTTCAATGTTCATGTGCCTATTTCTCAAAATCGACTAAAGTATCAGCCCGATTTTTTTATACGTATTTTAAGAAGTTGGTCTCTAAAAACCGATGGAAGGATTTGACAATATTTATCTGGCTTTTTTTTTCTTTTTAAATTATCGATGTTTTTTAGGTAAAAAAATATGTAGTTTCACTTAAAAATTATAATTTAAAAACCGTTCATTATATCATAGCTGTGAGCTGTGCAAAAAAATAGCCTAATTTGGCAAATCTATCGCATAGCAGCAACAAACTAACGATATTTTAAGTTAATGTTTCTTACTTATCATTTACACACTTTCTTTCATGTAATTTATTCACTTATAAATAGTTTTTATACAGTAATCCTAAACCCTTTCAGTCCGAGTGATGCCATTTGGCATTATCATGTTTCTGATCATAATTAATAAAAAAAAATTACGACTGACATCGATTGAGATTAATAACAAATATTTTCTAATAGAAAAAAAGTTTGAAGAATCGAATGCTGTGCTTTTTGATATCATAAATGGCTATAGACGATCAGAAAAAAAATTACAAAATGATGATGCCAAATTGTCATTGGGACTGAAAGGGCAAAATGTAAAAAAAAATATCGGAAACATCAAACAACAGCTCCCTCCCCCGGAACCCGCCGTCTCATTTCTCAAGACGATAAAAGACGCCGAATATTCCGGAACGACGCGTTCGAGGGCGATATTCTGGCGAAAGGGAAAGTAGGTTGGAGTCTGTTCCTGAGGTAGAAAGCTATTGATCGGAAATACCTCATCAATCAGCGACCTGCTTTCTAGAGAGAAGGTCTTACTGAAGCTAGAAAAAAGGCTCTTATGCCACTGATTTGAAGGGCACAGTCGTCTAGGAACCTTAGAGATTATAGTAAAAGTAGTAGAGTGGCAGATCACGTGACATCCTAATGCAGCGGCGGGACACGCATGGAGCCAAGTTTACCATGGCACACTTGCCAGTCTTGTCGCTTCTTTAAAGAGAAAAGTACTATGGCGTCATTGAAAAAATACCATTTCATTTAAAAAATTACAAAAAAATACTATAAAAATTACTTTATAAAATAAATTAAGTGAAACGCTTTAAGTATTTTTTAGTCATTTTAATATGTGTAGCATTACATGTTATACATGTATGCTCATATCAGCAAAATGTAATGTTTACATTACATATGTGTTAGCATTTTCCATGTGGATCAGATCAAGTGTTATAAGTCATCATCATACATTCTTAAAACGAACGAGCGATTTTAACTCCGCCTGAGTTCATTTCACTCCTCCAGTCTGGAAATGCACTTCTCCGAAAGGAGTGGATAATTTGTGTGTTAAACCTCCGACAAGATCACTCCAAACGAGTGATTTTAATTCAGTCTGAGTTAATATTCACTCCTTTCCAGTGTCGAAAATGCACTTCTCCAATTGGAACGGATTTCACTCTTTTGTTTTAAGAGTGTATATAATATATCAGAATCATCATTTCATGTAATACTAACACATAACATGTGTTAAAATTTTACATGTGGCTCAGCTGAGAGGTTAAACGTGTTAGCTCAAGATCGCGGGTCTGAGCCCCGGCTGAGTCGTCGGATTTTCTGGATGGAAAAATCTTGGTCAAGCATATATGATTATGTGGAATGAAAAATATCCCTAGAGGGCAAAAGTAAATCTACTTTAGCATACTTTAACATCCACAGAGAGCTCAGATTCATTGCAATCTTCGCTTCAAAATTGGTATCGAGAGTCGCCTAGATGGTGCCACATAAAATGGCTCGCAGTTCTCGGGAACAAGCCGAGTTTGCAAGTGCTTGACCGCCAATGTTGCAGCCGCATTAGAGAAAAAAAGAGTATTAAATGGTAGTTTTTCGATGACGCCTTAGTCTTTTTCTCATTGAAGAGTTTACAACACTGGCATGTTTGTTGTTTGACATGGTAAGCTTGGCTCCATCTTGAGGTTAATATTTCTGAGCAGAGACACGAATTACTTAACTAATAAGGCCTGAGAAGCTCTGCGAGGTCACGTTATCCTTCCGGTTCGGGTTATCAGCTGTTCTGAAGAACGTAACCCTTTCGGAACCTGAAAAGCAGTCATCAGTGCGAAATAGCTTTTGGGAAAAGATTGGAAAACAGGCAGAAAAGGAACATAATAAAATGAATCATATTACAATTATTAGTTATAGTAATTAATCCTTACAATTTTAAATATCTTCTCTTCTGTGCTCATATCTCGATATTTTAGACCCCATCAAGAGAGCCAAAATTGCTTGGTCGGATTATTGCTGTGAAATAACGTCTTGGAAATATTTAATCAAATATAATTTACTCATATCAAATTTTATTTAAGGTAACAGGGAACATAATATTCATTAAAAATTCGATTTTGAGATTTTGAAATTTTCTAATAGTCCCGTTTCTTCTCTTTAAAATGATATATAACACTTTACAATCAGTGCATTAGGATTAATATATTTTTGTGATATCGCGGAAGTCACTTTATGTTTAACACTTTCCTTACTGAAACGCCCGAACAACTAAAGATTCGATAATGTTATTCGTCAAAAAATAAAAAAGTTATATTAGTTTCATTGACTGATAAATTTTAGTGTTTTTTCTCTACGAGATGTTCCCTTTACCCTTAAAGCAAAACATACGTACAATTATCCATCCATCGAATGTAGCTATTATTTGCTTATTTTAAAATATTTTAACTGCTTTGTTTATTAAAAGTAGCGTCACTTAACAGTAAATAGCATAAAAGATATGTTAAAACAGTACTCACAAAATTTTATTCATTCCGCTAAAGTCTGCAAAAAAAACTACTTATTGCTCATTGCGACAACTTTTAAGAAAGCTTTTTTTTTATATCGTAATTTTAACAAAAGAATGCTTTCTTTCAACTATTATCCGACATTAAGAAAGAGAAAAATATACTAAATTCGAAAGAAATATCATTTCAGATATTTTATAGACCTCACAATAACCTCCGCCATCTTTAATGGCGTCTGTACAACTCGTCCTCAGTTTTCGGGACAAGAAAGTTAATGATATTTGCGGATATTCAATTTATTTTCTACTTCTATAAAAACGTTTTCAATGGATACCATATGAGTTAGGACAAATATCTTTTTTATATCATACTTTTTTTTAAAAATATAATTTTTTCATCTCGTAATAAGATAAATGTAATTTTTTTCTTCTGATAATAGTACAAAGAAAGGCGACTTCAAATGATGAATCGTAAAGAAAATGTTTTTTATGGATTGTGGCTTCTGAATTGCCCTTTTATAGAGCTTATTTTATGGTTTATCTTTGAAAAGGTTTTTTTTTTAAGGAATTACAAAGATCACTGAACTGAAAATGTTTTAGTCGCTTGAAATATTTGTTTTCTTAACAAAGATAAAAAGTTTATTTTTATTGCTTCAATTTTGGAAACTATTCATTTCATCGAGTTTCTGTTTTTCTTAGAGTCCAAACATGTCAACAATGTAATTTTATAATTTAATGACAAAAAAAAAACGGCATAGGCTTTTGTTTCTTTAAGCAAAGTAAAAAATACTAACACTATTAAATCGAATAACTTAGCTTGCATAGCTCAGTGGTTAGAAAGACAAAATTTATGTATATAATCTTATTTAAAAAAAACTCAGTTTGGTGATGGGCGCCGTATTTACGAATCACAGTCAAGTGACGAGCCGACACCTGAGTAGGCACCCAACGATACCGTTAAGGGCGACATCATACACAGCGTTAAGAAAGTAAGTAACTGGAAATCGAGCTTTTTGCGCTCAATATGTGCGAGAGATTGGAGATTTATGATTGGTTCAAAAGCCCAGAAAAGGTAGACCTCGTCAAAGAATCTCTGAAAGAAAACTCGAACTATTCAGGATATAGTACGGATGGAACAGAAAAGATAACATGCAAGAAGTAGTTCTCCAATGCGAAAGAGTTAAGAAAGCATCGTGAAAAAGACAAATCTATATTTTCTACTTTGCAAAACCGTCTACAAAATCAATGTCCGTAAAGAACCGTATATCTTTATACCTAGCATCCCTCCAAAAAAACTGATAAAAGTATACAAGAAATATTTTCGTGTTCACAGATATTTCTACTATCTTTTCGAATTCGCAGTTGACGTTCCAGACAGAGTCGAATAATGTCTCCGCCAATATTGATTGGTTTTGATATAAAAAAAACATTGAACGACAATTCCATAAGAATTGCTACATGCGAAAAAAGGGTTGAATTCGATTGGAGTATTTCCCTCACAGCTTCATCTTTTAACGTTTTAGTTAAATTAAAAGCGTGTACGGGATACTTCCGGAGATCTTGACTTATTTTTTCTACATTTATCTATTCATAGAAGATAAGGATTTCCCATTAGGGCACGCGAATTTCAATAAATGTACTAGGATGAATGCTATAAGAAAACGTTTTTCAGTCTTTCTGTGATTGCTATACATAAATCAAAATGGGATTTCAGTCGAAAAGAGGAGACAGTTTCGTTGATTTGTTTGCTATTTCGTTTTCTTTAAAGGAATGGGCACTTTTCAGGTTTTGGGTGGCAACAGAAATGCTAATGAAAATAAATTCTTTCTAGAGTTTCGATTGGTGTATTCCTGTCACGTGGGTACAGAGAACCAATAGGAGCACTGATCTCAGGAAGAACAAGAATGATATCTAGGAAATGTCACCTGAAACAAGCCCTCTTTGCACCTAATTAACTCCATTAATTTCCTTATTCTGTTTTCATTTTTTTAGTATTTTAATAACTTTGTAATTGATTAGAATAAGGTTTAATGAATTAATTTCTTTTATTAAGTGGGTGATTTAATTTTATTAAACTAATATGTGATGACCTGAAAGCCTAATTTTATAGACGTGAAATGGAATGAAATTTAAGAAAATATTAAGGAAAATGCCAAAAATGCGCTAAAATGCAATTTGTGTTAGAACTTCGTATCATATTTTTTTAAAACTAGGTAATATATTCTAATAACAATCCACTACATTTTAATGAATTCCTGAGAGTATAAGCAAAGTTATAAAGAAACTCAAGTACTATTTATATTTTAAATCGTGTACTATCTAAAGAATTTAATATTTATAATTAGTATATTAATAGTTATTTACACTGCTCAAAACAATTAGAGGAGCTCAATTTATTTCCAACTTTTACTTCACTCTCAACTTTTTAATTTTCGTTCTAAAAATCTAAAGTTGGTTAAATAGGTTCATTATGTATCCGGAATGAAATAGTAAAAAACAGGAGAAAAAACTTAGTCTTTTTAAATTAAAATTTAAGGAAAAATATTGGAATCATAACTTTTTTTAATAAATTCTAACAAATTGTTTTTCAAAATTTATTTGTAAAAAAAGTTGAAATATATTTTTAAACATCTAAAAAAAATGAAAAATGTAAGCATGAAAAATTTAGGGTCAATTTATGTTTCTAAAACAGTTTTCGAGTGAATTTTATTTTGCCATATTTTTCGTATTTTCATTTAATAATAAAACAAAAATTATTAAATTCTTCAAAGACATGATTCTTCTATCTCACGATACATAAGTGGCGAATTAAACTTAGTCAGAAAGAAAATCGCAAGCTGATTATTTGCTATGGAATCAAAGGACGTAACTAAGCCATGCGCTCCCCTAATTGTTTTGAGCAGTGTATATCTCAATATTAAAAAAAAAATACAATTGAAACATGCATCACAAAGGAAGATACGGAAATGTTATTCTCTGAAAGTTCCGAAACATTCACAATAACTCAAAACTCATTTCCCTAAATCGCAATGGAAAGTTAATTAAATTTAAACAGTTCCATTGTTAGCAAAACTAATATCTATCATTTAAAAATGAATCTTATTATACTTTAAACAATCAAATGGAACTAATATTGTGCAATTGGAAAGCGCCAAGTTTCCTGTGCGTTATCTTTCCATTAACTGGGAAACCTTTGAAAATCCAAAATGGTTACTTGTTCTTTATTCTGTCTCCATTTTAGAATGAATCCGCAAACAATTCTCTGTCTGGTTTCCTGTTAGTTTCTCCTCATAGAGTAAAGAATATGTTTGGCTAGAAACAAAGTGAAGCCATCAGAAAATCGCCAAGTAACCCTAGTAAGCCCAACCCGTTCATGCTTAACCTCTTAAGAACCTAACAAAATCCTACACGTATATTCTTAATCTAAACATGTTTTTCATACAAATACGCTAAAAAGTATGTTTTGCAAAGAAATTTTTTTAAAAAAATTATGTATAATAGTTACGTAGGGACACGCCTTAAACTCAAAAAATACACATTTTTTGTACTGTAAATGCAATAAAAAAGGCCGTATCACTTACTGTAATAAACATATTATTTTATCATTGTTTTTTTTTTTCAAAATGACTTTAAAATTTACTAAAGAACTTTTTGAAATATTTGAGAAAAAAAATCAATTTTTTTTAAGAACTCTAATATCGTGTTGACCTTCGTTCCGCTTCATTTTTTATGGAAATAAATGACTGACACCTGTAATCAAAGGCTGAAAACTGATGTTTGTATCTTCTTTTATTGGACCAGGTTAATTTCGTAACTAATTAACGTGTTAATGGTTTGTGGAGAGGTTCTAAAAAATGTCCCCAAATTGAGCAGGTAGCAAGAGGTTGAGCGATTAATTTTATTCCTTTAAAAAGCGTTAATTGCAAATCCTAATACTATTTGGGCAGTTATAAGCTGTAGCACGAGATCAGAATTTGTACAAGATGATACAGTGGTGGAAATTGATTTATGAACTAACACTCTTTTCACCAGATATCGCTTTGTATTAAGTGCTCACAATTCGAATTTTGTGTGTTGTATATTCAGAGTATAATAAAGGATTTTCACACATAATTTTTTTCAAAAAAATATATTAAATAAAAATATATCTATTTTTAGTTTTTAAGCATGTCAAATGGTGGAAATTGATTTATGAACTCGTATTTATTTTGAACCCAGGTACCAAATATTTTAACTAGTTCTTCATTTGAACTTCAGGGGAGCTTACTATCAATGCTTATAAATAAGATTAAGGCCAACTTTGTCGAAATTTATCTGTTTTATTCCCATTTTACTAAATAGGAAAGCTTGCGGGACTGCCTGAAGCCAAAAAGGTAAAAAATGACCCTTATATAATATTGTAACAAATCTATAAGAGAAATCAGCATATTAACTAAACGATCAATAAATATAATTCATAAATATTTGAAGAATCATTCTAACTACGGCAAAAACCATCAATAAAAAAGGTGTAACCCTCGTGGGACGAGGCACAAAAGCACGATTATTGGACTTGCATCCCAAAAAGTTACCATTTGTGGCAGCATTTGTGCATTACAGGACGAATTTGTTATGAACTATCACTTCCTGTTACTCCCAGAAGAGTAGGACAAATATTGATATCGTTGTCGAACTTGAAATGTTCCAAAATGAAGGCTGCTCCAAAGCTTACTCTTCACCATAAGAACAGGCTATTAAAATATGGTCATAACTACATGAAAATGGATTGGGTGGGGGTGCATTGAGAGAAATGGGAAAAAAAGTGAAATTTGCAGATGAAAAAAGTTCAATTTGGATGGACGTGATGGTTTAAACTGTTATTGAAAAGATCTTCGAAAATAACCAAGATCTGTCTTCGGCAGAAATGTTAGTTATGGAAGTTTGATAGTTTGGGCAACGATATCTTATGATTGAAGAAACAAGGTTTTGTTTCTGAAGGGCTGACAAACATCACTTTATTGCAGATTAGTTCTAAAAAAATTCTTAGATTCCTTTTTGCGTGGCAAAACTATACTTTTGGTTCTATTTTTATGCATGATAAGGCAAGTATCCACATTTAAAACGAAATGGAAGAATGGTTTAATGTACAAAATGTTATTCATTTAGATCATCCTGTCAATAGCCATGACTTAAACCCAAAGAATAATGTCTGAGATCAATTGGTATGAATAATTTACTCAAATGGAGTATGGTGTCGATGAAGTGTGTATCAGTTATGGAATAGAAGGACTCTATCATTAAAAACTGGAAATTGCTTGACCAAAACTTGACAGAAAGTTTCGTGTTGTCTATGAAAATACAAATCAAGGAGGAAATAACGAAAAAAAATAGTTTTAGTAATTATTAAAGGAGATTGAATTTAAAAGTTCATAAATCAATTTCCCTATGCTAAAACTAAAATATCAACAAAATAAATTGTTTACGAAATTATATAAAATTTTATTTACTGGTATAATTTATAATACAAAGACTGTATAGTGTATGAAATTTAAATCGATAAAAACGCATTTAATAAAGAAATACTGTTGAAAAACTGCCAGTTCATAAATCAATTTCCACCACTGTAGTAATTTCCTTCAAAAGGCAAGAAAATTCGTTGTACTTATAGTTTAAGTAAGAAATCAAAAATCGCCAACTCGATTTATTAACCCATAGAGATCATAGTTAAAGTATTAGAGTGGAAGATCACGTGACTCCCAATGCTAACGCCGGGACGCGCATGGAGCCCCAATGGAAGCCAACACTGGCAACTTTTCGCTCTTGCCGCCACATTAAGAAAAAGAATTCTGCAAAAAAAATAATAATGATTTTAAAATTACGAAAAAAATATTATAAAAACACTAGAAAAGCGTTTCAAATGTTTTAAAAGCCACTAAACTTATTCCAAAATACAGCTTTTATTTTTATGGTATTTTTTGGTAATTTTAAAATTACATTTTATTTTTTAGTTGCATTTTCTCCTTAAAGAGATGGCAACAGTGGCATTAGGGCTATTACGGGGGCTCCCTGCAAGTCCCGCCGTTAGCATTGGATGTCACGTGATCTGCCAATCTAATACTTTATATGAAATCTATGAATAAGCCCTACAGAATACCGCCAAATAAATCGCCGAGAGTCATTTTGGGGTTACTACAGAGCGATCAATGTCTTCACACGGCAAACCAGTTTTCACGTTGGATTTTGTCCGGTAGCATCTTCCTCTTAACGCTATGTTTCTCCTATTGTCTTTTGTAGAATGAAATTCAATTTCCCGTAAACCAATGTAACGCTTTCTTTTGTATCCGGACATCTGACTTTGTAAGGATTCGTTTAGTAAAGTCGTGAAATCACCAGGAAGATAATTGTGGCCGATTCTTTTTGTAATTAGTTTTTTTCAAGGAAATTTAACGTTATCTGCATTACTAGTATGTATCCTTTGAAAAGTTTAAATAGTGTGTTTGTAATTAAGTTAATGGAGTTTCACTCCATTTGGTTAGATAAAATGTAAAGCATTGTTTAAGAACAGAAGTTAAACATTTTAAATGGAAATACTTTAATAAATTATACACAAAACTTAAAGCTATAATAATACATCATTTATAATTTTTGAAATTAGGAAATATATGTTTAGGTTTTTTTTCAACTAAATTTATTATGTACTCCAAAATCTTTAGATATTATTATAAGCTATATTTCCCAGGTTATTTACTATTTAAGACTTACTTTTAAAAAATGTCATAAACTGCTCATAAAATATCTATGTATCTAAACAATTAAATCTTTTTTGCACCTTATAAAAGAATATAAAAATACGTATTTATATTGTAATTACGATTTTCCAAACATGAAATACACAAAACAATAATTATATTAAGTGGGAGATAAACAGAAAGATTTTCTTTAGCACATATTCTTTCATTAAAGCATTCAACAAAAAGATCTTTGTGTATAATTCCCCTATGAACAGGACTTATAAATTTAGCCATTCAATATCTTGTTAATTTCACAATTAAAATAATTTACTTCAATTATCTTTATCGTGTCAATTCTTAAGCCCCTTAAAACCAACCATCGGCCTCTTAAGTCGCTTTCTTTAATTCCCATGTTAAATTTCATTTTGTTATTCAAGAACTTTTTCTATACCTTTCTATCCGAGTGTTGCCACTCAGGTAAAGAAAAAAACTTAAAGAAAACATCCCCCTTTGTTTAAAAGCCCCGGAGCAAAGTTAACAAAGTGGAAAACGCTTTCTTTTCTTGATTTTTTTTTCCGCTGGACTCACAATGCCACGCGTTTATTTAATGTAAACAAAGAGAATTGCTTACACTTGCGATTACGCTCAACATTGTTCGCGAAAGAACTCAGGGGAATTCCGTAAAAGATGCAAAACTGTAGAAAGTTCTTCTGTAAAGAGGAAGTTGATTTTTTGCTGTTGGGCATGAAAAAATATTTTAATCCTCCGGCTCTGCCTTTTAAATTAATTTATTTCAATCTTGATTTAGGGATAAAACATTAGTTTTTTTTAAGGCATGGTGTAGTAAGAGGATTGAAATAGGAATAATTTCTTATAAGAAATTTCTAGTTCGTAGTTGGCTGGAGAGATTTAAAAGTGTTGATGAATTGGAAGCTCCAGAAAATATGATGAAATCAGATATAAATTTGTCTTTTTACTTTAACATATAATTTTGTTTAGAAAATTAAATAACTGTTGATATTATAGAATTCGGAACCTTTTAAATCTAATTTTTAAAAAACGAATTACATCAACATTCTATATTAAAATAACAAGTCTTTGCAATAAAATATTATAAAATGACCTATTTAGAATTTTTTAAGACTACAGGATTTTTCTTTTAATAAAGCTCTTGATTAGGCCGATAAATTGATCAGTTATTGCTTCGATTAGACAATTTTTTTTTTTTTTTTTTTTTTTTTTTTTGTGAATGAATGTTAAAATTTTTATTCACATATTGTATGGTCAAATATCTCATGTTTTTGGTTGATTTAGTTGGGTTGAGATACGTGCTCGCCCTAAGGCTGCTTCATCTCGAAGCCTCAGTGCATGTTAATCGAATAGGAAAAAAATATTTTCTAAGCCACATTTCTCCAGCTGCATTAAATATTCTTACAAATGGATTTTTTAAATGATAAATGTAGATAACTTACAAGTCTCTATAATCCCTCTTTTAAAATCTTCTTCGAATATTTTGCGTAAAATTACTTATTGAAAATTAAAAAAAAAAATATTCGAACCAATTTTAAGAAGTGGGATTTTCGGGACCTGTAAGTTAGCTATATTTATCACACAAAAAAATCCTTTTGTAAAAATATTCAATACAGCCCGAGAAATGTGGCTTAGACAATATTTTTCGCGTATGTTTCAATGACTGCTAATTTTTTTCCCATTGAAGTTGAAGTACTTTACATTTGAACTTTATACAAATGCAATAGTTATTTATGCAACAAGTGTGAAAAGTAACACTTTTTAAAACTAGTGGATTTTATTTCACGAGCGAGTGAAATAATGCCAAGTGTTTTAAAAAGTTTACTTTTCGCACGTGAGTCACTCTATTTTTTATAATTGGGTGAAAAAGATATCATTGGTCCAAAAATATTTCACGCGCATTTATATCTTTAAATAAAAGCAGATCGATAAATATCTGGATTTTATTAACATTATGAAATAGAAATTTTAACTTGAAATGTTGGCACCTTATGAAAAGAGTGAAAAAAAGTCTTTTTAAACTGCTTTTGGGTGAAAAAAGTGATTTTTTTTCACTGTTTCAAAAAGTATTACACGCAAGCAAGTAAGCACGCGTCTGATATTGAAATTCTAATGTAAAAGTCGGATTTTTTTCACGCAATTATAAAAAACATTTTTTAAAACTCAGTTACAATGTATACAATACCAAGCAGCGAATCCTCATCGCAAACTCCCAAAGTTCCCAAATCCAGGAGTCGATTTATCCCGTTTTCGGGCACACTAACTCTCTCCAGAGTAAGTAATAGATGTTTTACGAGTCCGGACTTAGCAATAAACTGAAAGTTTAATGTGCCTCTTCCCCATGACAGTGCGCTTGAGTTTAGAGTAGAAGTTTATTTTTCTTCTTTCAGAGTCGGATAATGTTTGTCTAAAAGAAAGATAAATTGATTTGTGCATAAGATGTATACTTTGTGGAGAAGTTTGTGAGAGAATGTCTGAAGAATAAAATGGATTAGGTTAGGTTAGGTTTGAATTATTGCCGCACTAGAGCTACACGAGGGCTATTGGCGACGGGCGTCATATTTTAGAACCACTGTCAAGTGACAAGCCGACACCTGAATAGGCACAAAGCGCAACCGTTAATGGCGACATCGTACGCAGCGTTAATACTTTGAAGGATATTTAAGGTGCACTCTTCTCTACACGGGGTATTATTCGTCGGGCATTTTTGGCTGCACGGGCCGTTTATAGGTCGGCATTTATTTTGGCGATGCCCGGACCCGAACCTGGGACCTTTCGCATGCTAGGCGAGTGCCTAACCGACTGAAGTCCCCAGCCGCATAAAATGGGTTAAAACGTCTAATAAAGAACTATAAAAAAATGTGTTTAAAATTTTACTTTTGGTTAGTTGGCTTGGATTATCGCTTGATTTAAAAAGGATACATAAAAGATATTGGTATATGCAAAACACAAAATGAGTAAACTGATGCAAGTTCCTACTTCTTTTGTTTAATATCACTTAATTTGAGTGGCATTATTTAAGATATTTTTTAAATTGGGTTTGGTTAGAATAACTTCTCACTACAGTTTCAAAACTACCCACGAATAACATTAATAATAAATTTTTAACTATATATTCACATTTTGTTCTGTTGTTAAATATTTAAGGGATACAAACTATAACCTGTATAATCGGATTTTCTAGCAAAACATATTGATAAATTTTGGGGATTTTATAAATTTTAAAATTCAAAGTATGAACCAGTCATTTAAACAATAAGCTACAGAACAAAATTAAAAACAATAAGATATTTAAGAAATAATTTCTAGTTTAACCTCATGCAATGAAAAAAAAGATTACACTTCAACCAAACAGCGTATCTCTCAGATGGTAATTTCTTTGTGTGAAAAAGACAAAACCTCCGTGTTTCTCTTTTTAAGAAATTTCATTTGATTTAGCTAAATTCAAAATCAATTATACACACACTGTAAAGTGTAAGTGTCTCAAAGCCCAACTTTTAATCTCTCACGCTTTAAGACGCAAAGAGAAGCTGCGAATAAGCGGAGGCACTCACACCGAAAAGCTCATTGCCTTAATAAAGAGCGAAGGCTTTTATCAATTCCTCATCTCTCGTTATTTATTTACAAAAATTCCTTTGTTACTTCCCCTTAGCTTGTTAGGGCCCCCACTTCATTTTCAGGCGCTTAGAGAAATGGATGCAGTGCTTTGACAAAAGTGTAAGAATATTTAACCGATGTGTGGTTAGGGAACACCCGGTCGTTAGACCCATCTTTATTTGCATCTTGTGCTTAAGTCTTTCTTACAATAACATTATATTTTATAAATAATATTTTTTTTATTATATTATTATAATTATTAATATGTTAACGTACTTTTTTCCTTTAGAAATGGTTTCAAGACATAATCTCTACAAAAATAAACCAAATTCTGATTTTAAAACAACTTATTTTAGGGTATATGCCCACGTTAGGACCACTTTTCTAAAAGCATGAACTAGAAAACAACTTTGGTAGTACTTTTGTGTGTATCTGAAAGAAATATCTATATATAGAAAGTAATATTTGGCATATACCAACTACCTATATACCAAATACCTATATACCAAATTTTTTAAATACGTTCATTTTATGCATGATTTTGCCGTTTTTTTTTTGTCAATTAGGTTAGAAAAAACTGTTTAACCAATTAAGAAAATAAAACCACCAAAATATACTGTACTCTTATGTATAGGGACTATACTTAAATTCAAAAAATTTTATTTAAAAATTAAACATTTTATTACATATTTCTTCCAATTCTTTTAAGTATATTCCCTAGACAATAGTTTCTTAAATTTGTAAAAAAAAAGAATTTTTGAAAATACTCAATAACTCTGAGTTTAATTTTTCCAACTGAAGTTTTTTAATGAAAAACTGAATTGTGAGAAAAACGCATTTAAAGTTTCAATTCTATTGATTCTAGTGCTGCTGATCTTTACTAAATTAATCACTTCGTTTTAATTGCGGCACAGTTAAAATAATGACAGTTTCAGTAACAAGAAAAACCCCTGGATAATAATATAAACCATTAAAAATATAATCAATTTTTATTTTCAAAAACGCCACTTTTAACGTGTTGGGCCACCTTAAATTAATTAAATTTAAAATTTATGCAGTGAAAACAAACTTACTCATTTGCCCATTTCCAGGCCATTCGGAAGGTTAGTTTTAGAAACACTGTTGTCTCCGTGTTGGTCTATGGTGCGGTTGGTAAGTTCAGTCTCTACCCTACTATAGAACTGACTAGCAGTATGGTCCCGCCTTACCTTGACACCCGTTAACTTCGCATTGCTTCCTTTTAGAGGCATGCTTACCTTGTGAAAATACACTCAAAATCAAAACAAAATTAAATTTTTGTTGGCGCATGCGCACTTAAAAAAGCAAACACTTATAGAGGATGAAGCAGCCATGGGGCGAGTGCATATCTCAACCAAACTCAATCAATCAAACTAATAGAGGATGGCGTCAAGCCCCCTTTTCGGCCCGGTTCATGTATTTTCAAGCCCTGTTTTGGTTCCGCAATCCCACGTGGATGACGTTTTTTTTTAAACTAATTATATTAATTAAACATTACAATCAAATATGAAAAAACTATGCCTCAGGTGTACACGTATGTATTAAAAGGAATCTATATTAAAAATTTCGAATTTTCTAGAGCAGTCTTTTGCGATCCACAGACATACACACAGACAGACTCCTTTTATTATTATAGATTAAAGCAAGAGAGTTACATCATCTTAAGCAACCAATGAAATCGCATGAAGTCAAAAATGAAAATAAGATAGTGACATCATCTAAAACAACCTCATTGGTCTATATAGTATACAATCTTGTCAAAGCATCGCCAGAGAATAACGCCACTGAAAGGGAAATTAATAGCTGCGAGCAGAGGATAGAACAAAATTAAAAATTCATCGCAGTTCCGCGTCACTGATATTAAATAAAGAATCGCTCCAGGATTAAGAAAGACGTGTTGCTAGTTAATAACACGTAAGTCCATTATTCAAAGGTGGAATTAGTTCTTTCTTTGGGTTAGAGTTTACGGGATTATATCATTGTTTAGTTTCGCATTTTCTTTTCTAATTAAGTTCATAATGTTAAAACGATTTGTCTAGTTATTAAATGAGAAAAAATGAAATGGTGTGAAGATAACACAATTACTTTGTAATTTGTCGTTATGAAATTTTGACTTGTTCCGTTTGAGCAACAAGTTTTATAAAATAAAACCAGCAGCGAGGAAAACTCTTTTTGCAACATTAATACCATTCATAACAGTATTCTTACAGTAAATTAATTTTTAACACATATTTCTTTGGCTTTAAAAAATATTTTTCTGACTATTTTCATACAAAAGCTGCTCTATACCACTTGTTTTCACATTAAAAAACCCGCCATTAACAAAACGATATCGATGAATTTTCAAAAGAATACGATTTTCCCATTAAAAAAAATTAAAATCGTTTGCTACAAAAGAAAAACCCACTTCATCATATTCCTTTAAAAAATAGAACCTTTTCATTTCTATCAATACTACAATCATATCGGACGATCTGATAGCATATCCTCACCTTCTTTATCGTTTTTCTCTTTTATATATTCCATTTTTTTTCTAGAAAATTCTTTTTTTACTTTTGAATCTATTGAAAAAGTAACGATGATTTTTATTCTGTTTGGAGAAGCGTTTCTAGAATCATTTGGGATCCACAAAGTGGGTGCTTTCGGATCCAAATGGTTTGTCATCAACGGCTTAACAACTACGTCATAGCGGTAAGGGTAGAATATCAAATATTTTAACGTTCGTTCGCTTGTATTTCTTTGGGGTGAAGTGCAATAGAAGAATTGTTTTAAGCAAGGCATTGAAGAGTTAGGAATTCTTTAAAAAAATATTTATTTATTGAGATCTAATAAGATTCTGTTTAGGAAGTAATGCATATTTTACACCAAAACTTTAGTTGTAATATACACTGCTCAAAACAATTAGGGGAACGCATGGTTTAATTTAAACCATTTCACTCAGAATTATTCCATTTGGAATAATCAGAACCTATCTGGAATCAATCTAAGTTGAGTTCACACTTATTTACCGTTTAATGGAAGAATCGTGGTTTTTGAAGAATTAAATAATGCTTATTTTAATTAAATGAATATATGAAAAACCATGTAAATAAAATTCATTCCCAAAAACTTGTAGGAAATAAATTGACCCTAAATTCTACCCGCTTGCATTCTTGGACATTAAGAAATTGATTTTAACTTTTTTTTTAACAAGTAAAGTTTTGAAAATATTATCGTTTTGTTTTATTCAAAAGTAACGATTCCAAATTTTTACCCCTTATATTTTCGTTATTAAATTAAGATTCCCCCCACCCCAGTTTTTTACCATTTCGTTCCAGATGCATAATGCATTTTTTTCACAATTTAAAATTTTTGGAATAAAAAATACGAAGTTGGAACTTAAAGAGTTAACATAAGTACGTAAAGTGCTCCCCTAATTTTGTTGAGCAGTGTAGTTCTTTATTTTAATTGCACGGAATAAAATCAACTAAGAGGACTTTGTTTCCAAAAAATTTGTGTATTTTTTAAAAAAATTGAGTTCGGCACAAATATTTTTGTTAAATACATAGATGTAAAATAGTCTAAAACAGATTTTATTTATAAAAATTCAAGAATACCTTTTTACTTAAGTTTTCAAGTACTAATAAATAATTTGCATTGTCATATTTATGGAAAATCTTAATACTAGTATATTACTATTTCTAATGTATTGCTTGATGTGCGAAACTTCTTACTTACATTACTTATACAATGTTTTTAGCGTCCAAAAGTTATTGCGTTCTAGCGTGTCAATAGATACACATAAAAAAACCTATCATCCATCCAAATATCTTGTTTCTCGGTGAGGAAAAGATATATTATCGTCTGCGCTTCTTATTTGTTTCTAGAACGTTCTTCATTTTATTTTAGTTCATTGTAGGAAAGCAATTTCGAATGCAGATAGTAGCTTTGGGAAATGCATTCCAAATTGAGAATGCATGTCGGAATGGAAGATCTTGAAGAATGAAATGAGTTATTTTGTTTCGTTGTACAAATAAAAGGTGGAATTATAAATTTATGTTATAATTTGAAGTGTTGAGGTTTGTATATTTGCTCTTAAGTTTTGATTTTAGTAATGTGAAATAAGTTACAGGAAACAAGTTACATTTTGTTTCAAAAAAGTTAAAAACAAGAATATATAGCAGGTAATTTTTGTGCGGAATTTATATAACTACTTAAGTATCGTGTTCATTAAAGGATATTCTGTTTTGAAGTATGTTTTCTTAAATTAAGGTCAAGTAGTTAAAATATTTTGTTTTAAGCTGATGACACAAAATCTACCAGACTTCTGACAAATTTCAATGTTCTTTATGAGTCAACAAATATTTCGTAATAAGAATGTGTGTGACGCAAATTTGCTGCTTATACGCAAAAACAAGGGAAAAAATCTTGAATTGATCTAGTGCGATATAGACCTATTATTTTCCATAAAAACCCTCGTGAAGCTCTAGAAGACGATAATCCAAACGAAAAAAATACTAGACAAGCGAAATCTGTAGAGTATTACTCTGTTGAAAATTGTGTACTTGGTTTCACTATAATAATGGTTCCTTGTAGCTGTAACAGTAGCAAGTAGTACAACCAAATACCTAAAGTATGGTGAAACATTTCACCACGTAGATGTTGCAAATACTAACACTCATTTTTATTGAAACAAAGCGTCAATTTTTTAAGCAATAAATTTTTTAAGTATATAAACATAACATAATTAACATATATTTAAATTATATCCACAATAAATTACTTAACCTATAACTTAATAAATTCTATTAACCGTATATTTTAAAACTTTAAATGCCTACAAACATCGAATACTCTTGTTTCCAAAAAATCTTAAAAAGAAGTGAAAATAAATTTCCTCTTTATTTTTGTAACAGCTTATTCATTACCGAAAAACTTTATCTTTAAATTCAATTGATCGTAAATTTAGCAGTGAACACGAGAAAAACTTATTTTTCTATAATAATTACTTGTTTTGTGTGTAACATTCATATTTATAACTTTCAACTAAAATATGGTTTTTATACAATTAAAAGAGCACATATTTTCAAAGAATACGTTTTACTGGTACATAAAAAATGAACGTTGTTGAAAAATGTAAAGTTTTCATTTCTTTTTATAATTACGAATAACCAGAATCACTTCGACAAAATAATAAGCATTAAAAATGAAATGAACTGGAAATTTTAAAGCCCTACTAGCTTAAAAAATTACATATTTCTGCACGCAAAACCATTTTGTTTAGGATTTTTAAACACACAAAATATCACTTTTGTTTAAAAAAAAATGTTTTTATACTCATTCGTATTTCAAAAATAAAACCAAAAAAAAGATAATTTCAAAAAGCAAGTTAAATTCTTAAGGCAATAAAAATTTTGTAAAGCAACCCAAGCAATAAAACATGAAATCCTTTTTCGTTTTAAAGAATAAGCACATTAATACGAACAAATATTTTGAAGAAAAAAGCATTTTTGAAAATAAAAAATGGCATCAGGTTCGTAGCACGACTCGACCTAATCCAGCGGATAAAACTAAATGGAACATTTAAAGCGTGAAATTCTCTTTTTATACTTAAAAGACAAAAACAACTAAATGCAAAAATAGGGTCATTTTAATAGGAATATTTCCTTATACGAGTCTTATACCACTAAAATGTTAAAAGAAAAAGCGTGAGGAGGAATCTCCCTATAGACTTGCGCCCTTTTTTCATTTAGCAGTTCACTTGTAGAGTTCATCACAGCAGGTTGATTATTGCATTTGCTTGTTGAAGAACTAGTAATGCATAAAAACGTCCAACGAGAGAAAAACGCAGAGTTTAGGGAATTGATAAAAAATGCTGCTATTTTTATTTTTGTAAAGGTTTGACACTGTTTTAAGTGACACAGGCATGAATAGAAGTAAAATGGTATTCAAAGTCCAGGAAAATTTTAAGCTAGGTTAGAATTATCGTCGCACTAGAGCTACACGAGGGCTATTGGTGACGTACATCGTATTGTAGAACCACAGTCAAGTGACGAGCCGACGTCTGAATAGGCACCCAACGCAACCGGTAATGGCGACATTATAAGCAGCGTAAGGACTGAAGGATAGGTAAGGCTACGTTTTGAATTATCGTCGCACTAGAGCTACACGAGGGCTACTTAGGACTGTGAAGGATATTTGACGTGCACTCCCTTACACTCGGTATTATTCGTCGGACACTTTTGGCTGCACGGGCCGTTTATAGGTCGGCATTATTTTGGTGATGCCCGGACCCGAACCTGGGACCTTTCGCATGCTAGGCGAGTGCCTCACCGACCGGGCTCCCCAGCCCCTGAGGAAAATTTGACCAATCGCTTAAAACTTATGTTCTTTCTTACAGTGATGAGTCAGATTGTGGCTAGCGAAGATACAAAAGTTAACTCAAAATTGTATTTGAAAATCTTGACCAGAAGTGTAAATATTTGATGAAGTTTGTAGTAATGTACTAAAGAAGTCCACTTTATTTTTTATTGTAAGGTACTTATATTAATTTAAAGAAACCGTGCCAATTATTTTATATCAGATAAAAATGAGAGTAACAGATTGTTTCAAAACAAAAATAGTTCTATTTTCTTTACGAATTTTTTGATTTCAAATGATTATTATATATTAATGCAATCAAAGTAAGTTGTTTTTTTACTTAAATGAAATGCACCTGGTTATATTGCAAGTTAAATTCTTAATCCAAAACAGCTAAGTTATATTTTCATGTTTTTTTTTTAATTTTTATTGAGAAAAAAAATTATTACACGATTGGAAATATACAATAAAATTTTGTTTAGGTAAATAGCTAACTTTTCGAGTTTTACAGATTAGGGTCAGAAATCTTAAGTTTCCACTCAACAAAAAAAAATTCAAATATTAATTTAAAAACCTTACTTTTTGTTAAAAAAAAAAAAAGCAGGTTTGTGACAAGAACATTTATCGAAATTTTTTCGGGAGCTCTTTGACGATTCAAATAAACATGTTAAAACATTATGCATGACAGTTTTCACGCGTACAACTACTTCAAACTAATGCTTTCTTTTTCCATATAAAAAGCTGCATTCACTTTTTAAATCCATTGGTTTCAACTCCTAAGTACTTTCAGCTCTTTCTTTTCTTAAAAGAAGTACTTTTTTGTGATCAATCGATTTCGAATTGGATGTCAAATTTCATGGAAAACAAGCCAACGGAGAGATTAAATCTAATCGTGCTTCAAAAACGAAGAATAAAGAAATTGACTGGAACTTTTTGCTAAAAATACTTTCATTGAAATGTTCCCTGGTGAGTTTTTATAAGAACATTGCAAAGAAAGTTAATTCAATCATAATTTTAAAGATTATTATTTGGGATGTTGATATTAATATAAATTGGTAGCAGAGGGCTTTTTGAAGACTTTCTTTCATCCCTTGAGAAAATATGAATAGCTAAATTCAAAAAGGAAATAAGACCAAGGGAAATTTCCCTCTGTACATTCCCTTTAAATACTTTAGTGAAATATGAAGCTTGCATGGTAATCTATTTGTGGATTTAATGCTTTTTTGCATTTAGATGTTCATAGATAAATACTTTCATTCGAGTTTATTTTTTTAAAAAATGATGAAAACATGGTTAGTCATGCACAATCTTTTTGCTATTTTATTTGCATATTTTTAAAAGTAAAATGAAGGGATTACTTAAAAATATTTTTGAAACATAAATTGGACATTGTGTTGTTTTTCTATTTTTTATCATCTTAATTTTATATTGTACTGAAGAGAGTCGTATTTGCACTGATGCGTTTTGACTTACTAATTATTTTAAACATTGTCATTTTTTGAAAATTTAAACTAAAATTCATTTTGGCAAATTGTGTGAAAAAAGTATATCTCACCTTAACGTGTGTTAATTTTAACACACTGTTTAACATGTGCATTTCTGACATAATGTGATTTTTCCATCAACTGTCTTTTCTATTGCCATTTTAATGAAAGGAAAAGGGGGTATATAAATATTCGTGAGAATATGGTGGGGTTTTTTTTACAATATGATGGGAATATTTCTTAAAACGTCATGTTTCACACTGCGATATCATTGGTTGTTTCGTTTTCTTTCCCAACTACTCAAACAACCTCATTGGTTTTTGATTACAGCACGTGCTCCAAACTGCGATTTCATAGGTTGTTTTGTCTTCGTTGACGAAGTGTTGAAACAAGCCCTTTATGTATTCAATTAAGATATATTTCTATCAGTGTAAAATAGTTTCGTATCTTGTAAAACTAATACTATTATTTTTAAATAAAGTTTCTATCAATACCATATCAAACTCCATTTTTATTGATAATACTTTCTTAGATATACTAACTTTTAGATAATACTTACGCCCCGGCTGAGTCGTCGGATTTTCTGGATGGAAAATCTTGGGCACGCATGTCATATGATTAAGTGGCATGTAAAAGATCCCTGGAGGGCCCGTTTGGCTTGGACTCTCTCGGCTAACTTAAATATCGGCTTACTTTAACATCCACAGAGATCTCAGATTCATTTTAATCTCCTCGTCAAAATAGGTAGCGAGAGTCACCTAGATGGTGCCACAAAAAATGGCTCTCAGTTCTGGGGGAATTTGCCGAGTCTGCAATAGGCTTGACCGCAAATGTTGCAGCCCCATTAGAAAACATACTTTCTTGCACAATAACCAAAAAATACGATCCCTACACTCTTAAAACAAAAGAGTGAAATCCACTCCAGTTGGAGAAGTGCATTTTCGACACTGGAAAGGAATGAATATTAACTCGGACTGAGTTAAAATCACTCGTTTGGAGTGATAATGTCGGAGGTTTAACACACAAAGGATCCACTCCAAAAGGAGAAGTGCATTTTCCAGACTGGAGGAGTGAAAATTAATCAGACTGAGTTAAAATCGCTCGTTCGTTTTAAGAGTGTACTCATTTGGCGCTGTCTGCAAAAAGAAACACCCACCAAAACCATTATTTTCCTCAGCCAATCAGAATGGGGATAATTCCTGTCCCCAGATACCAACGGGTTGTGTCCAAGAGCGTGGGGTGAGGCACAATAAATCACAATGCCTGTTGTCTCAACAGAATTGCAGCATTATAGCTAGGATGCGACCATGTCACCATGGAAACGAGACTCGTCTTTTTCCCATTTAATGTCCGAGTGCTAGAGGTCAGAGGATGGACACAATTGGCGATAAAAACAAGGGAAGCAGTCGCCAAGTCGACAAACCGCATTTCGTGAGCGCAAGTAATGGAATATTCAGCTGTTATATTGTTTAATTGTATTCAAAGTGGGTTTTTTTAATTCAAACTTAATTTGTTATGTTTTTTACCATTTAAAATAAATATAATTACAGTTTGTCGGGGGACTGACAAGTTAGTAATGACGGAGTGGTGTAAACAAAATACACCAGGAGGCACTAAACATAGCATCTCTATTTTTTTGTACCGCACTAGAGCTACACGCAATCCATTAAAGCTGATTCTATTTTCAAGGAATGCGCTTAAGTCAAATGGAGCTACTTTGATCTGTTACGTTAGGTTTAAATTATCATCGCACTGGAACGACACGAGGGCTATTGGCGACGGGACGATTTTAGAACCACAGTCAAGTGACGAGCCGACATCTGAATAGGCATCCAACGCAAACCGTTAAGGGCGACATCGTACGCAGCGTTAGGACTTTAAAGGATATTTAACGTCCACTCCTTTACACGGGGTATTATTCGACGGACATTTTTGGCTGCACGAGCCGTTTATAGGCCGCCAGTTATTTTAGTGATGCTCGAACCCGAGCCTGGGACCTTTCCATGCTAGGCTAGTGCCTGACCGACTGGGCTCCCCAGCCCCTATTTTGATTAGTAGAAGTAACTTTTGGGATAATCAAAGATTCTGTACCAGTTTCCTATGTTGCAAATTTGTTCAAATGAGTGATGACAGAGTTGCCACCAATTTAAAATAAAATTTAACGAAAAAAAGTATTTAAGGAAGAAATATTACAAAGAAATTGTTTGAACCCAAATCTCTTAAGGAACAGAGTTTGCCTCGTTCCCATTTGATCGTAGTTCTAAAAAAATTGTGCAATTATAGATATAGAGCAAGACAAGATCTAAATCAATACAAGATTCTAACACATATTCCCTTCATAGAAAGACTTTTGACTATTATTTATTAATATTCTTGTTTGCAACAAAACACCAAAAAAAATAAGCCAAATTTCTGTTTGGGCCTACAACAAAAACGATCTTAACTTCACTAAGCAAACCAGTTTTAGCGTTATCTTTTAATCTGTAGCATCTCTACCTTATTCTTACCTCCCTAGTCCGAGTGGTCCTATTTGATGGAGTTGAGTAGTTCCTTGCCTTCTCCTCTCCGGGTGATTTTGATTCCTTTTGGGATTTGGGGGATCCGTTTATGCCCATTGTTCGAAAAAGATATTTCGGTTTCGTTGCCTCTGGTGGGTTTCGTGGGCAATTATAAAACCTTTTTTGTTAGCAACAAGTATGACCTCTAAAGGAATGTAAGGAAACGTGTATGTATTGAATCGAAGCTTCTTTGGTTTTTTTTAATAAAAGGACTATATGAAACAGTCAAAAGCTGATCAAAAAGCTGAGTTTCAATTTTTAAACAATAAGAAAAGGTGCTTGTCGCAATGCAAATTCACATTGTGGAATTTAGTTCAATGATCAAAATCCGTTTCTGTAATAAGTGATGCTTGAAATGAAATACCGGGTGGTTATAAAACAACGCTCGCTACTCGGAGAGGTCTGTAGCTTGAATGAGTAATTCGAATGCAATAAACATCGAGATACTTACTAATCAAGAAGGGGAGGGGGGATAATTTAATCATAAAAAAATAAGCCCGTCCTATGATCAGGGTTCTAAATTACGAGGCGTAATTGGCTGTGTTGGCCGTAAGTGGCCATAATTAGCTATGCCTCGTAATTTAGAACACTGGAATGTAATTTAGAAGATTTTTTTTATGATTTCATTATTCCTCCCCCCCCCCTTCTTGATTAGTAAATGTCTCAATTTTTGTTGCATTTGGATTATTCCTTTAACCCTTTCAGTCCCAAAAATTTACTACACTACAGAAACATCTGATATTCACAAAATAAGCTTATTTTAGGTCAAATATACGAATCCCATAAGAAAAAAAATCCATTTAAATTTTTTTATATGGTTTTTGAAACAATGCCAAAATTCTTTAACTGAGGAAATCAACAAAATAAAAATATATATATTACCTAAAAACAAGGTATCTGACCATATTATTAAAGAAATTTTAGTAAATATTTTAACCGAAATAGTTTAAATTGTGTTTTAAATATGTGGAACTGAAGTGAACTTATCAAAAATCAGGAAAAACGCTTGTTGACTATTTTCTAAATAAAAAAAAATAGTAGTTCTGACTTCTATTGAGATAAAAGTAAAATTTTGTCTGATAGAACAAAGTGTGAAGAATCGAATGATGTGTGTTTGGATGTCATAGCGGGACTTAAACATTTTGAAAAAAATATTGAAAGTTGATGCCAAATGGCATCACTGGGACTGAAAGGGTTAAGATACAGACCACTCCGAATAGCGAGCGTTATTTAATAACCACCCAGTATAATCGGAGAAAACAGGAATTTGTTTTAATTGAAACCATCACAACATATTAAAATTTTGATTTCACATGTTTTTTTGCATATAATAGCAATAATAAATGTATTAATTTCAAGATAATACGGAAATGTTCTTTGAATAAAAGCAAGGCCATCTTAGGTTAGGTTGAATTCCAGTGACGTTAGAGCTACAGGGGGCTTGGTGACGGGCTTTATACTTAAGTACCACAGTCAAGTGACAAGCCGACACTTTAGTAGGCACCTAACGCATATTTTAAGGACGGCATCGTACGCGACATCAGGACTTTACAACATGTTTAACCATGCGCTTTTTCTACACGGGGTATTACTTTTCGGACATTTTTTTTATTGGAAGTTTATTGGTCAACAATTATTTTGGCGCTGCCCGGAACCTTTCACATGCAAGTCTAGCTACTTAAAAGACACACACAAAATCCTAATACAGAACTCATTAACATTATTAAAGACTAAAAACTATCAAATAGGCATTCAGTCGAAAGGTAAACTATTTCGAAACAGACAAGGCATGTTCAAAAAGTTCGGTGATTGTTCTCATAATTAAAAAAAAAACAAGCCGGTTAGGATATTGCACTCATGCAGAAGCACATCGTTCAATTCTTCCAACTCTTTTCTATTAGAAAATATTTTTTAATTAATCCCGATAGATGTCAGCCCTATTATTTTTTTTAAAAATCATGATCAGAAACATAATGCCAAATGGCATCACTGGGACTGAAAGGTTTGAAAGTTGTGTTTTTAGATCCCAAAATAAAAACTTCAAATTTATTAGTTTTAAAAAGTGTACGTTTATATTTCTATTTCCTTTTTTACGCATTTTGCTACATAAAAGTTTTGAGCGCCACAGTTTACAAAGCTCCCAAAGCACAAAAAGTTCCCAAACTCAACTCTGTCCCAAAAAGCTCTTAAATCCTTTACTGACCAACCATCAAACTGCATTACTTTTCCAACTTTTAACCCATCCATTCTATTTCTTCCTTTACACAAACAGCAAACTCACAAAAAAAAATTCCAGAACATCGACAAAACTTTAACGAGCTCTGTTTGTTGGACGATTTCCACCATTTTGAAAAGACTATTCAAAAAGGAGGAATCACGTCCATTTCCAGGAGAAGAAAAAAGGATTTCTCCTTTTTCCGGAAACTTATATTATTTCCAGGAAATAAAGAAAGAAGGACGAGTCCCGTATTTTTCTTGTGGAAGAGTCATAGTGCCCTATTATCGGAATCAGTAGGGGCGAAAATAGTTTAGGGGAAGTAGGAGCTGTGAAGTAGAAAAATGCTCTGCCGTTCTTTTTTCTTGGCTAAGAAGTACTATTTCTTTATGTTGATGTGACAAAGCTGCAACTATCAGCCAATTGATAAAGTAAAGATACTTGTTTGGATTCGTGTGTCAATAGGGTTAAATATTGACTATTGGAGGAGAGTTTTGCAGTTTAAAAACCCATTCAAGTGATGAAACACAACAGTAAAATTAGGTTTGAACAGAAAAAATCTGTAAGTTGGTCTGGCAAGAAAATACCATATGATTTGCAAAAAAACTCGGTTTATAATCCTGTATTTACTATGCGAAGACTTTCTTCCCCCATCCCTTTGCATGGTTTTCTAAGAAACAGGGGAGCATCGCTTTTCTAATTTTAACGCGTTTGAGGTTCTTTTGTGAGTTTAAAAATCCCAACAGTTTAAACCCAAGTGGGGTGGGGGGAAAAACACGCTCACGCCGTCTCAATGAAAACCACATGCTTTCGAGCCTCGTATTTTAGATGGACAAGGTATAGTTATAGTTTATTCTAAAAAATACTAATTTTTAAGTAAAAACTGTTTTTTAACAGACAAATTGTAAAGAAAAAGAAAATTCTGCCTCACCCAGGCGAGAAATTTAATGCGCGGTCACAGGTGGGGATACTGACCACTATACTACCGAGGAATAAAAGGAGAATACTAACCACTATACGAGGGAAAATGACGATTTGGGGTCAAACTACAAACTTTTTGGATCCGCTGTCCACCGCTCTACTAACCAAGCTACTTCGGCACATAGAAATTTAACAAACAGTAAAACTACATATTCTGTTGCAGTCTAGTACGTCCCAACTCGGTTAAAACAGAAAAATAATTTTTTTTTTACTTTAAGCAGCATATTTTTTACTGGAAACAAAATAGAGTAAAGAATATAACGATTTTTTTCGTAAATATAAGTTTTTCTCTGAAATTATTATTATTTTTTTTTGCACTGCAGGCCTCTTCACAGTCTACCAGAGCATATGTCAGAAGAGCTTTGTTTTTTTAGTACGGAATAAAGTGACGAGAATTACAACAGGGAAAACCCAATTGAACTGTACAAGCAACATTGCTTACAGCATTGTGATTTGGAACCAGGACTGATTTTAGATATTTTCAATGTATTATTTAAATCAAACAAACCATCTATAAGATGGGCTGTGCAGAAAACTATTACAAGAACTTAAATGTCTAAAAGCTAACGTTTTTTCAACTAGGGTCTCAATTATCACAAAATTGTTTTAAAGAGAAAGTTTTAATGAAATACAATAAAGATATAACTTTAGACTTTCTTTTGAGCTGAATATATTTTTGATTGTTATAGCTTCTAGAGATCGTTCGGCTAAGGATGAGAATTGTTATTTTTTATTTTAAAGTTTGCATTATAAAAACTGGTGTTAAAAACAAGTTTAAAATATAACTACTTCCTTAGCTGTAAAAAAATGAGTACAATATCATTGCAAAATCTCACTTTATTTTAAAAGTTTCTTACAATCTTGTCACATAAATAAAGCCATTTGTTGTAGGATCCCTGATAAATTCACTTTTGCGTTTAGAAAAAGGGGAAAAAAGGTGTTTATAAATAATAAAATTTATCATATGAGTGTGTATAGTTTTTTTAATAGATTTCTTGAAACAAAAATTGGATTACGAGATATTTAAGTGAAACATTAAAAAATTATATTGGTTGGCTTATTGAAAGAAATCAACATACAGACATAATTTGTGTCCAGTTAAGAGAATTCAAAAAATAGATAATACGTAATTACTATTTAAAAAAAACTAGTAACAATAAATAGAATGATTATAATAATTTGAAATTTATAAGATACCTTTTTTTAAAGTACTTTTAGAAAAGATAGTATTATTATATATCCATTCAAAACATGTTTTCATAAAGAATTTAAAATACTTTTTAAATTTGAATAACTTTCAATAACCTTCACAATACTGTTTAGTTTTATTTCATTTGCGTTATTGAGTTGCAACACAAGTTTTTTATTTAGTAACTTCAGATATTCGGATTTAAAACAGTGCCTCGGTCTGCTAAATATTTTTGGGCTTTTTAAAACGTCAAAAATGTATAATTAAATAACTAGATAACATTTTCGTTTCAAATTTGTTTCATTTCGAAGTTATGGTGATTCCCATACAAGGGGAAAAGCGGCCTAACATGACAAAGCAATACTTATGCGGAAGTTGTGATTCCAAAACTAATGCAATTAGCTCTATGGTGCTGACAGTCCCTCTTAAGTATATGAATGGGTATTTTTTAGGTCTTGAGTGGGAACAAAAATGAAAATAAAATTTTCAAAAGCCTCAATTGGTGAATCAATGTAACGGATGTGGAATAGAGCACTAATCGGATCACCGATCAAAGGAAAATCAGGAATAAAAGCAGGAAAGAAATACGTCGCCTGAAACAAGCCGTTTGAATGAATGGCATTATAAACCTATTGAATGAAACTTAATTTCCGGTAGACCATAGTGGTAGGTGAACAAACCCTTCAACACAAAATTCACAAGCAATTCTGCAAATCAGCAAAAAGATTAACAGCTACATTAAAGATGACATCCAGATATATGAACCCAAAAAGCACCCTATAAATCAGTAAAAGGTAATCTACCGAAGAAAAACAACAAAATATAAGACGAAAATCGAGCCTGTCGCGCACAAAATCTCGAACACGATCGTATCATCGCATATATCACATTGCGCGGCACGCAATCTAACAAAAAAAGTTCTAAAAACCCCTCCTACACCATTTGTTACAGGACACCCAACACGAAACCAGAGAAATCCCCTGAAAAAAAGAACAAAAAATGGAAGGTATCGAATACAATCTCGTTAAATCGTTCCACGCCCAGGTCCTCTAGCGTTCCATTGTTCGAGACAAAAAAGAAATGGCGGGAAAGGAACAAAGAGCTGGAACTATGGAGATTAGAATAACTTTAAGGACCTGCTTGGTTTCCACTTCAGGGACATGTCTAAATTGTGGAGGCGGCGCGCGATAGACGGCAGCATCTGTCGCGTATGTGTATGTGTTATGTCTGTCTTGCTTGATGCAGTTTTATTAGCGGGTCTCTGATTAAGCACACAAGCCTGAAAATATATGTCTACCAACCAACCGACCTGCTTGGTGAAAATCATTTGCAATGTCCACACTACGAAAATAAAAATGACAAGATATTGCGCGCGCATGGAAATGCATATGCAATTTGGTCAGGCATGCGCGCTCACCTACCTCGAATGGTACAAATTGTGCATGCATTTCCATGCGCGCGCAATTTCTTGTCATTTTTATTGTCGTATATTTTCGTATGGCTTCATATTTTTCTTCGCCAAGCATGACCAATTTATTCCTTTCTCCATAGTCAAAACGCGTGTTTGTGAAAGCAGTTCATCATTCAACTGCTGGGTTTTTATAAGAGAACAAGACAATAACACTATTTGTAGAAGAATAAGTAGTGAGGTGTCGCTGTATTAAAATGCATGATATGTAGGATGTAGGATAAAAATGTACGAAAAGGGAATTCTAAGATATAGGGCTTGGTGTGAATTCAGAATTTGAATTTCTTTGTTCTAACTGTGGTTTGAGAATATAACTTCGTGCATGTGAAACTAAGAATAAACATGGTTTTTTCTGAATTACATATATAAAAAATTATAACTGAAACAAATGCCCTTATCTTACAAAAAACCATATTTTTTAGTTATGCTTTGTTTGAATTCGGTAAACTATTCAATATAATCACGTATGATGTGCAGGTATACGCATACAAAAATGCTTAGTCAATGATTTTTTATGCAGAATTAAACTAAACTTAATGGAAATTATAACTTTTTTTTACATAATAGGATGTTTGAACTTCACTTTGCATTAAAATCAAGTTTTGCAAAAAGTGTTAGAAAGTTAGGGGGCAAACAAATAGTGAGAAAAATGACTAAACCACTAAAAATTATTTATACAAAGATATATTAAAAAACATTTTGAGCATTAGACTGTTTATCCGCATTTTTTGCACCAAAATTTCTAGCAGTAATCTTAATTTTTAAAATTTTATAATTATTAAATTTGTATTAATGTTCAACTTTTTCATTTGGAAATGAGTGCAAGTTAGTTTTTTTTTCAAAAATAAACTAAATTCTGATTTTCTAAATAAATAATTTGTTTCAAAAGAATAAGTTTTAAATCTATGCACAGAAAACAACGATATACATTTTTGTTCATTTTCAGACCATTCGGAAGGTTAACAAAAAATATATAATCTGTCCACCAACCAAATCAACGTCAACTCAACCCTCCAAAATATTTCAAAAACCTCTTATTAACAAGTCCATCTGCCCTACACTTTCCAGACTCTGTATAGTTTATGTCAACAAGCGAATCGCATTTTCATCGCCCGTCTTCTCATTAGTGTGTCTTTGTGGCGCGATTTGGCGGCTTTTTTTTTAGAGCAATTTTCTGTGATCAGCCATCTGCATCGGTTGCATGAGTCAGGAGGGTTTGGGAATGTATGGTATTTTTTTACGAACAGTTTTTATGTACCTGTAGTTTCGTTACAATAACTATTTTTAAATTACTTTATGGTTTGCATATATATTCGAAAGATTTTTAAAAAAAAAGGAAAGTATTACGCTACTTCCTTACTACGCCCCCTTCCAAATTCGGTACTTTCTATCCGATTTTAAAAGTTTTTTTGTTTGAAGGTTATGAGGGACTTATATTTTATGGATTTTGTCTGTATGTCGCTTTTTAGTCTGTCTAAGGTTGCCTGTTTCAATTTTAGTCTCCTGTTTTTGTTGATTTGACTGAAATGAATGAAAGAAACTTGAATTTGACTGCTTGTTTTAGTTTCAACTAACAGATACAGCGTGAATGAAAGGACGAAAATAAAAATTGTATAGTTAGAATTACGAATAGTTAGATAACAAAGAATAATGATAACTCAAAAGTACCTTGTTTTTTCACTCCACTTTCCAAGCTGTTGTAACAGAGATGAACACCAACTGATGAACCAGTTGACCTTTGCAGGTTTCCATTTAACCTATTGTAAAAACACATTGTTAAATTAACTATAAAAACAGAAAGATTTCAAAATATTAAAAAAATTAAACGAAAAAATACTACTTTGCACAGAAAAAAAACCCGCCTTAATCCTTTATTTACTTGCAGATACTTTGATGTATTAATTTTTATGCTTTTTCTGTGCAAACTGCATGTGAACAGAAGTACTGAAATCTGTGACATTTAACTTTTTAAAAAGTAAACTAGTAACAATTAGTTACAAATCTACAACTAGATTAATATAAAATTGCAGCATAAAAACCTCACTGCACCCCTAAAGATACTTCCTGGCAATCCAGAAATCATTTAAGAAAAAGCCTTTATTTGCTATTAAACCATAATAAAATTTGAATATTTAGTGGAAGAGGCTCAAAAAGGTGAAAGCGAGAAAATTAGCTTCAGAGTTTTTAGTTTGTACTTAAAACCATTAAAAACCGAAACTCGCCCAAACCGTAAAAAAATATACCAAACTTTATAATTTATGAAAAAGGGGAACCTTGTTATCGTTAAAGAAGTTTGCAATATGTTCATCGACACAAAATTCTATATTTTTCCAGAAATGTCCCTTAGCACGTTCTCCCACTAAGCTCTGCAATTGTATACTTAGTTCGTATTTTTAATTTTTAAAAAGAAATTAAAAAGAACTAGTATAATCTCTAGTTGTTCTTATCTTTTACATCCATAAAACCAGGCCATGCATTTGAATTGAAGGTAGATCAAATAACACCCTGTTGGTCACAGGACGGCTCCATACAAAGATAATTGGGGGGGGGGGATTTTTTTTTTTGTATTGTTAAATTGGATTGATTAAACGAGGTAAAAGATATCAGTAACTTGAGTCGCGATTGGGGAAAGAGTCAAAATTTAATATAAAAAGCTATTAAAGGATTTGAATTTTTTCGCTAGGTAGATTACAATGGGTTGGCCTATTTTAGATTTTATAATTTGCCCGCTAATTTTTTTTAGTATTTTGTGTCTAGTTGTACATAAAATTGCTTAGCTATGCAGAAATTGTCTAGCTACATCGATACATTTGTAAAATGTTATAGTGGTGCTTCATTTTTTTTGAATGATTATAATTCATATGTGTACTTCGAAATACGACACACATTACAATTATTTTAGTGTAAAAGATTTTATGTTAAAGGAATTTACAAGCTTAATTTTGAAAAAAAAAAGTTTTCAGTAATTTTTTTTTAATTTGCATTTGTGTTACTTTTTATGTAATTTTTTTTTTACATTTTACATTAAATTATTCCATGTTTATGAAACAAAAAAAAATTCTCAGGATTCTAAGATATGCAAAAAATCTCAAACAACGGATCGTATTCTTTGAAGAGAAAAAATGGAATAAAAGACGGAATCACTTAAAATGCCTCTTCCTCTATCCAAATGAAAGTGTTGCCATGCTAGAAAAAGAAATACAGTGCAGTTGAGATAAAAAGAATACATTTTTACCTGACAGCAGAGAAGAACCGAAGCTATTGTTAGAAAATTCGAAACAAGCACTTGGGCTGAATGGCAACCATTTTTAGTTTCAACTTTCAGGTCGTGTATTTGAGAATGCCTAAAATGACGGTATGTCAAAGGATTTATCAAGGAATACGATTTTCTTGCCTATGCTTAAGTTAACCAGACGCATTGCATTTTTCAGTGTAGTACTACTTTTGAGGGTTTATTCATGCCTGGTTCAAAGAATCTAAAAATATAAAATGATCTGTTTTTTTTTTATTTGCACAATAGTATGCCCTGCATTTTGTAAATTTATTAACTTCTTAAGACCCGAGCAAAATCCTACACGTATATTCTTAATCTAAACATACTTTTCATACAAATATATGCTAAAGCGTGTGTTTTGCAAAGAAATTTAAAAAAAATTATGTTGAATTGTTACTTAAGGACACTTTAAAAATTAAAAAAATATTTTGTGCTATAAATGCAACAAAAAAAAATATCATTTATTTGTAGCAACCAGACTATTTTACATTGTTTTTAATGCAAAATGCCTTTTAAATGAACTACTAAAAGAACTGTTTGAAAACTTGAAAATTATTAAATAATTTTTTAAGAACTCTAATATCGCATTGACCCTTGTTCAATTTCATTTTTTATAGAAATAAATGACTGATACCTGTAATCAAAGGCTGAAAACTGATATTTGGATCTTCTATCGGACCAGGTCAATTTCGAAACTAATTAACATGTGAATTGTTTGTGGGGAACTTTTAAGAAATGTCCCCAAATGGGGACGCCAGATCGCAAGGTGACCAAACGTACTGCATTTTTTCAGTATTGTTCTACTTTTGGGGTCTTATTCGTGCCTGGTTCAAAAAATTTAAAAGTATAAAACTTTCTTTTTTATTTGCACAGTGGAATGTCCTGCATTTTGTAAAATTTCTCCAAACACTGTTGCTCGAAAAATATTCTATGTGAATAACTCTTTACCCAACCGGAATAAAACAAAACTATAGACTTATAAACTTTTAATAGGGTAGAGGCTAATCAAAATTATTGGCTTAAAATATTTTTATGCCAAAAATATTCGATCCTTATTTTTTTTCTTTTTTTTTCAAATACCCCTAAAAAGGAGGGGGGGGGGGGAGAAGTTTTAAAATTAGGACGGAAAATCACTCACGAAAAAGTTTTCGAGCTGTTTCGTGGTATCATTGACGTCACTAGTAACCATAAACAAACTGTGAAACACCATTTTGGAATCTACTTTAAACAAATTAGAATTATCCACTTCTGTAAAACCTCCTTCAACTATCCATATAATTATTATATGAATAGTAAATTAGATTTAAACCAGTATAATTGCAAGCAAAAAACATCACACTGGTTTGTTTATAGTTACTACTGACGTCAGCCAAATCGACGTGTCTGTGATCACGTGACTTAACAATGGGAAAAAAAGCAATTTTAAAATGCTTTTTAATGATTATTTAAAGATTTTGCAAAAAATATCTCCCATAAATTTTGAAAAAGTACAAATTTTCTCTTCATAATTTTTGAAATTAATTTTAATGAACTGAATATTTGTTTAGAAAATCCTAACTAGGTATATTTTTAAAATATAACAGTTTAAATCGATTTGAAAAAGTCTATTCTATTTACGCGTCAAAGAATTTCTGATCTATCCTTATTTGTTAGAGAGTTGTGTTACTTTAAAGTTAAAACTTAACGTGACTCAATTTTTACAAACTTCAAAATTTATTAAAAATACTAAATATGTGTGTGATTTTCACAAAACAAATTAATTTAATGAAATCTACTCCTTTCATTCTTTGCAAGGATACAAAAAACCAAGAACCTGTTACTAAAATTGTGGTGGTAATTGACTTGCGAATATTCTCCACTGGAATAACATTATTCAAGATGTAAAATTACCAAGAGACTCCTCTTGGATTCATTTCCCAGTCAAAACAATTATTTTTCTATTTCTTTTTTCTTATTTATTTCAAATAATATGAAATGAAATATGTTGAAAAAGACGCTGTAATTGTATTACATTACTATTTCCCAACTTTCAATTTTTTAATTCAACACATTAAGGTCAAATACATTTCCCATGTATTACAAGGAGAATCGCGTTTCTGTAGAAGTATTTTTTCTGCGCGGGTTGTCTAGTTGAAGGAAACCAACTTTAAGGTCCACTTTTTTTTCCAAAAAATATTTTTATTTTATTAATTTTTTAATGTTAAATAAATATTTGATATAAAATAGTTATTTTGATGCTTCATATTTTTTAAAAAGGCCAACAATTGAATATTCTAATCACTTCTTGCTAATTTTATAATTAAATAGGAAAGTGTTTATTGATTGAGATTTTCTGTGTTGCCATACAATATTTTATTCAATGACGTTTAAATAAAGCATTAATTTAATCATTTTAGTTACTAACACCACAAAGGCGTTAAAATAAAGCATTCATTTAATCATTTTAGTTTAAAACGCAACGAAGACGTTTAAATAAAGTATTAATTTAATCATTTTAGTTACTAACACCACAAAGACGTTTAAATAAAGCATTCATTTAATCATTTTAGTTAAAAACACTACGAAGACGCTTAAATAAAGCATTTATTTAATCATTTTAGTTACAAACATAATAAATAAGTTATTTTTTTACTTTATTGGATTTTTGAGAAGGAAAAAATTACTTGCATATAAATAAATAAAAAAGTTTTACGACCAAAACCCCAAGGATTATGTTTCCCTTACTCGTTAATATGAAATATTTCAGATTCAATTTGCTCTATATGCGCAAGGTTAACCATCTTATTTCCTATTAATTTACTAGCAAAAACGGATGCAAGTTAAATAAGTACGAAGCACACTTCCAAGTGAATATTTTAACGTTAATTTTATTTAGGTTCAACATTTGTATGTTAGTAGGAGGTAGTTACAAATATCAAAATACTACAACTAAAAATAACTAAACATCTCTAAAAAGAAAAGTTTCGATACATTCCTTTGTAGGTAATATTAAACAAATATAAATGCAATTAAAAAAAATACGTACCATGTGAATTATCAAAGTTTAACTAGCATAACATAAAAAATATAAACAAAATGTCCTTGCAAATACTGATGAATCCTCTAATTTTCTTTTAACTACAATGTATTAAGCATTCTTGTTGATTTATATAAGTTAAGTTAATATACAAAAAGCTAAATAAAGGCAATATATTACAATCATAGAACTAAAAAAATATGTACAAACAATCCAAAGTAAAATACTTGCACATGAATATTGTGCGGTATATATTTTAAAAACTTACATATATTCATCCTTAAATCAATTTATGTTCACCGGTTAGTGCATATGCGTTTGACCATTATTATCATTTAACAATATATGTACAACATATTTAAATAGAAATTATCTTACACGTTGACGAGTGACTGGGCGTAAACTTGGTAGTAAAGAAGCAATAAACTTATGTAATGTAGTCCAATCGTTTCCGGCTGCTTATTTTCAGTCTCCTTTAGGACTTTTAACACAGCCAATTACGCCTCTTAATTTTTAAGCCCCTTCTGATTAACTTTAACACAGCCAAGTACACAAAGGGAATTTAGAACAGTGGCCAAATGACGATATTTAAATGGGTTTTTGTTTCATTTCTGGTGCTGTTTCTCTTTACTTACAAAATTTTAAAACAGAAATTTTGGTCTTTTACACATCATGTACATACATCCACTACATAAATAAAATTCATTTTTATTTATACTTATAAACATTAAAATTGATTCGTTTCATTACAATCAAGATGTGTTTCCAAATTCAAAAATAAAATAGTTTTTTCTGGCAAAAAAAAACTACTTCGAGTTTATTTTAATTTCACAAAATCATTCCGTAACTTCAATTAAAAAAAGAAGGAAATTAGAAAAAAAATTCTCCCACTTTTCCGGAACGAAATTCAGGGCAGTCCAATAGTTTTTTTTTTAATGAAATACTTTTTTTATTTAAGAAGACCGAACTTAGGGTTGTAAAACACAGGAAGAATCCAATTTCTGCGTAGATTGGGAAGCTTCTATCACGTCGTTTTGGTTTTATCACCAACTCTTTAAGTCGTTTTCAACTCCGTGAAACTATCTTAGATAACGTTCCTTTTTTTTTAGATAGAGCTTTAAAAAAAAAACCCGTAGAAGTAATTGGAACGTCATACAAAATTAGAAGTTTTTAAACTGGAAATGTAAGGCTTGGTTTTGCCCGTGCGTTTCGAAACGTTACCACAAAAGTAAATTATAACTATCAAGATCTATGGGATTGTTTCATAAGATGTAAGGCTTTTGTTTTCATTTTTCTCCGTGTGGAATTTCATTGGTTGCTTCGGTTTCACTCTCAAACTGACAGATATAGATTAAAAAAATCTTTCTATGGAATCTTTCTTTAACAAAGGCTTTGAACAACCAACAGCGCAGCAGGTACTTGGTATTTAAAAAAATTCAATGAGCCAAATATTCTAAGAAAACTCTTTTTCGAATTCCAAAAATTAAGTAATTCCAGATAATAATTGACAACTAACCGTTTGATCTGTTTCCATCCACGATGTGAAAAAAAACATAATTTTTAGTGTCCTTAGTAGTATTTATGATTTTATAATTGAAACAATAGTTTCTTTCAATAAAATTGAAACTGCTATCATCGTTTACGTTTTACTTTTATTTGTCTTTGCTAGATAGGACGGCCTGCTATCCTATCCGCAGAGAATGTTCTAAGGTTGTAATAAACCAGGCACCAAGCAGTTAACGAAAACACAACTTTAATTTATTTCCAAACATAACATAAAAATAAAATGGTAGCTACTCGTAAACAAATTAAATCATAGTGAGTAAAGTTTTAATAGAGCGTTTACAAACAAAGTCACGGTATATATACATTGCAGTCAGTTACAGTTACAGGTGTAGTGTCAGTTACAGGTGCAGGTAAACAACAATAATTTGCATAAAACTAGATCCGCCACAGCACTCCCCTCCTAAGTATCCTTCTAGATACGGAACTGGACCCTCCTACCGCTCCTTGTTACATATTCATTTTTACTGGGAGACGGAAGTTCATTACAATTTGTTGGAGGATCAGAGAGGAAGGCTGGCTTCAGGCGATCAATTGATATTTTGAATCAAGCCTACTTGTTAAAGGAATCGGCCAATTTCAGAAATATATCTGTGAACAGTGGTCAAGATGTTTCGGTTCCGAAATCAGACAATGACTCTTTGCAGAACTCCAAAAACGGCTATGCAACCCAGTCCGGCTGAAAAGTCAATTTCGTTTTCATTATTACTGTTCTCAATTGTAAAACTGCTATTAGTCAATTTGCTCGTAATTTTTTTTCGTCTTTTAGACTGGAGGGGGAGTGATGTGGCGGTGTGCCCTGTGTTGAACTAGATCTGCTACTTTTGCTAGAGCAGCTAACCCAACTTCAACTGATTGTGTCAGGTGGCGCTGCACTTCCGGCCACAGGCTATATAAGCAACGTCGCCGACCAAAACATTCTCTTTGCTACATCTTAATTTCCACATGGCACCTGTCACGACCTTTCCCCTGGTCGACATGCCACGTATTTTGTCTTTAGTTTTTTCGTAATGTTAAGTTTATACAATGGTTAGAATTTTCTATTAATATTAAATTTATTGATGGTTGTTTTAATAAAGGCTGATTTTAAATGAATCTTGGAACTTTCTTCAACGCCTACTTCTAACACCCACAAACTGGTGACCCGGACGTGATACGAACACGCAACCTTCTGATCATTCATTCATTCGCACCTTCTTTCATTTTAAAATGTTACCAAATTTTTTAGAAACAACAAATAAACTTCCACAAACAGTTTTGGAAACTTTTGAAAAAGAAAGATTTAATGGCAGTCCAGCAATCAAAAGGAAAAGGAGAAAAAAACTTACCAAACTGGCTCAAAAATCTTACTAAAATACGAAATCACAAAAAAGTTATGCATAGTTCTTGGTACAAAACATTATGTTGCGCTTTTCACTGGCACTCTTGCGACGCAGCGGCGGAGAACTCCAAGGCAGGCCACGGCACGGCGGAGAACTCCAGGGCAGGGTAGTGTGCGGCGGAGAACTACGAGGTTGGTTACGACGGGGAACTCCAAGGTCGGCTTCGACGGGGAACACCAAGGTCGGCTACGACGGGGAACACCAAGGTCGGCTACGACGGGGAACGCCAAGGTCGGCTACGACGGGGAACACCAAGGTCGGCTACGACGGGGAACACCAAGGTCGGCTACGACGGGGAACACCAAGGTCGGCTACGACGGGGAACACCAAGGTCGGCTACGACGGGGAACACCAAGGTCGGCTACGACGGGGAACACCAGGGTCGACTGCGACGGGGAACACCAAGGTTGGCTACGACGGGGAACACCATGGTCGGCTGCGACGGGGAACACCAGGGTCGGCTGCGACGGGGAACACCAGGGTCGGCCACGACGCGGAACTCCAAAGGTCGGCCACGACGACCAGGTCGGCAGAAGAGGCCTTAACGATGCTTGGTCAAATCATAGTCCTTTTTGAGAAACGTCCGAGTCACCAGCTTTGCTAGATAGGACGGCCTGCTATCCTATCCGCAGAGAATGTTCTAAGGTTGTAATAAACCAGGCACCAAGCAGTTAACGAAAACACAACTTTAATTTATTTCCAAACATAACATAAAAATAAAATGGTAGCTACTCGTAAACAAATTAAATCATAGTGAGTAAAGTTTTAAGAGAGCGTTTACAAACAAAGTCACGGTATATATACATTGCAGTCAGTTACAGTTACAGGTGTAGTGTCAGTTACAGGTGCAGGTAAACAACAATAATTTGCATAAAACTAGATCCGCCACATGTCTAAATAAGTAATAAAAAAATGAAATAATTATTTCAAAACTATTTTTCTAATATTATACTTTTACTTTTAACCAAAAAAATCTTCAAAAAAATCGTTTTGAATAAAGAAAAAGGTTAAAAATCACCTAAACATAAAATATCTATTTCTTTACTAGCCCCCAGTCCTCACATTCTTTCACCCCTAGTCTTCATTTATAACAACCCTGAGGTACAATTAATCCTGACTAAACCAACACCTAATTAGTGGAAGTTCCTCGCGATTATTTAAGGACTTCCGCTGCGAAGAATGTGAAAGTGAAAGCTTCTCAATCACCGGAGTTCTATTTCTTCCCGCAGGAACAGAACACCTCAACTCGTTGGGAACAAATCAGCCAGAACCAAAGAGTTAAGAAGATGGAGATACTTGGCTGGAAATAAAGGGAAGCCGCCAAAAAGTCGCCAAGCAACTCTATTGAGCCCAAACAAGCCAATCATTCAAAATACGAAATTCAATTGAGTTCATGCTGAAACATTATTATATTACTTAAAAGGCAGTAATTATGAATAAAAAAATGCTGTTTTAGCATTTGTAGGCTGTAGCATCATATGTGACTTTATACAAGATGGTAGTAATGTCCTTTACAGGCTAAAAAAAAATTGCGCTGAAATTATAGTTTTCATTGAATGGTCGCCGTCTACTCAGCATAGTGGATAGCGCGTCTTAATCCCAATCAGCAGATCTCGAATTCGAATCCCGGTAGGTAAGCGCGTGGATATTTGTCTATAAAATGTTATTTGTCCATGTGTGTGACCTTCGTCTTTATTTGTGTAAAATTTCCAAGCACTTCGGAGGCTCCGGCAGCCCTTCCATGGGTTGGTTGGTTGGTAGACATATATTTTCAGGCTTGTGTGCTTGGTCAGAGACCCGTTTGTAAACCTATGTCAAGTAAGGCAGACCAAACACCCGCACACACATAAGCGACAGATGCTGCTATCTATCGCGCGCCACCTCCACAATGTAGACATGTCTAAGAGGAGGGAAATAGTCTCCAGGGACCTGTACCCGTAAGAAACTGCGCAATGACCCCCCTCAGTCGGACCCAACAGATTTAACGAGCACGTTCTCCACATATACTCGGTGGGTCTTCAGCGACCAGGACTCGATCGCGTGACCTTTCGATTCGGAGATCGAGACTGACCACAGGGCCCCCCACAGCCCCTTCCATAGGATATCCATAGGCACGGCAACGATATTATAGATTCAAAAAGCGCCAAGTCGATATTTTAAACCGATGCAAACTCTTCTATAGAAAATAACCAAATCGGTCGCCAAGAACGTTTATTTGGGCTTACTAGAAAGCAATTGATGACTTCACTTGGCTAAGCACTTCTTTTCTGGCAGCATCTACATCTTCTTCTTTCCTCTAAGCCAACACAAAAGGGCAGGAAAGTTATTCCATTCTTTATAATGGACGGTGATGAAGGCTCGTTGTTAGTTTAGAAATTTGGGGTGGCAACCTTGTGGCAAAATATATTTTTTTCTCGAGTTTATTAAAACGAAAAAATAAATTTCCGACGTTTGAAAAATGACTCAATTATTTTTTTAATCGCCTCTAACGCTTTGCGGTTTTCTTGCGGTTTTGTTTCTTTGTAATCATTAATAGACCTGTAAGTTTTGAAAGTTACTTTTATAAACTGTGACATGCATGTGTTATCGTACAACCTAGCGGCCCTCTTTTAACCCTTTCAGTCCCAGTGATGCCATTTGACATCATCACTTTAAATATTTTTTTCAAAATTTTTATGTCCCGTTATGACATCCAAACACACATCATTCGATTCTTCACACTTCGTTCGATTAGACAATATTTTACATTAATCTCAATAGAAGTCAGAACTACTATTTTTTTTATTTAGAAAATAGTCAACAAGCGTTTCTCCTGATTTTTGATAAGTTCATTTCAGTTCCACATATTTAAACACAATTTAAACTATTTCGGTTAAAATAATTACGAATTTTTTTTAATAATATGGTCAGATACCTTAAAATATATAGTTCGAAGTGTTTTTAGGTAATATATATATTTTTATTTTGTTGTTATTCCACAGTTAAAAATTTTTGGCATTGTTTCAAAAACCATATAAAAAATTTAAATGAATTTTTTTTCTTATGGAATTCGCATATTTGACCTAAAATAAGCTTATTTTGTGAATATCAGATGTTTCTGTAGTGAAGTAAATTTTTGGGACTGAAAGGATTAACCCTTTCAGTCCCCCAATGACAGTTCGGCATCATCATTTTCGAATTTTTTTTCTGATCGTCTTTTGCCTTTTATGATATCAAAAAGCACACCATTCAATTCTTCGAACTTTTTCTATTAGAAAATATTTTTTATTAATCACAATAGATGTCAGCAATATTATTTTTTTAAAAAAATATAATCAGAAACCTGATGATGCCAAATGGCATCAATGGGATTGAAAGGGTTAAATGGATAAATAATAATTGTATAGCTCTTGATGAAGCAGATTTTACTGTTCAGTCGCGAAGCAACGAAAAGCGATATTTCCTATAGAATACATACAGAAAAGTATTGCTCATAGACAGTAGGTTTGTTGGATTTTCTTAACACCGGAGCTGCATTATGCTGTTGAATTTCATACGGAATAGCTTCTAAATCGTCTGCAATAACTCTATGTGAAGCAGTAACTCTTAAATGGATGTTTATAATAGATGTTTGAAACATATATTCCTATTATGATGATGGGATGGTCTGTAGTTGATAATGTCAAAAAAAGATGTTGTAAGATTATTCCATATTCATGAATATTACAAGTCGTGCACTCTTAAAACAAACACTCCCAATTTACCTCAGTCTGAGTGGATTTCACTCCTCCAGACTGGAAAATGCACTTCTCCTTTTGGAGTGGATCCTTTGTGTGTTAAACCTCCGACAGGATCACTCCAAACGAGTGATTTTAACTCAGTCTGAGAAAATATGCATGCCTTTAGGGTGTCGAAAATGCACTTCTCCAACTGGAGTGGATTTCACTCTTTTGTTTTAAGAGTGTGGGGAGCCTAGTGGTAAAGATCTCAGTCTCGGAATCGAAAGGTCTCGCGATCGAGTCCCGATACCACTAAAGAACCACCGAGTATATGCGGAGTACGTGCTCGTTAAATCTGTAGGTCCGAAAGCCCTGTGTGTGGTCATGGCGCAGTTTCCCACCGGTACAGGTCCCTGGAGACTATTTCCCTCTCCTTCAGGGACATGTCTAAATTTCGAAGGTGGCGATAGATGGTAGCATCTGCCATGCATGTGTGTGTTGTGTCTGTCTTACCTGACGAAGGTTTATAAGCGGTTCTCTGACCAAGAACACAAACCTGAAAATATGGTCTACCAAAAAACCATACTAATGTTGCATTAAACTAATGTTATCTTAACCTTAAAGGTAAAAATTAGCGGTCGCCACTCGCCACGTGGCGATTTAAATGTCAATATAGGCGATTAAAAATTTTGCCATAGGTCGCCACTTCAATCGCCACTCTCCCACTGCGCTATCTTTCGCGATGTTACGATCGCCGGAGTTTCAGGATAGTAGGATCGCCGGAGTTTCGCGATGTTCGATCGCCGGAGTTGCGTGACGTTCGATCGCCGGAGTTTCAGGATAGTAGGATCGACTTCGTAGAGCGATGCTACGATCGCAGGAGTTTCACGATGTTATGGTCGCCGGAGTTTCACGATGTTATGGTCGCCGGAGTTTCGCGATGTTATGGTCGCCGGAGTTTTTCGCGATGTTATGGTCAACGGAGTTTTTCGCGATGTTATGGTCAACGGAGTTTTTCGCGATGTTATGGTCGCCGGAGTTTCGCGATGATATGGTCGCCGGATTTTTGCGATGTTACGGACGCCGGAGTTTCGGTGGAGTTACGATCGCCGGAATTTCGGATAGTAGGAACGTCGGAGTTTCGGATAGTGGGATCACCGGAGTTTTGCGATAGCCGGATCAACTTAGTTTCACTATTTTTCCAGATTTCAACTAAAGATGTGTGAAGAATGTTATTTAATCCAAAAAAAATTATGTTTCATAAAAAATATATTTTATTTTAATTTGGAGCAAACAGTTTAATTTGAAGTTAACATTCAGAATAAATTTCATTGGAATTAATTTAATTGCTGCTTATTACAAAAAAAGTAAGTTTAATTATTTTTTACTTACTATTTAAATTATTATTATATTTTATCTGATTAGGAATTATATAGTTAAGCCAATTATCTTGATGTTAACATCTTACTTTGGTTTTAAAAGTTAACTATTTGTTTGATTATTACAAAAATCCATTGTTCGCAAATTGAAATATTTTTGCTATCTTAATTTCTATAAAGAAAAAAAGTCACAGATTTTTTTTTCTTCAGCTTGTACCATGTCTGAATTTCAAAGTTACCTTGATTTCCTGATTCGAACTGACTCACAACGATACATTGGATAATAAAAGTTTATTTTCATAAATTCATACTTTTTATACAAGTTTATTTTTATTGATAATATTTGTAATTCATTAAATTTAATTGATTTTTAGTGATAATAAACCAAATTATTTAATTTTTACATATAAAAAAAAATCCGCTGGTGGGTGGCCATTAACTAAAAAAAAGTGGCCATTAAAAGAATTGAGACTACCGGCCAGTGGCTATTAACCAAATTTGCTAATTTTTACCTTTACTTAACCTGTTGATGAAATTTATAATCAACGAAATTTATATAGTGGATATCATCACCCCTTCAAAATTTCTTTCACCATAGAAAATTATTTTATTTTGAAATGAATGCATGCAAAATAAATAACAAAGGATTGCTAAGAGAAAAGTACGATGGAAAAAAAATGTTTTTATTATGTTAATTTACTGATGAAGACGTCACTTTTTATGCCAATATATTTCCGCTAGAGGGCTGATTTTAAAAGAATTATCAAACTCTGTAAAAATGCATTCAATTTCTTTATTTAAAACAATACAATTCTTGACACATCTGCTCAATGTTGCAGAACACAAGTTAAGGAGTTTTATTTGTTTATTAAAAAAAAAAAGAAAAAAGAACTTCCAACGCTTTTCTCACTGCTACAAGCGATTGCATCTCATTGAACAAAATAAAAACTTTTTACCCCATCGCAAACAAGGGAAGTTTTGTATGCCCGAACTTTCTTTATGAGCTCAGTCAGCTCGGTTCTCTCCGGGGCATACTGATTTTTTGGCGCGCTTTTGACGTCACTAAGTGATGCAAGAGTGGAAGTTGAAGTTGTTATCAAACGGCTTTTAGCCCTGAGGCCGAGTTTTAGCAGTAATCTTATTCCAACAGAAGACATTGACGAAGGGGAAAAAAAGAAAAGATATTTTTTCGCCGAGTGAAGAGTTTGACAAGATAAAAAACATCTTTCGGAGGAGAAAACGCTTTCTTGTGGCGGTGAAAAGACATGAAGTTACGTTGGTTTGAAAAAAGTTGTTACTGACATTTTTGTAAAAGTTATGGCTCACAACGCAATTTATTCAAAAGTTATCATTCCAAATCCCCCCCCCCCCCCCCTAAATTTTAGTTTACAAAAATTACAATTTTTTACCCATACTTTTCACCATTTCATTCAGGATATATAATAAGTACATGTCTCAAATTTAGCATTTTTAAAATTAACAAAAAAAAGTTTGGACTGAAAGTGTTAAACACCATTGTTGCTAACACATTTGCAAATTCCGAAGAAGTTTTAGTTTATTTACGAGAAAATTATTCACCTATTTTATAATAACGTCGTAACTGGGCTTCGAAGATCTAAAAAAAAAAGAGAACATTTTCTTACACCTGAGATCTGGACTGAACTGTTGCCAAGAGAGATAAGTGTAATGGTGGTTCTAAAGCTTTGTTTAAATTGTCTTCTAACTTCCTGGAATGTGATAAAAGGCGAAAAAATCGTTCTAATTTAAGTGAATTTCTAGATTTCTTGAATATTTCTTTGAACATCTCTAAATGGCATACATATTTAGTATTTTCGGTTTTAAAGATAACTTTATCGCTTTATTTAAGTACGGTCATTAAGTAAGTTTAAGTTGTTAGAAGAAGTCATATAGAATTATTTTATTTTTACTTGAAATCTGAAAATTGCTTTCTATTGAAACACATATGGCCCATGTATTGCCAGACATTTAAACGTAATTTCCATAAAGCTGGAAAAAACGGTTGTGAAAATATAATAACGACATTTGCAAATTTCTAAACGTTTCCTTATTTACCAATACAATTGCTTATCAAAATATTTAAAATGTTATGTCCCAATTTTATATTTATTTTCGAAATACAAATTGTTCATAAAAATTGGTTTTAACTAATTCGCAAAATTCAAAGATTTTCAGACTTGTGTATTATCTTTTTTAAAAATTAAGCCTTATTGATTTTTGGGTAATCATGAAAAAATATAGATTAAATAACTATCATTCATTTTTATAAGAAATGAATGCAACTTTTGATGAATTAAAACACTGACACTATGATACAACAAATTTGCTCAACTATGATTAAATACGTTAATAATAACTTAAAAGTTATTGCGAACTAATCTTAAAAACATAAAACTCATTGTCAACTAACCAAAGACTAGTGTCAACCTCTAGGAGTAATTTTTAAAAAATAAGATTTTGAAAACATACAAGTCGGGGCCCAGATTACCGAGTGATTTGAACCATTGCGCCAGCAATCTGCGACAGTAAAAATTCTTTCTGTGTCTGCCTTACTTGGCGATGGCTTACACTCTTAAAACAAACACTCCTAATTTAACTCAATCTGAGTGGATTTCACTCCTCCAGACTGGAAAATGCACTTCTCCTTTTGGAGTGGATCCTTTGTGTGTTAAACCTCCGACAAGATCACTCCAAACGAGTGATTTTAACTCAGTCTGAGTAAATATGCACTCCTTTCCAGTGTCGAAAATGCACTTCTCCAACTGGAGTGGATTTCACTCTTTTGTTTTAAGAGTGTATAAAGTGGGTCTCTGATCAAGCGCACAAGCTGGAATATATATACATTTTGGTGACCAGGAGGAGGAAAGTTTCGTTGTTGTTTTTACAATATATGTTGATGATGACGTCGTGTTCATGGATAAAGATTATATGTGACCAAAGGTCTCATAGATTGCTTCAACGATCTGCACACAGTGGACCTCATAAAAGTCTTCGTAGGGCGAGTTGGTGACTTGCTGCAATCTTTCCAGGATGGCTGGAAAAGAGAAAAAGATGTTTTGGATCCAGTTCCGAGTCGGGCAGTTTCTGCAGCTGGATTATTTCCTAGTTCCATCTTTTTTGGATTTTCATCCCTTTGAAGTGGCCTGTCCTACAATGTGTGTTAAAAACAGCTTTTGTTTTAACATTACGAATTTTTCGTATAAAATAAAGATTTCCCTCTGTTAATTATATATTTTTATGACTTCTTTCTTTTACACACCAGCTAGCAGTTTTTTCGGTAAAATCAACCGACTTTTTTACAGTGCAGAAAAATTGTCATTCAGACTTTACCGCCAATACATTCACATTTAAAATTCTGTAGATTAGCTGATGGGGCTATTAATCAGTTCTTTCTACACGACTCTTGATCAGAAGGTTAATTTAGCTTAAAGTGTTGAACGTTGAAATATGGCCAGTTACGAACAGGAACAAATGTATAATTTATTAAAAGAAACGAATAAATAAAAGAAAAATCTAAACCGTGCTTTGGACACAGTGCTAAGCTTTGACTTTGGTAAGAACGAGACTGCCGGTACATAAACAGTGCACGCTTATATAGATAATCAAATTTGCATATACATTAGAAGTTAGCAGATGAGATACGACATATCCGAATTGTTCACTTGGGTTGAGAAAGTTCGTTGCACAAGAACGTCGAAATTTGCTAGCACCACAATTCCAATGTAAACAAATATCCAAAGCCTGACTGACTGGAATCGAATCAATCCTCAAATACCACCAAGACTTATAAATCATTTATCCCTCCCCCCCCCTCCCTACAATATTTTCAAATAAAAAAACACCAACAAACCTAATAAATAACTTAAGAACAACAAAAAATAAAAGAACAATCTTAAGCAACCCCCATCCCACCCATCTTCATATAACTCGAGTAAAACGCGGATTTTCCATCAAACGAAATAAATAAGTTGCCCATTTCTTCTTCCCCTCGCAAGATATCTAATAATGTAGGAAGCCTTCCTCCCCCTTGAAGGCTGTAACTTATTATTATTACCAGGAGTTTCGGAGGACAATTTTGATGAGATTTAGAATTTGTTTCTCCATCGTGTTGTCTTCCGATGGAGAAATGGGTGGGGTTTTAAGGGTTCTTTGGAAAAGTTATTTGTTATTGGTTAACGTTTTTTTTAAACCCTACCAGTCATATTTACGTTTTTCGCGAAATTTTTTTGCCGTGTTTGCTAAGTGCAAAAAAAAAAAATTAAAGTAGCATACACGACGACACTGTAGCCGTACCTTTTACGCCTATCCCTACAATATGAGCACTCTCAGAAAAAATACTTTCATTTTTGACGATCATGAATCCTCAAGGCTTATTTCGTTAATTTTGATAATTGTTTCGTCAAACTATCACGTGACTTTTGAGTAAATGCGAATCTTCACTTTTACGATCGTGATTTGACGATTCTGTATCTCGATTTTGGGGAAACTGAATCTCATTGTTGTACTCACATGCTCAAAAATGACGAAATATTTCTTTAGATTAGACGACATTCAAATACTCATAAAAATGACGATCCAAATTTCCTCACTTTGAGGAAACGAAAACTCAGAGCATTTGCCAGTAACGGAATCGTCAAAATTAAGGAAAATTTCGTCGTTTTTGAGCATTCATTTCTTAGAGTGTAAACTGACTTCATTGGATGTCTACCTATGGGAACACATGAAGTGTACGAGACACCCTTAACATCGGACATGGATCTAATCGCCAGGATCGTGGCTGCACTTGTCCGTACTCAGTGACACTCCTGGCCAATTTGAACTTATTCGTGAATCCAAGTGCCGAGGCTGTGAAACGTGCGTTGTATCGAATGGAAGGAATTTTGAACATTTGCTGTGATTTAATGATGTTTTGTGATAAAAATCATTAACACCTCTGTCGGTATCATTTTTTTCTCCTCATCCAAACCTGCACTTATCGCCCTCTAAGAGTCTCAGTTTGAATTTTCGGACACAAGTTCGTATGTAAATCTTGCTCATCACGCTATGACAGACCAGCATGTTAAGTTTGTAAACGACCTTTTGGGACAAACAAGCTCGCACTCCACGGGGAATTTTTCATAGATAGGGCTTTTTGGCTGCACCGACCTTTTTTTTTTACGTCGGCAGTTATTTTGAGAAGGCACAATTGGGACCTTTTGTACACAAGACATCATTAAATAGGCTCGTTCTTGGGCTTGTTCTAGAAAATGCTCGATGTTTATAGTAATCTCTCATATTTAAACTCTGATGGTATTATAAAGGTTTCTTCTTGGGCGAATTAATGGATGAAATGACAATACATTCTTAAAACAAAAGAGTGAAATCCACTCCAGTTGGAGAAGTGCATTTTCGACACCGTAAAGGCATGCATATTTACTCAAACTGAGTTAAAATCACTCGTTCTGAGTGATCCTGTCGGAGGTTTAACACACAAAGGATCCACTCCAAAAGGAGAAGTGCATTTTCCAGTCTGGAGGAGTGAAATTCACTCAGACTGAGTTAAATTAGGAGTGTTTGTTTTAAGAGTGTACTTTTAGTACAATAGTTAAATAGACGACAAGGGAGAGAGTCGTGTAAAAATATTTCTCAAATGAATGTTAATGTCATTGTTGTTGTTTTAAGGGGTCTTAGGAGTCTTAAAAATGTGCAAAGAAGGTACTAAAAAGCATAGTTTGCGATTTCATGTAATTTTTTAAACTACTCAATATGTAAGTATAATTTTTTATGGGTAATTCTACAAGATTTATTTATTATAAAACAAATTTATGGAACTTTAGCCAAAACTAAAATTAATGATAATGATGGAGACCAACTGAACTCCTCAACCCCATATTTAAAAAGTATAATTATCGACTTCAAAATTACTAAGTGGAGAAATACACGTTTCATAATATATAAAATATTTTACTATCTAATCAATAAATGTCCCGTTTTTGGGTAATTACATATTGCATGTGGAATTGTTCATTTCCAAAGGGGCTCGATTGCCTAGCGGTATGACCACAATCAGTAATGATCTGCTAATGGCTCTACGCTGTCCAAATTAAATAGCCTATATGCCAATAGACCTATGACTATGCCATGGGCATTGGGCAAGCCGACCCGGCAGCACAACGATTAGGGAACTAGCCTTTGGAGCATCTAGATTCGAATCCCGGTAAGGCATGGATGTTTGTGCTTGTCAATAAATGATATTATTTGTCCATGTGTTTGTGTCGTCCTTTCTTTGTGTGTCTCTTGTGACTGTATCACTTGTGGCGAGTAGGGTAACGGGCTAAAAAGCCTATGGTCCTCCTCTAGAGGGCGCATTCATTTGTCATTTTTCATTGTCATGTGATGGGCATTTTTTACGTCTTGAGTGGCAACAGCTCCACAGGAATGAAAATAAGGTATCAATTGGTTAAGAAAATAAGGTATCGATTGATTAATCAACAAAGTGGGCGGTTCTCCCGAGTCCCCAATGAAATCTAAGAATTAATGCAGGAATTATTTACGTTAAGTGAAACACACCAATAGCGATCTGCCTTACGTTTAATATGTCAATGATATCAGTGAACGTGGGTTGCCATGCCATCAAAATTGTCACGAAAGTGTTCACTTTAGTATACACAATCGTTGAAAGCTGAAGCTTTGTCATTCAATACTTTAGTAAAGCAAATATCTAAAGAAAATAGTGAAAAAAACACTATTTTATATTTCAAGATATAGGTACAAAATTCGAAAACGTTATTTTGCTTCGCATCCGTAGAGGAAAAAAGCTGTAAAAGATGGGGGAAAAGTCCCCTCAGGAGGTAATTCGTGGAGGTGCTTTTCCCTGTAAGGGGAATTAATGGGTCAGGAATACACAGCGGGTGTTTATGTAGGTTTTTCCGGCAAAGTTTTAAGTATTAGAGGGTTGATTTACGGGTCATTTATAAATATGGAATGTTAATTAAGGCATAGAGAATGGTGTAATGGGTCGGCGTTAGTAATTTAATGACTGCCCCATTACAAAAAAATATATATTATCTTTTTCAAAAAACAAATTGAGAAAACTTTTCTAATTAGTGTTCAAGCTTTTGATACCAGTGCAATTTCGAATTTGATGGTTTTAAAAATTATAATTTGGACAAGAAGAGTCAACTATAATCTAAACATAAAACAGGTGGAAGCTAAAAAATATTTTTCATGGTCGCATATTATATAAACTTGCTAATTAGTTCATCTATAAAATCGATTTATAATCACAAAGTTGTTTAAAGCTCACGGAAACAACTCTAAAATTATAGGGTTAACGCAGTATAATAAATTTGTAGGCCTTACCTTTATGATTTATTACTATGAATGATTGAACAAAACACAAATAAAAAAATTCAATAATTTTAAAAGGGTCATGAAAAGAGTTAGAAGCTTTATTATTAGCTAGTTTCTTATAAATATGATACTGATAACGCATATTTTATCGTTATTTAAATAAACTACCATTTAGTAAATTTTCTCCATTATTGCATTAGCTTTTCTTGTTAATATGTAAAAAATGATTATGGTAAATTAGAAACATCTGTATGTGAAACTTTTTGCTAATTATAATTTAACATCAGTTATATCAAACCTTTTTTAAAATATAATATCACCAATTATGTTATACATGCAAAAATGCAACTCTTAATGTTAAATAAAATACAAAACTATCTCATTCCCTTTCCCAACCTAAAGTTTTCTTACAGTTAAATTTACGACATATATCACCGCTTAAAAGCAAATAGAAAAATAAAATGACCAAGTTCAAGTTATTTAGGCGACCGAAAATTAGCTCAATAAATTCCCAAATTGCCAGTGTCTGAAGCAACTGGCTGTCAACGATCTGCCCGTCTGCACTAATCACTCTGAGATTTCCCGGCTTGCGATGCGTAAAATCGTAAAAATTCGAATCTCTTAAAACCACTTTACGGCCAAAGACTTGTAATGAGGAAAGTCGGACCAGTGGTGTACCTAAAGTGGAACATAATGTACCCAAGTCACGTGTATTTGACGTGATGGCTTGGTAGCTAGGGTGTTTTTAAGAAAAGGCGCTTAAAAAATTGTATAGTTTCAGTGTATTAATAAAAGAATGTGTTTTCTATGTGATTTTGTTGACAGACTTACCAACTCACCAGATTTAACCTAGAAATGCCAGATTTTTAACTATTTTCTAAATTTTCGTGTTGTTGGTACCAATTGCCGGATTTTCAGAAGGGGAATTCATTACACCCAAAATCAGGGAAATGGATATTACAGAGTTAAATTAGTTAGCAGATTGGTTAAATTGATAATCACACTACAGCCACATTTGGTAACTCTGTATACTTATAATATGAAAATCATCGTAAATGCACATTGACCTTAATTTTAAATGTGCTTAAAATGCTTAATATTTACGAATGCAGAGAAACTCAACAATTTTTTCCCCATGGGGGATTTTCTCCCAGACAGAACCAGAATTCCAGGGTTCATTGGGGTTTTTCGCAAACCCTCTAATGAAGGAGGATTTGATGCTTCTTGCAATGGATTCTACCACAGAATATCATTTGGGTTAGAAATCCTGCTCAACCACTTTTTCCCTTAATGGGGATTTTGGCATTCCATAGCGATTCGATGGCTCATGTAAACGCGACTAGAGTCACTAAATTTAAGCTCGTTAGGCAGACAGAGTCGTGAGAAAATATTGGCGGATTTGGAAACCAGAGTTCGCCAATGCCATTGTATTGGAGAATGCATTGAAGGACATTTAATCGTCACCGAACTTGCTCGCGTTATAGAAAGAACATAGTGTTAGGAAGGAGGAGTAGAGGTGTCCATCAGTTAAAATGGCTTGAAGCAGGGCTGTCAGGTTTTTCGAGCTACTGCGCAAACAAACCGACCCAAGATGTATCCCAAGATGCACGGCTTTAGCGGTTAATTGAGCTACTGCGCTTAACATAGAAGCTGAAACTATGGAAACTGGCACTGAGGTATCCCAAGAAGCACCACTCTAGCCTGCTTCTTTTGTGCGTTAATGGGCACATACATAGCCCTCTCTATTCTCTTCCTAACTATGAGAAAGAAGCGTTTTTAAGGTTAAGTTGAATATCATTGAACTAGAGCTATACAAGAGTTATTGGCGACGTGGGTATAGTAATTTCGAACCACATTAACCACATGCTGTATTAGCTCTTTTTCTCTTAATTGTGCAAGTCAATATTATGTGACTCCATTGCTGTCAATCGAGTTTTTAATGTTGGACCACTCGAAACCGCATCTATTCACCATTACCTGCTCACCCCATATCACCCAGGTCGTTGTTTACGACCCCCTTCCTCACTACCACATCTTCTTTACAACTTCCCAAAAGATGTGGAATTCCACTTTCCATTCCAAAGTCTTTTCGGGGCCAAGTTATGAGATCCTAAGATGGCAACGGTCGCCTCGTTGCCTAGGCAACCGGAGTTTTAATGCCAGGAATGGCGACCATCATAGTGAGCATTGATCGTTTGGTGCTTTTATTTTTCTTCGTGGAACGTTTTTATTATTTCATGTTTACATTAAGTTTTTTTTTCAAACTTTCTTTTGCATATGAAGGCAGGAAATGTAAAACATCTTTTATACGTTTTGAATCGTTTTTATATCCTGTCGTTGCTCGGTTTTAGAAACGTGAGCTGGATAGTTGGAATTCTAGAAGAGTAATTTAAATTCGAAATGCCGAGTCAGCTTCAGGAAGTTCTAAATTGCTTTTATATCTTTAATTTGATGACATCTCCAAATTAATTAAATATATCTTGATAGAAATTTTTTTATTGATAACTTGTTGATTGACGTTGAGGATCTTTTTTTAAAACGAAATTAATTAAAAGAATCATTAGAATTTTGCGTCAAATCATCGAAATTTGAAAAGCCTAAAGGGGGTTCGGTATGTTGTATATTGGTAATGTTAAATTGGCCAATCGCAATCTACCTTTTCACAATAACTACTGATCAGATCATCTTAAAATTTTCTCTGTGTGTTATACAAACCTTATATATTAATCTGAGGCTAAAAGTTTTTTTTAAGTAACTGTTAGATTTTTTTTAAATAAAATAAGTTTTAAAGTACCCAAAAAAAATCCTAAAATTTTTCGCTTTTTTGCCCCATGAATTTTTTGTTCACTTTAGTTTTATTGAAATCTATAACCTCAGATTAATCTATACTATGTATTACATCATATAAAAAAAGTTTACGAGAAAACATAGCATAGTTTTTGAGAAAAGGTACATCGAAGTTCAAAAAATCTGAATCATCGAATCAAAAAAGTTCTGAGAAAAACGCGTTTAAATTGTTTATTGTTAACCCGTTTCAGTAAGGAAAGGGTTAAATAAAATGGCTTTTAATGTCAAAAATATTTTTCCAATCGTCTTGATACTTTGTGACATTATTAATAAAGGTTGTAATAGTATTTTAAGCCACTAATTTTATTTTTTATTTTTACACCGATTTTGGGGTACTGAACCCCCTTAACTGTTATAGAGAGAAAAGATACGTACTATTTATTCAATTAAAACATTTCATGTAAATAACCTAAAACTTAGTTTTTTTAATGTACATATTTACTTACTTTCTGGTGCTCTCAATTAAGAAATAAAAGAAACTGGTCTTTATACGCACTCGATTATTATTTTTCTTTCTATTTGCGTGTTCCATGTGACGTATTTCTTTCCAGCTTTCATTCCTGCTGATCCTTATTTGCTGTTCTGTGTACTCACACACGCATTGTATAAAATCTCGTCTAAACAAAAAGTGAATCATAATTGTACAAAACCTCTTAAATAATTAAATTAGAATTAAAATAGGTTCAATGACACAAATAGTTTGCGTTTCTTTAACATTTATTTTGCAATAAATATTTTAAAATGCTTAATTCTAATCTAATTTTGAAAATGCTTCTTTTATGCGGCGTTCTAGCTTCAATACATTAAAAGATATTTTTTATTTTAAAATAAAAGAGCTATAAAAACAAAAACGAAGGTTTTATTATCATTAATGTAATAAAATAAATGATGGCCCATTTTAAAAATAAACGACCTTAAATATTAAACATCAATAAAAAAAATGGAAATTTAACACAACCTTATCGTGGTCATAAATCTCATAATTTGTTTACCTTGATCATAAGAAAAGTCACTTATTTTAAAACTCTCAAACCATTATTTTATATCATCGAAATTAACCTCCAAAAATAATGGGCCATTAGTTTCATTTTGAAGTTTGCCCATTTTAATAAATAATTGGTAATAGCATGATTTATTCAAAAATAATATTTTTTATTTAATGTAAGAATAAGCTAAATGTAATCAAGTTTTATAGTCATAAAATATTTCTTTTTTTAGGATTAATTGAATAGGGAATGTAATAAAAAAACTTAGTTTATTCGGTTCTTTGCCCATTAATGATCTAATATAGAAAACTAAAAATAAATATATGCGTTAGCACAAAAAAAAATACGAATGGAATACTTCAAAGTAATCAAATTACTTCTAACTTCTGTGAATAAAGCATTGGGATTCAATGGTCAAATAAGATATAAATGTTATTTAAATTATTGCCGACCCGGCGGCACAATGGTTAGGGTGCTAGCCTTTGGGGCTTCTGGGTTCGGGTTCGAATCCCGGTAAAGGCATGGATGTTTGTTCTTGTCAATAAATGTTTTTATTTGTCTATATGTTTGTGTCATCCTTCTTTGTGTGTCTCATGTGACTGTTTCTTCTGGCGAGCGGGGTAACGGGCTATAAAGCCTATGCTCTTCCCTTCTAGAGGGCGCACTCACTGTCATTTGACATATTTAAATTATTACCAATTAATAGGAAAGGCGAAGGAATCGGTTTTTTGACCAATTGGCATGTTTCAGAACTTAAGTGGTAAAAGGAATACTGTATAAAAATAATTTCCTTATAGAGCTTCGATTGGTAATTTATTTCAAGTGGGGACACAATTGAAGGAAGAATGAATGAAAGCTGGAAGTTAATACGTCAACTGAAACCAGCTAATTCAACAATGTACTTTATGCAGTCTAAAATGTTTCAAGTATACTATTCACACAATTATTTGTAATATCGACAAATAGTGTTGTTTCATAAACTAATTGTAAAACTTCTTTTATTGTAATTTTTTGCTTCACCAATCTCAAGTGTAAAGCAAAATTAAATTGAAGAGTAGTTTCACAGTATATTTTCTTCAAAAAATATATATTAATGGTAACGGTGAAAAAAAATGTAATTGCTTTTTTTTTCTTTTTATATTTTATGTAGTATTTTTTATTGCTCTAAGTAACCATTAAAAAGGATCTTACAATTTGTATTAAAAACAATTAAGATTAACTTAGAATTATTTTTTGAAAAATCCATTAAATTCACTTAAAAAAACATACAAGAAAAGCATTAAAATACTTCTACAAAACTAGTGAAGAAAATTAAATACTAACGATAAGCAAAGAAAATCTATTGTTTCAAAGCTCGCTATCTTCTACATAATAAATAATTACATTAACAACCCTTAAATCACTGAACGTAAAAAAAGGCCCAAGTCCTTTGATGAATTTCCCTCTAGGCTTCTACCTTTCATCAGTTTAACTAAAGAAAAATGGCATATGGAAATTCTTCTGTGGACTCAAACCATTCTTGCATTTAGGGGTTCAATTAAAGTCATTACTGGAAGAGTCCGCAAACTGTAAATAATGATACAAGTTGTTCTTAATTGAGCAAATTGTCTTAAAGATAAAGCCCTTAAGGATCTTTAATCGACTTAACGATTTCATTGGAGTTCTAAATGGTCGTTTTAAGCCTTTTCTGGTGAATCTTTTCAATGGAATGAATGAATTATATTTGTTTGTTGTGGAATCCAATTATTAAATGGGTGTGTTGTTTTGAATACTGACATTTGATTCCGTTTAAGGATGAGATATTATGTGAAGGATTGAATAATAATTTGGTTTGATCTTCATTGCTTACAATATATTTAATTTTAAGGGAACGTGTTACCCAAAATTTAGGGCTGCCCAAAAAATAATTGAACACTATTCTAATACTGGGAGTTAAGGATATTGGAAAAGAAGGAAGCTTTTATAGTGATAGAGGTTTATTGAGAATGATACAGTGGTTTGGTAAAGTGATTTCTGAAATTTTATGATGATTTTTTTTTTAATTTTTTATTTTTTCAGCTTGTGAGTGGTTAAAGCCCTAAAGTTTTTAGGTAAATTAATGAATGTTCCGGAATTTTTTTTTCCTGTATTGAGGCATATGCTATTAACAAAAGTTGGTGTGGGATAAAGTCTAGTGTGAATAATTACTTTTTTAAAAAATGATAAACTTAAAAATTCACAAAAAATCTCTTTTTTTGCAATTTTTATACATAAAGCTACACAACTGTTCTTGTTTAACTGTTAGCTCAATATCCATACTAAATTTTATTAAGAGAAGTTGTGGGAACATTTTGCAAAAAAATTCATTAGAAAATTCTTAAAATAAGTAGGAGGAGTAGCATTTTGAAAAATTGTTAAAAAAATTATTATTTTTTTATTTTTTATAAAAAACCTAATTTTCAATATTTATTATTTTTTACTTATATATTTATTGAATGATAGTTCATGGTAAAAAATAGTTTAATTTGGATGTTAGCTGTAAAAATACTGGATTTAGTTTTTTGGGTACCGCGTCCCCTTAAGATTACAACAGCATATTTTATGGAAGAAGATGTTCAAATTAAGCTATGTATATAACTAGCTACTATGCTTACACATTTATATTTAAGCTTTTTGAGACGTAACTTTGATATCGAGTAACAGTTTTATTACTTTTTTAAAGAATTTTTTTAATTAACGGTTGCATTGGGTGCTTATTCAAGTGTCGGCACGTCACTTGACTGTGATTTTGAAATACGACCCCCATCGCCAATAGTCCTCGTGTAGCTCTAGTGCGACGATATTTAAAACCAAACCTAATCAGTATTAGTGATAATATTAAAAAGAAAAGAAATGTAAACCACTATAAAAATGTCCCTTTTTTACATTTTTTTAAATAAACATGAAACAAAAAATGCTGTAATTGAATAAAAACATCCTCCTATTTTATGCAAGCTATTAGTTTTTCCATCTCGAAATTTTAGTAGCCAATGTCAGCTTAAAATCTTTTTCTCGGTATACGCGTAACATTTATTTAAAAAGTCACATCTCATCTAAATCATATTACATTTTCAATCTTTAGAATATGCATCACATACCTATTTATTTTGGCTCACATCTACTGTTCGTATGACGACGACGATACCATGTTAATCCTCTTACGTTGTAATGAAATTACATTTCTCATGTTCCCTTAGAATTAGAAAGAAAAGTAGATTCACAAATTAATTCTCTGTTTTGGCAGTACTCTTGAAATAGCTGGTATTAAATATCAAACTAAAAGTTTTCTGGGGCCGAGGGTAGCCAAAAAGTTTAGGCCTCGTTCTCGGAGTCGGAAGGTCCCGCGATCGAGTCCCGATACCACTGAAGACCCGCCGAGTATATGCGGAGTACTTGCTCATTAAATCTGTGGGTCTGAAAGTCCTTTGGTGGTCATGGAGCAGTTTCCCACGGGTACTGGTTCCTGGAGACTATTTCCCTTCCCTTCAGGGACATGTCTTAATTGCGGAAGTGACGATAGATGGCAGCATCAGTCACTTATGTGTGTTGCGCCTGTTTTACTTGACGTGCCGGAGGTTTACAAGCGGGTCTCTGACCAAGCACACAAGCCTGAAAATATATGTCTACCAACTTGCCACCTGCTCTTTAATGTTTCCAATAAATAGCTATACCAAATTTTTAAAAATATAATGCGGAACTTTAATGGGAATGTCAGACAATATATACATATTTTATACATATATTTACTGTTTACATTTTTTTGTCAATCGCACAAGATTCGCATCTTTTTCACGATCGTCAGTTGTGTTAAACTAACACGAATTTGTGTTCCTATGTCATCAACACAATTCTTGTAATAAAACAACACAATATTGTAATTTCTCCACTTTTACGCAATACTTGTGTATCAGCAGAAGTTTTATACAAGCTTTTCCATGTCGGTAACATTGCCGCTTTGATCACGCTGCACCAGCAAAAAATACCATTTTATATCTGCCCTAATGCTTTTCCATGTCGGTAACATTGTCGCTTTCATCACGCTGCACCTTCAAAAAATACCATTACCATTTTATATCGAACATTTCTAATGCTTTTCCATGTCGGTAACATTGCCACTTTGACCACGCTGCACCAGCAAAAAATACCATTACCATTTTATATCGAACTGCCCTAATGCTTTTCCATGTCGATAACATTGTCGCTTTCATCACGCTGCACCTTCAAAAATACCATTACCATTTTATATCGAACTGACCTAATGATTTTCCACGTCGGTAACATTGCCACTTGGATCATGCAGTACCGTCAAAAAATACCATTACCATTGTGTTGAAATTTCCCAATACTTTACGATGTCAGTAACATTGTCCCTTGGATCACGCTTGCACCAGCAAAAAATACCATTACCATTTCGTATCGAACTACCCTAATGCTTTTCCATGTCGGTAACATTGCCACTTGTATCATGCAGTACAGTCAAAAAATACTTTTAACATTGTATGGAAATTTCCTAATGCTTTTCGATGTCGGTAATCAGCCTACAACCCTTTGTTAATCCTCCTCTCTTCTAATTAATTCCCTGTTGGTTTCTTAACTGCAGTGAATCTACTATAAATAAGAGGTCCACAAATCACTCCAACCCCCTTCTTACATGTTAGGGGTGGGATCGCAACAGTTTCCGGATAACCCGGGTTCTTTAGATCTCTGTACTTGATGCGTAATTGACTTTCATTTGACAAGTCCGGGAAATGAGGGGAGAATGGAGACTGTAGGGAGGGGCATTAAATGTGGTATTTCCGAAGAACAGTTCGGTGCCTGGACTATCTTGTGTTGAATAAACTGCTCTCCCCCTAGGACGACACATTTATTTTAACAAATCTACACAAAACGCACAAGATAAACCATGAACGTCTTCTGGCCTAGCGACAAACTATGTTACAGTTTCTATTGGTTGGTTTGACATATATTTTCAGGCTTGTGTGCTTGGTCGCAAGGACCCGCTTATAAACCATCGTCAAGTAGGACAACACAAAACACACACAAACACATATGACAGATGTTGCCATCTGTCGCCACCTCCACAATTTAGACATGTCCCTGAAGGGGAGTACAGTTTCTATTTCCAACCAAGTTCTGGCAATTCCATCACTAAGGCAAACACGAATTTTTGATACACTTCAGTTCAAGTATGAAAGTCAATTTTATGAAGAGTTTTATGAAAGTAACTTCACTACAGTGCCACAGAACATAGATATATAGTCCTTTATTTCAACTTTACAGGGACTCTACCTGAGTGTTTGATGTTTCATTCCATGGATTCAACCACAGACTATTATTTGGGTTAAAAAAATTCTGCTCGGCTACTTTTTTTCCCTAATGGATGGTTTGGCATTCCATGGATTCGACGGCTCATGTAAACGCGTCTATTATATCTCGGTAATACACCACATACACATATCTCTATAATATAGGTCTTGCTCTCTAATGAAACAATTGAAGGGTCTAGCTGCAAAAGTATAACTAATATATACAGTCCGGCGAGTTCTTTGCCGAATTTCGACCTTCCTAAATTCAATTGGACGAAGTCGCCAATAAACTTGACGAATCCTATATCTTAGTTACACTTTAGAGAATGAGATTTATGCAGCTACTCGATCTACATGGTGAGGCAAACAAAAGTGGCCCCGGGCATAAATATTGCCAAGTCTAAAACCAATACAAAAACAAGTTTGCTAACTGAAGCTATTGATCGCTTAAATATTAAGCCCAAACAAACGCTTGGCGACTTATTTGCCGGCAACTAGGCTACGGTTTGAGAAGCTAGTTGAAATTAAATATAAACAAGGTTTGTAGAGCTGATTAAGAAAAGTTCCCACTAGTGATTATTTTGGTCGTTATTTATTCTTGAAAATCGAACCCTTTTGTTTTTATTAATACAAAACATTCTAAATTAATTGCAAGACACAAAATTTACATTATGGGACGTCTTCATACAATACGGACTAAGATCTGAACTTGCACTAGTCTATGAGGAGCTCTAATGTGAAGCTAATCCGATAAAACCAATGCAAAAACAGGTTTCAGGCGGCTTCAAGAGTTTTTCTCGCCAAGCATTTCAACGTACCTCAATCATTATTCCTATATCTAGACCGGGGCCACTTTTGTTTGCCTCACCCTGTATTTCTCAGTAACTATAATTCCCAGAAAAATCTCTCTCGAGCCCTACAGCATCAGCAGGAGCAGGTAAAATCCAACTAATCGTTATTCCTTTAATGCTTTAGAAACGTGTTACGACTGAAAGAGCGGGCGATATTTTTTTAGGGTTCCGGTTCTGTTTTTGAAAAGTTCTTCAAGGGGTCTTGCATGGATTTCCTCGGGGATTAGCGAGGAACGTATGAGGGGGATTATATGCTTAAAGTAGAGCTTGTGCGAGGAAATTCCGCCAAGTTTACAGCGCATTTATAAATAGAGGGTAGGAATAGAGAGGTTGTTGAACTAAAAAGTGAACGGGCCATTAAGCACTGTAGTTATGGCGCCAGAGGTTTAACACTTTTTCTACGTAAGCACTTTGTGGCCGAGTAACTTGTTATTGGAATAGCATTATCGAATCCTTAGTAGTACGGCCGTCCGGGCCGTTTCAGAAGTTTAAGGGTTTAGATGTTTTTTTTTCCTATTTAATTCTTTACGTACTGATCACTTGGAATTCTAATTTCATTCTAAATGTAGTAGGAAGAAGTTCTAAAGAATCAATGGAACAATGGAATAATGGAGCAGATGGAGCATTGAAATAGAACTATATTTTCCCTAAGATATAATGCTATTTAGTCAGATGTTAGGATGCAATGTTCAATAATCAGCCGGTTGAGGCGTTGAAGCGATATTTGACTAGGACCATTCTATATTTAGATGAATGCTTGGTTATAATCCATTGCCATACTAAGATATAATGATATTCAGTCAGGTGTTAGGATGCAATGTTCAATATTCAGCCGGTTGAGGAGTTGAAGCGATATTTGACTAGGACCATTCCTTATTTCAATGAATGCGTGGTTATAGTCAATTGCTCTATCACTCCATAGTAGTATTAAGTTTCATTCTCAATTCCCTACAAAAACTCATTGAAGGTTGAGTTTCATATACTGGTGAAATTTCCAATCATCTTCATTAAAGGTTCAATAGTTAAAGGGATGCAGTTCCACAAGTTTAAATAATCGTCCTCTATGTACAACAAAATAGCCAAGAAGTGGTAACATACCCATAATGGTCATGGGTGAGCAATTGAGCATGCAATCGCGAAATTCTAGGAAACAAATCCAAACTTACACGTTAATGGGACATTACTGTGGGACACTAATGGGAATGTACTAATGGGACTTACAATGGGACACACACGCAACCTCAATATACCATTCCCACTAGATAGCTCTGATTTACCACTGCGTTCATATCAGTAATATTGTTAACAATGAAAACAGTGGCATAAAACTATAAAAGCCAAAGTAACTCATCTCCACCTAGAGGATCCTTTTGGTAGAGTCCGGTGAGTCGATCACGATCAGGGTTGATAAGGCCCCTACAATTAACTATGTAATTGCTTTCGTGGTCTCAGTAACCCACAGTCTACCAAAAGGATCCTCAAGGTGGAACTGAGTTACCTCGGCTTATATACCACTATTAACGTTGCAATCTGGAATAGTGGTAGGAACGTGGCGGTAAATTAGCGCCACCTAGTTGTTGATGGCATATTGAAATTGCGAGTGTGGTGAACCGTAACACTTTTAACGTCAACTCTATAATAACTGTTTTCTGACTACCTGCAGAAGTTTATGGATAGGGTAGACTGACCAGTGAGTGAAAAGGCCCGAGTGAATGAACATTTGGCAAATATAGTTTAAAAAATAAGGTTTAAAAATCATTCCGCTAGATGGATTGGTAACACTGCCTTCCTCCCACGTAGTAGGAAACTATCTGACATATGGTTGGTTGTCCTGGTCATTATAGCCTGGTGTTCATTCACTGGCGTACGCAGCGCCTTAAACGTTCATTCACTGGTTAGTCTACCCTAATTAAAAATTGCGTGTGCGTAACTAACCTATACATTCCGTTATTGTGGTTTGGATCCTTGCCTTATCAAGCGACTGTTCCCGGGTTCGAACCCATGATAAGACGGATAAGAGATATTTGTGATGAACCAAGCACATGTAGAGAAAGGGCTTTTCAGATCCTTTGGATCCTAGTCATGTGGTAGACCATAGAGCAGTAAGTAGGCCATAACTAGTCTTGAGAAAAATGCCCCTCTCCTCTAGCGAATAGTGGGGGTCGCCCTCTGGAGTAGAAGTTAGACTTCTACCCTAACGGGTGTCCTAGGCTTTGTGCCAACGGAATCTACTGTAAACTTCCTTCGTTTCCAGGCTATTTTCATGGAGGCCCACACACAACAACATCCCTTAGCCCCTTTTGTGCTCTGGTGCATTAAAAAAAACGAAAACACAAGAGGAGTCCCAAAAAGCAATCCCTCATTCTCTTACTTCCAAACATTCCTATGCAAATTCGTGTTTTCCATTTTTAACCAAACAAAAAAAAAGCAAGACAATTCCAGTGACTAATCACACACGAAAAAAAGTCCCCCGGTTCATCGCATTCATCTTCCATCGATCCAAGAAAGACATTCCTTCACTTCACTTCATCTTCCTAGTTCCCGTTGCCATCGATCCATTTATAAAAGTTCCATATGGTCGGGGAATTCCCCTTGTTTTCCTTTCCCGCCAGTTGTCTTTTCGGAAGGTCTCCAGGGAGCCAGTCTTCTTGTTACGGGAGGAATCCTCTATTATGTCAGTTCCGCAACAGCGAGTCGCATTGGGTGGACATAGCTGTCACTGACATTTTTAAACAGAGTATTGTGTTTATAGTAGTATAGTACACTCTTAAAACAAAAGAGTGACATACACTCCTATAGGAGAAGTGCATTTTCGACACTGGAAAGGAGTGAAAATTAACTCCTAAATCGCTCGTAATCGCCTTAAAATCGCTCTTTTGTAGTTAAGATTGTTGGAGGTTTAACAAAACAAAAGATTGAAATCCCCTCCTATAGGGTAAGTGCATTTCGACACTGAAAGGAGTGAAAATCAACTCAGAATGAGTTAAAATCGTTCGTTTTATTTAAGAGTGTAGTACAATAGAATAGTTGAAAAATTAAAAACAACCAAAAAATAATAACATGTTATGTTCCTTATATTTCTGATTAAAAATTTAAGATATTAAGATAATATTTTATCCAAAGAGCTCTATAAAGATCAATGGCGATAGCACAAATACACGATATGATGGCAAGTCAGGCTGACTTTAAAGAATATGATTTAGTATTAGGAAGACCTATAAATTCTTAATATAAGCAAATAGAGGAAGACCTATAAATACTAAATATAAGCAAATAGAGGAAGACCTATAGGCAGCCTTAATATTAAACCATGAGTAATACAGTAAATTATGGTACGAATGGACGATAGCAGAGGCACTAAGAAAATTTTCAATGGGCAATGTCAGGGAGAGAAAAGAAGAGGAATACCTAGAAAAGTGGATAGATGAAGTGAAAAGAAAAGAGATATAAAGGTCATGAAAATTAAGAACCGGAAAGTGAGGACCAGAGACAGACGACATTAGAGCCGCATTGTTAGATAGGCCATGGTCCAGCATGGATTGTAGTGCAATTGAGTTAGTTATTTAACAACTTGGTTATTTAATAAAGTAAATTTTTTTAAAAAGTGACTGAAATAAAGTAAATTAACTTAGCCATAGGTTGGAGTTCGCTCGTCCCTACGCCGTTCCAGAAGAAACTGAAGGCCTACAGAATGCGAGCTTAACGGCTGATAAAACAGAGGCGTTGTAACTGGTACCGGGCGGTCATTTTCTAGATATAGATGGACTGGCCATACACTCAGGATGCCCAGGGAGAAGTTACCAAACATCTCACTCCCTTGGGCTCCTGATGGAAAACGAAAAATAGATAGACCTAGAACAACATGGTTATAATGACTTGACTTTCTCGTAAATAATAATGTTTTTCGTTATGACTGACTTTCATAATCAAACTGTACTGAATTGAAGAATGTGTAAAAATTCGTGTTCGCTTTGGCGACAATTTTGTCAGAACTTGCTAAGAATATGACTGCTTAACATCTTTTAGCTCTTGCAGAATTCTACCATTTTGTCCTGTACGTTTGTAATTAAGACATCTACAAAAAGACCTCAAGAATTAGAAATTATCCAGTTTGGAGGACGCCAGAAACCATACCAAAGTTCGTAGGGCTTGGAGGAGTAGGCTGGATGCCTTATGCGCCAGCAGGGCGTGAAGAGCTTAAGTAAGTAATAAAGTAAATTAACTATGGCATAGGCTATTGCAAGGCATTTGTAGAAACAATCTTCCTGATCCTACTTCCAAAAAGGGCTGTGGGAGCCTTGTGGTCAAGCCATCGATCTCCGGATCGGAAGGTCCCGCTATCGAGTCTCGGTACCTCTGAAGACCCTCCAAGTATATGCGGAGTACGTGCTCGTTAAATCTGTTGGGTCCAAAAGTCCTGTGGGCGGTCATTGCGCAGTTACCCATGGGTACAGGTCTCTGGAGACTATGTCCCTCCTCTTCAGGGACATGTCTAAATTGTGGAGAAGGCGCGCGATAGATGGCAGCATCTGTCATGTGTGTGTGAGTGTGAGTGTGTTGTGTCTGTCTTGCTTAACGAAGGCTTATAAGCGGGTCTCTGACCAAGCGCACAAGATTGAAAATATGTGTATACCAACCAACCCATTATCAAATTCTAATACATTTTTATCAAAGCAACACAGCAAGCTCCCCGCTGCCCCCAGCTTCCTCTTTGTTCTGCTTTTCGCTTTGAACAAAAGTGACTAACAATAGAAGCTGGGGGTGATTAACAAGGGAAAATATCAGATTGCCGATGATATCCTGAAGCTACGAGTGCTAATTAAACGGTATCTATTCTGTACAGAGGTTCGATGAATGTTTTAAGCTACGGTTATCTCCGGTAGAAGGGAAGAGTATTCGCTTGTCTTGGATTATTGTCTATGTCCTGAGTTTTGCTTATATTTAGTATTTATACCTTAGTAGCATAAAAAAGATAAAATTCAGCCAACTTCATTGTTCACTTTCATTTTAAGGTAACAGGGAACAAAACGAGCACTCAAAATATCGAATTTTCATTTTAACTTTCAATCACTAAAATGAATATTTACGAAAAAAACTTCTATGATGCATATTTGAATATGGGGCTGGAATTTGCAAATTTGGAAGTTAATTTGGATATGACTTTGTTGCCAGCTTCAAATATCATTATTCCGAAACACCACTTTTAAGCCTTAAGGTACACTTAACCCTTTTATTCCTATTTTATACGAGAAGGGTACTTTTATATTTTCTGTGATGTCGTATATATGTCTATTTAAACAAAGGGAACCAAAAATATTTAAGCGAGTAAAACTAAGACGATTTTTTTTTAATTTAAGAAATGCGCAAAATTTCTGTTCAAGTTAATAACTTAAATTTGTGAATGTTTTATCGTCAAACTTGAGGTTCACTGTGTTAAATATACATGTATTCGACACCACAAAAAAAGTTCAGCCCTTCTAGTAAAATAGAAAAAGAGAAAAGTGCACCTTAAGGCTGAAAATTGGTGTTTTGGAATAATGAAAGTTAAAGCTGGCTTCAAAGTGATATTGAAATCAACTAACAAATTTTCAAACTCCAGCCCCATATTCAAATGAGCATCATAGAAGTTTTTCGTAAATATTTATTTTAGTGATTGAAAGTTGAAATGAAAATTCGATATTTTGAGTAGCCGTTTTGCTCCCTGTCCCCTTAAGAGGAAGCGATACCCAAAAAAATTATATGGAAAGTAGAAATATATGGTATAGATATTGCAATGACGGGGACAGCTTTTAATATTCATGGACATTCTTTCTTAGAATCCTAGGTCGAAATACAATGCCAGAAAATGCCCTTAGCATTTTGAAAATGCTACAGACCATTAGCAAAAATAAATAACAAGCACCTTCCAAAGCATTAGGCAACATTTTTTTTTCTAAAAACTAAAATATCAGAATATTTCTTCATGCCGAAAAATTCAAAAATGTCTGGCTAGCCAGACGCTAGAAAATATTGTATTTCAACGTTCCAGAAAAGAGGATTCGAACAAATTGATGAAAGGGAGATTTGAAAGCCTTTTCCTTTTTTTTTTTGCCTTCTAAGTAATAGATCTCTATTTTCTCCTACCTCAGAGAATTATGAATATCTAAAAAATGTCGGGAAGTACCAATATTCCAACTTGCAATATTTCCTAAGCACACTGTAAGACTTCTATCATTTCTCCAAAAACACTATAAACACGGTGGAAACTGAAAAAGTGCTATCACTAGGTTTGAGGTGTAACGTTAACTTGAGAAGAAACTTCCAACTGTGTGAAATATATTTCTTCTAACTTCTTTTAAAACCGTTTTTTGAGTTAAAATTTATCTGAAATACATTTCATACACTTTGTGAAATGACCAGCAAGTTTTGTTTATTTTAATAATAAAAAATATTTTATTAACAATATTAACAGCAAGGACGTATTATTATTTTCTTGAAAAGCTCATCACTCGAAATACTTTAGAAAAATTTTGTATATATTTTATTAAAAAAAAAAACGAAATGTTTTGGTACCATTTTAAACTATCTAACCTTTTTAGAGAATTTTAAGATAAGGTTTCTCTAAACCGTTTGCTTAATATTTGGATCCATTCTGCGTGCCGTTACCTTATATACAATAATTTTGCTTTAAAATGTGTGTCATAAAATTTATTACAAGTTTTAAAAATCATTTTACATATTATATTTCTTAGTTGTTTAGGAAAAATACAAAAATTGCAAAGTGTCAATTAACCTCTGTCAATTAACCCTTTCATTTACATTATTAATTGCATGAATTAATGTTTACCTTTTTTAAGGCAAATCTATAGCAAGAAACTCAGTTTGAGGCATTAAGCGTTTAAATTTTGAATATATTTTCAAAAGTATTCAGTAAATATATTTGAAAGTAAAATACTACCTATAGAATTATGAATTTATATCATATTTTCAGAGACAGGTAGCAATTTAAAGGCAAATCCTTCGAAACAAAATTCCCAAATACAGCTTTCAACTTTAACTCACTTTACATAAACAACCCTATAATGTCCATAAATCGGCAAAAACCCAAAAATGTAGACTGACCAGACGAGGTAGAAAAAAATATAATCCAAAACCCTATTCTGGTTTTCGAGAAAAGAAGTCGTGAACAAATTGATGTAGGGGAGATTTCAAAGCCCCTCCAAAGTGATGGATATCTATTTTTTTCTTTATCCCCCCTGAGAATGATGAATATCTAAAAAAGGCGGGAAATGCCAATATTCCATCTTGGATTCCAGACATCGCTCGTTGCCCTAATTTGACAAAATTGCGGATAAAAATTTAAAAAGAACCTCAAAATAAGATTGGTAATAAAAATTCTGTAATATTATTAGGATATTTCTTATTTTTTTAATAAGAACAGAAATAATTTTTTTAATGGTTAAAGCATGTTGAGATGAATATCCAAAATGCATCGAATCAACTTAATATGTTTCAGATAATCACCATGAAAATGTTCAGCAGCCAACATCTTTGAAGGTAATCATATCCAACAGACAAAAGGTCTTATCTCGACTGCATGTGCCCCATAAGTAACCTGTTTAATATAAATATAGACAATATGCTCTACTGGCACCTATTTAATATAGACAACGTGTACAATATGGATAAAATGTTCCTTAGGTTACCTTGGGAGAGGGAACGGGTTAAGTTAGGTTAGGTTTGAATTATCGTCGCACTAGAGCTACACGAGGGCTATTGGCGACGGGCGTCGTATTTTGGAACCATAGTCAGGTTTCGAGCCAACACCTGAATAGGCACCCAATAAACCGTTAAGGGCGACATCGTACTCAGCGTTAGGTTTGGTTTGGTTTGAATTATCGTCGCACTAGAGCTACACGAGGGCTATTGGCGACGGGCGTCGTATTTTAGAACCACAGTCAGGTGACCTCAGCGTTAGGACTTTGAAGGATATTTAACGTGCACTCCCTTTCACGGGGTATTATTCGTCGAACATTTTTGGCTGCACGGGCCGTTTATAGGTCTGCAGCTATTTTGGCGATGTCCAGAGAACGGGTTTAAATTAGACGGATAAAGGTGAAAATTGTGCCCATGAAATCCGCCGAAGTAAAACTTTGTACTCTGAGTACGCTTTGCGTTAGTTTTTCTGTGGCTTTGCCATCATCATTTAACGACGCAAAGTCGAGCTAGAAATAGTCAATAGGATTGACTAACCAGTGAATGAACATTTAAGGAGCTGCGTTCGCCAGTGAATAAACACCAGGACAACCAACCACATGTCAGATAGCTTCCTACTAAATGCGAGGATGTCAGAGTTGCCAATCCATCTAGTAGAATGATTTTCAATGATTATTTTTTAATTGTATTTACCAAATGTTCATTCACTGGGGCCTGTTCATTCACTAGTCTACCCTCTGACTTAATTTCCTAATGAATTTAGCTATTTTCCGTCAACAAACACTTATGTCAAATCTATGGTACTAAATGTTAACTTTAAGCTTCATCAACATAGACATGACAACCTTAGTGATAAGTCAATGTACGTTCACTAAACGACGATATTGCTACCATGACCACCCCATTGTCTTAAAGGGGCTGACAAAAAATTTCTTAGATGAGATATAGGGGGTAAATCGACCAAGACAATTGAAAGAATCTTCTGTACGAATTAGTACAATTCGGTATTTAAGAGGGATTGTCAGTCCCATAGAGCTAATGCATTAGTTTTGAAATCACAACTGTTGCAAAAGAATTGCTTTGCCACGTTATCCCATTTTCACCAGGTATTGGAATCATCGTAACATCAATTTAAAACAAAATAATGCCCGGTTTTTTAATAATTAATTGATAAAGTTTTAAAATAGCGTCGCCCTCTGCAGCATATTTTGGGGCATTTTAAAACTTAAAAAATATAATTAAATAACTATATTGCATTTTAGTTTCAAATTTGCTTCGTTTCAATGTTACGTTGATTCCCATACACTCTTAAAACGAACGAGCGATTTTAACTCCGTCTGAGTTAATTTTCACTCCTCCAGTCTAGAAAATTCACTTCTACTAGATTGTTGGATCCTTTGTGTGTTAAACCGCCGTCAGGATCACTCCAAACGAATGATTTGAACTCAGTCTGAGGTAATATTCACTTCTTTCCAGTGTCGAAAATCCATTTCACTCTTTTGTTTTAAAAGTGTACCTGTGTAAAAAGGGCTAACATGGTTTCAGCAATACTTCTGCTGAAGTTGTGACTCCAAATCTAATGCATTAGCTCCATGGGACTGACAATCCCTCTCAAATATTTCGATAGTTACAACTATGCCAAACCAATCCAAATCCTTGTCAATGGGAGACTCTTGGTGCTGAAAAAGAAGGAAGTTTCCAGTACGCTTGGGTGGTTTGCTTATGAAATTTAAATTCCGAATGCCATGGGGAGAGTTGAGTTGTAGGATTGCTGGGGATTATTGAATTTAAGTGTTGGTGTGGCACTTTGCGGATGGATGGACTTCAAGTCGATATTAGGAGGGTGCCACAAATTTACAAGTAAAGTACTTTTCCTGGCTAGGATATGGATTTTGATACTGCTGAAGCAAGTCTATTTTAAAGTTCGAACTTTTATTAAAATGTTTCATATTTGTATTTTTTGTGGAATATTTTTTCATAAAAGAAGCTTATCTTCACATAAAACTATTATTAACTTGTGTAAACTTGTGTTTAATCTTCACAGAGACCAAAACTTTGTATTTAGTGAAGTCGCTGATTACCATTTTTTCAACCTTCCAAAGTTCTTTAACACAGCAAAAATATACCTCCAAATTCGAGAATGTAAATCAATAATATCTACCTGATTGAAGGAAAGTATTTTAAAACCTTTAAATAAAGGCAATGGTGATTTCTCGTTCTTTTTTCCCCAGAACAATCAAATCAATAACTTTTCGAAAAATCGTTCCTCAAAAAAAAAATTTAGAAAAAAGTTAATTCTCAATTTATGATGTTGCTTCATCGATAATAATTGCGATACTAAACCTTTCTTATTGTCATCCGTGATAATAAAACATCACAAACTTTATATAAATCATTATCTTAGAATTTAGAAGACCTAACCGACATTATCCAACATTAGATTATATGCAAAATACAATCTCATCACGCTTTGTAAATTCCTCCACGCCATATCGCACATAATTTCAGCAATGATTTTTCATTCCCTATGAACTTTGCATAGCAATAACCCCCTTCCTAAAATGATGGATTTCAGTGATTTTAATGCTCATTAATCTTACTTGTCAATAGCATTATCCGGTATCATTTATTACAATGGGAACTCTTTTTGGAGTTGTACTTCTCGGAATAAAATATCGGATCTTTTCCACTCTGCAGGAGGTTTCTTCCGATTGTAGCTTTCATTGGATTCAGTGTCATCAGTTGAATGATGTTAGTTTGAAAGGGACGAAACGACATTAGTAAGATTTTTGGTCATTAAAAATTTTGTGTATTTGGTACGTGTTTTCTGTTATAAATGCGATTAAGTTATACTTATTTTGCTTTCTTTTAGTTTCCCATACATATCATAGTTCAAGTATTTGATCGGTCGATCACGTGACCTCCGATGCTAAAGACGGGACGCGCTTGTTTTGGATTGGATTGGATTGGTTTACATATATTTTCAGGCTTGTGTGCTTGGTCGCAAGGACCCGCTTATAAACCATCGTCAAGTAGGACAACACAAGACACACACAAACACATATGACTGATGTTGCCATCTGTCGACAGATGGCAACATCTGTCGCCACCTCCACAATTTAGACATGTCCCTGAAGGGGAGGGAAATTTTCTCCAGGAACCTGTACCCATGGTGAACTGCGCAATGACCGACCACAGGACTTTCGGACCCAACAGATTTTACGAGCACGTACTCCGCGTATACTCGGTAAGTCTTCAGTGGCAACCGGGTCTTGAACTCTCAACCTTCTGATCTCAAGTCCGGGGTCCGGACCACTAGTCTCCTTACAGCCCCGACGCGCATGGAGACTAAAATTGGAAGACCATGTTGGAGGGAAAGTGTTGCCACCTAATTGAGAGAAAAATACTACAAAAAATACCCTTTAGTTCTAAAATTAAAAAATATATATTATAAAATTACCAGAAAAGCGTTTCACGTTTTTTTTAAAGTAGATAAAAATATTCCAAAATGCAGCTAGTATTTTTATGGTATTTTTGTTGTTGAAATTTTAGAATTAAATTTTATTTTTTCGTAGCATTTTTCTTCTTAAAGTGGTGGCAACACTGGCCCCATGGCCCTCCAATATTATTCTCCATGCGCGCCCCGTCGTTAGCATTGGAGGCCACGTGATCTGCCGATCTACACTGCTCAATACAATTAGGGAAACTCCAAGGTTTAAACCCTTTTACCCTCAATGATTCCATTTGGTATCATCAGCTTCCAGTTTTTTTTTTCTCACTGAGTTGAGCTCGCACTTATTTGTCGTTAGTTGAAAGAACCGTGTCTTTTGAAAAATTAAATAACGTTTGTTTTAATTAAAAATATATATGAAAAACATGGCAAAATAAAATTCACTCCCAAAAAATTGTATGAAATAAATTTACCCTAAATTCTTCACGCTTGCATTCTTAGATGCTTAAAAATTGATTTTACCTTTTTTTTACAAATAAATTTTTGAAAAAATTATTGTAATAGTTTATTTAAAATTTTTGATTTCAACATTTCCCTCCTTAAATTTTAGTTTAAAAAAAATTAAGATTCCCAACCCCTGTTTTTAACCATTTCATTCTGGATGCACAATGAATCTTCTTCAAAAATTATAGATTACTATAATAAAAAAAAATAAGAAGTTGGAACTTCTATTTTTTTTATTTTCTAACACAAGTACGCTAAGTGCTCCCCTAATTCTTTGGAGCAGTGTAATACTTTAACTATGATATCTATGTAATTTCCCCACTGCGTTTTATAAGATGGGTAGAAATCTTAGCCAGGCATTGGCGTAACGCTCAACTTGTAATTGTTACTTTTTTGGTAACGCCCTTAGATTTTTTAGAAAATAACTATAACTTAATTACTTTCAGCCGGCAAAAATTTCGTTACTTTTACGTAGGTTCCAGTTTTCGAGCCGCTCTTTACGGATATTAACTTTTAACAATGTTGAATTTTCATTGTTAACTTTTCCGATTGTCCCTATTTGTTTAGTCTTGGTTCTCTTTGAAAAAAAATGAGATGGCTAAATTTCAAATTTTTCTTGTAACTGTAAATTACTAAAAGTAACCATGATTAATTACTTTTCATGTTAAGTAAATGTAACAGAGTTACTTTTTGTAATTAAGTAACTGTAACATAATTACTTTTTAAAAGTAACTTTCCAATCCCTGATCTTAACCCACTCCGACTCCAAACTTTTTTACAGTTAATTAATTCACAAGTTCCAGGTTTAAACCGTAAATTTTACGTGATTGTCAAATATTTGGGGATTAGTGCTTTTCAGAATAAACCTATACAATTCATTCAAAAGATAGATGTTCAGGTATGACAAATTAACCCAGAGAAAATGTCATTATAAATATTTATGTCCATCAATAACTGGCTTTGTGATAACTGACTGATTATTAGTTTATATGCGTGAAGATAAATAACGTAGTGTTCATGCATTACTTTAGTTATTGGTACATTTATACAGAAAATATGATTACGCAATTTGTTATTATACTAAAGGTAAAATAAAGATAATTCAACTGTTAAAAAAACACAGTAATTAAAATAATCGAATAAAATGTGAAATATTCCGAATAACACTTTATAGTGTTTTAAATATGTCATCAAAAAAGTGTGCATAATATAAAATTAGGCATATTAAAAATATATATTATATTGTTTTCCGAATATCGAAATTTTTAATGATTTTAAATGATATTTTTTTTTGCTTAAGTATTAAATGAAATAACTATTTAGCAACATTGAATGCAACTATGTTCCCAAATTATTACTTTTCCGTTAAAAATAAATGGATTTCATGAAATAATATGTGAACTATAGAAAGTTTTATTTTAATAATCCTATTAATTCTCACTCTTCTTTGTATGAAGCAAACCTTTAAAAATAATTTTTAAAAAATCCTTTAGCAGATATATGGGAGAAAGTGATTCTAAACTGGATTAAATAAATGAAATATTTAGACCCAATAAGACAAATAAATTCTAATATAGTTTAAAGCATTTAGTTTAGATACGAGCAGTTAAATTAAGCCTTGTTACAAAGAACATAAATTATATACAGAAACGAAATATATTTACATCGTTTTACATTAATTCATATGCGCAAGGAAAACGTCGAATTTTTTTGGACGTTTTCCTCTTTCAAATCAACATAAGCACAAACAGAACAAATACTATTTTCATTCTCCATTCATATTTAATTTATCCAAGTTCAAAATACGCAAAATATTTCTATATCTAAACCCGGTGCCTGAAGAATTTTTACAATTACAACTCGACATTTTTGCTCATCCAAAAAAAAAAATTGCATTTTTTCCTAAGTACGCACAATTTTTTTTTTTTAAAAAATGGCTTTATTTTTGTAGAAAAAAGCAAACTGACAAGACAAACATTCTGTAATGTGATTAAAGAACGTTCTTTCTCTTAAATTCTAGAATGCTCCGATCGATTTCAAGAAAAGTTTCCCCTCTTGGAACATTTGAGATTAAGTTCCTTAAACTCAGTTTTCTTAATCTTGTTTGTAGGCTTCGTCCTCAATTCATCTCAGAAATGGAACGATCTTTTGCCCCCCAGTTAATGGAAATTTATTTTCTTTTGTTTGAAGCAAATACATACATAGGGTAGGAATTATCAATAATCATTAACGAATTAACCTGTCAGCGAAGTAATTATTTGTTAGATGATATGTTTCACTGTTTATCCCATTAGGATCAAAGTTAATCAAGTCAGTTTTTGCTTTCACACTACATTTATAACGTAAAAAGGGGGAGGTATTATAATCGTTCAGTCCGTCTGTCTGTCCGTCACCTACTTTCATAGCCCAAACTACAAATGCTACGGACAAGTGTGATACGTCAAAAAATTCAGCGCATCAAAATTAGAATGCATTGAAAATTTCAGAAAAGAATTCGAAGTACTGCAATTATTAAAAAAAAAACTGCAACGTTGATATGAAATGTGTTATTTCTATTATTAGCGAGGAATATTACATATTTATTCTTTGAAATATATACTAATTTTTGGAAGCGATAATTAAGAATTATTGAACTTTCAAAATAAAATAAATGAAACTAGACAAATTTAGCATTTAAATGTTTTATATAGCATATTAATGCTCTATTTAATGTGTGGAAGCGGGGTGACAGATTCTGTTACAAATCTAATCGTTTAAATCAAGTCAGCTTATACACATTTTTAGTTGTCTGTCTTGCATATGTGTTGGCTTCTTGGAACTATCAATGTGTAACAATCTTTAAGGGAAAATTCTTTCAAAACTATTCCATCATAAGTTTGTTTGCGAAAAATGACCCGATTTCTCTCCATAAAAGCTTGGCATTGTAATAAAGAAGTTATAAACAAAAAAAAAAATTTAAAAAATAGGACAAGAAAAGTCTAATTTGAAATTACTAAAGTTTTAACTAAAAACATAAAAATATTTTTTAAGCATTAAGTTTAAACTGAAATTACTTAAGTTTTAACTGTACAACAACAGTCCAAGCTAACTATTGTGTGATTTTTCTCACCTTGAATTGAATTAACAAAACAAGAACTTTCCTTTCAAAACATTATTCAAGCCTTCTCTAAAAGTATTTTATCCCAACTATTTTTAAGTAATTTCCTTAAGTTAAGCAACATATGGTTTTCTACTTTATTTTGGATAAATTAAGGGCTATTAGAAACTTTTTTATAATGCTTGTAACAGTATCCTGTACGTCCATCATAAAGTAAATTGCCCTTTTACAAAATTGCTCATTAGTTTTATTATTTTAAGCCAAAGCAATAAGCAATTAAGGGGCGTAAAAGAAATACAGTTATAAAATATAATGCTTCTGAACGGTTAAGGCAGTCTATTTTTTTTAAGAAAATTATAGCATACTTTTTTAATTAAGCTTATTGCGTTTACTTAGCAACGTTATTAATATAATAATTGTGTATTATATTCAAATTTAGTTATTTAATTTTAAAATTAAAATGTTTCTAGCATAAGCCAAATTTGTTTGCTAAGTTGTGAAACCAGTTTGCTTCTTTTATTTTGTTTGTTTCAAGTTTGTTTATTTAACTATTATCAGACGGAACGCTCGTTCCGCCCGCCAATCTCAAAATGACGCCAAGGGCTAAACGACAGTTATGTATATATACAGAAAACATTTCGCTATGGTAACAGCAAATTTGATTTTATTTTCTACCAGGCAAACTAAATTTTGTAGAACAATAAAAAAAATACAGTAAAGAGGTTTTGTAGATTACCTTAAATAAAAAAAAATTGGTTATTCTAGAGTCAAAAACAGCGGAGAAAAAAAAAATATGGAAATTTTCGATATTGTTTACCAAACTAATTTCAAAATATTGTTGTTGTTTTTTTGTCTGTTCGACATTTGTTTCATACTTATTTATGCAACAACTATATTGTTAATTGTTTCAGATTCCATTACTTTTAACTATGTTAGTTGAATATTTAATTGTTTTACGTTTTAATGATTAGCAAGTTTATTTTAAAAATTTCATTATTGTTTATTTTATTTCAGAGGATTTACTTCGTTAAAAAAACGTTTTTAAAAAATGTTGTTCCAAAATAAAACTTAAGATTAAAATACTTTACAAACTAGCTTAGTTTAACATCGCAATCGATTTTAGAAATTTCAAGTAACATATGTATGCACTTTAAGACTTATTTAAGTCCACCTAATCCCAACTATACGGAAAACTTGCAATAAAAGGAAATATACACCAGTAAAAATATCTAAGAACGCATTACATTTTTAACCATTAAAAAATTGTATCCATGAATACCACTTGACATGAACTCGCAAGCAACCATTATCCAGTCCTGAATAGAACCCGACCAGCACACCAAAAATAGAAAACAACATTAAGTCTACAAAAATATCCTAAACTTTACTACATATTTGCTATGGTTTCCAGCGTAGAGTTAAGAAGATTTAGATGTTGCCTGGCAGAAATCAATACAAAAACCAATTTGCCAATTGAAGCCATAGATCGCTTTGTAGTAAACCCAAACAAACGCTCTTGGCGTGGTATTTGGCGTTATTTTACAGTGAAGTTTGTATTGGTTTACTACATCGACTTGGCGATGAATGACTCTCTTATATAAACTACAGGGTGTCCGTAAAAAATGTCCGAGTTTCAAATTGAAATGGTATCAGCTCTATTCGTTCGACAGTTGTGGTTGAAGGTGACGAATAAAGAATAACTCCAACAGTTTCAGATATGCTCATGCGCTTGTACCTCTACATCTTTTTCACAGTTTCACATGCTGTTGCTTCCAATACTCCGGACTTTCTGCAGACAGTATGGAAAGAATTGCATTTTCGTTTGGATGTATGCTGTATCAATAAAGGGGTTCACATTAAGCTTTTATAGGAAAAGCTAGGTAAGTTTCCCTTCAAGTTCATGTATGAATCTACATGAAATTGAAGAATATACATGTAATTGAAATTCATGATTGCAAGGTATTTTACTTACTAGTGAAAGAAATGACACCAATTTTGTATAAATTCAGATCTCGTACTACTACACAAATAGTCATTATTTGATTTTTAATTAGTTTTTTCATGGAATAAAATTATGCCTTTAAGAATGAACTTATATTAAGGGAGAATTCGCACGCTGGATAGCGGGTCTACAAAGCAAAGTGCATCAGTATTAATCCAATGAAGAAGAAAAATATTTTCTCTGCCACATTTCTCCGGCGCTGTATTAAATCTGTCTACAAACGGACTTTTTATAAGATAAATGTAGCCTACTTACAGCACACGACAATCCCACTTTTTGAAATTAGTTCGACATTTTTTTTTAAATTTTGAATTAATAATTTTACAAAAAGTATTCGAAGAAATTTTTTAAAAAGTGGGATTATAGAGACCTGTAAGTTATCTACATTTGTTATTTAAAAAAAAACAGCTTGCAAAAATATTCAATACAGCCGGATAAAATGTGGCAGAGAAAATAGTTTTTTCCCCATTGGCTTAACACTGAGTCACTTGTGTTTGGAGACCCCCGTTCCAGCGCGCCCATTCCCCTTAAGTGGGTGGTTTGTTTTGGCTCACTAGGGTTGTTTGGCGACTTCACTTGTTTTCTAGCCAAGCATCTGGATTTTCTGCTTTCCTCAATAGTTTCCAGAAATATTTAGTGGACAACTACCATCCTTTGAATATCCTCCATTCAAAAAAACTTTTTTTTCGGTCATTTCAAACTCTGTTCCGTATTCAGAGTACATTTCGCTTTTGGAGAACCGCGATTTTATTGCCTTATTTCAGAATTTCCCTTCGTGGAAAGCAGGAGTTTTTTTGACTCGCAGGCACCGTATGAGAAACAGTTTTAGAGGAAAGAGTATCTTTTGAAGTTATGGAATTAACGATATGAAATGTAAGAATATTTTAAATTCTTACACTTCAGTTTTGAAACTGCGTACGTAATTAATATGTTTATGTATTCTACATTAATATTTGAAGAAGAAAGAGAGTTTGTATAATTTAATATGTTTAAAGTTTCCCTGTTTTAAATATTATGATTTAGTGTATTTTGGTTTTGATAACAAATGAAAATGGAACCTTAAAAATATACGATGGATTATTAGGGTGATATATTTAGGTTTATTATTGCGGTAATAGTATGACATTTACTATAAGACTGATATGTTGTTTAAGGGGTGATAGGAGTCTTAAAAATGTGCAAAGAAGGTACTGCAAAGTATTGTTTGATCTTTCATGTAATTTTTTAACTGATCAATATACAAGTATAATTTTATTATGTAATTCTACAAGATTTATTTAATATAAAACAAATTTTAAAATTTATGAAACTTTAGCCAAAACTAAAATAAATGATATTAAACATAAAGCTATATGAACACATTGTGATTAGGCTTTCGCGGCAAATTGTGAGGTCAAAATTGAAAAAATGACCAAGAAAATGACTTTATATTGTACAAATATGTACAAACAAAGACTTATACTTAAATTCTCAGCTCAATTTTAATTAGAAATTATTTTAAGAACTTTTTTCTAAAAAAAATATTAAAAATTTTAAAAAATTTGTTTAATTTTTTTTTAAAAATAATTTCTAAATTACATGAAGGATCAAACTATGCTTTGTAGTACCATCTTTGCACATTTTTAAGACTCCTATGACCCCTTAACCAGAATGCCAGTTTAACCTCTTGAGACCCGAGCAATATCCTGCATGTATATTTTTTAATCTAAACATACTCTTCATACAAATATATGCTAAGCATGTTTTGGAAAGTATTTTTTTTATTTGTTTAATAGTTACAGAGAGAGACACGCCTTAAACGCTAAAATTACAAATATTTTGTGCTATAAATGCTAAAAAAAAGGGGCCGTATCACTTATTTGTAGTTAATAGTTTATTTCAACATTGTTTTAATGCAAAAATGCCTTTTAAATGAACTACTTAAAGAACTTTTTGAAACGTTTGACAAAAAAATTAAAATATTAATTTAAGAACTCTAGTATCGTATTGACCCTTGTTTAACTTAATTTTTTATAGAAATAAAAGACTGTTACATGTAATCAAAGGCTGAAAACTGATCTTCTTATATTGGACCAGTTCAGTTTCGGAACTAATGAACGTGTTAATTGTTTGTGGGGAGGTTTTAAAAATTTCCCCAAATGGGAACGCCAGGTCGCAAGAGGTTAATACTTCAAGACATTCCAAAATAAAATAAGCACTTGTTACTAAAGACCAAATCACAAAAAATATGCGTGATACACAAAATCATCCCCATAAGTTACCTTTAAACCCATGATCTCATAACATACAATAGCCCCTCTTGCTTTTACAACTCGGCACGTAGCCATATAATCTGTTCATCGTTGCCCATAAAACACGAAAGATACAAGTCCGTGTAATTAGGGTAAGTTCGGGGGGATGGGCTTTTACCCCTCAGGCAGCTCTCCGCCTAATGAACTCCCCGCGAAAAGTTCCACGGAATATTTCGTGCGAAAAATGCATCGATTACGAATCAACCGATAACTGTTTCGGATTAGCGAGGTGGACGTGGAAGAATATAACGGCGGGTACTATTTGTTCATGTTGGACGGGAATATCATGTTGTACGATGGAGATCCAATGACATTGTAACATGTCGCATGATATCATCCCGATAACAATATCGTATGATATTGTATGATATTTATAAATGTTTCGGATTAGAGAGATGGACATGGAAACGGCGGGTACTTTTGATTATGTTGGACGGAAATATCATATTGTACGATGGAGATCCAATAACATTGTATCATGTCGCATGATATCGTCCCGATAACAATATCGTATGGCATTGTCTGATATTGATAAATGTTGCGGATTAGCGAGTTGGACGCGGAGAATATAACGGCGGAAGCACTTTGTTCATGTTGGACGGGAATGCTAAGTTGTACGATGGAGATCCAATAACATTGTATCATGTCGCAGGATATCGTCCCGATAATGTCGTATGATATTGATAACTTACGGATTAGCAAGGGGGAGTAATAGGACAGCATGTACTTTTTGTTCATGTTGGACTGGAGTATCTTGGTAGCACAGAGGTATCATGTCGTATGATATCTCTCCGATAACAGTATAGTATGATATTGATAACTGTTTCGGATTAGCGAGGTGGACGTGTAAGAATATAACGGCGGTGCTTTTTATTCATGTTGGACGGGAATATCATGTTGTACGATGGAGATCCAACAGCATTGCATCATGTCGCATGATATCGTCCCGATAATATCATATGATATTGATAACTTTTGGCTTAGCGAGGTGAGGTGGAATAATATGACGACTGGTACTTTTTGCTCTTGTAGGACGGGAATATCATGTTGTACGATGGAGATCAAATGACATTGTAACATGTCGCATGATATCGTCCCGATAATATCGTATGATATTGGTAACTTCCGGTTTAGCGATTTGGAGGTGGAATAATATGACGGCATGCCCTTTTTGTTCATGTTGGACTGGAGTATCTTAGTACCACAGAGGTATCATGTCGTATGATATCTCTCCGATAACAATATCGTATGATATTGTCTGGTATTGATTAACTGTTTCGGATAAGCGAGGTGGACGTGGAAGAATATAACGGCGGGTATTTTTTTGTTCATGTTGGACGGGAATATCATGTTGTACGATTGAAATCCAATGACATTGTAACATGTCGCATGATATCGTTCCGATAAGATAGTATGATATTGATAACTTACGGGTAGGCGAGGTGGAGGTGAAGTAATAGGACGGCACGTACTTTTTGTTCATGTTGGACTGGAGTATCTTAGTATGCACAGAGGTATACTGTCGAATGATATCTCTGCGATAACAATATTGTCTGATATCGATAACTGTTTCGGATTAGCGAGGTGGAAAGATAATAACGACATGTGCTTTTTGTTCATGTTGGACGGGAATATCATGTTGTACGATGGAGATCCAATGACATTGTCACGCCTCATGATATCGTCCCGATAATATCGCATGATATTGATAACTTACGGGTTAGAGAGGTGGAGGTGGAATAATATGACGACATGTACTTTTTGGACTGGAGTATCTTAGTATGAGCAGAGGTATCAAGTCGTATGATACCTCTCCGATAACAATATCGTATGATGATGTCTGATATTGACAACTGTCGGATTAGCGAGGTGGACGTGAAAAGATAATAACAACATGTGTTTTTTTTTCATGTTGGAGAGTGCCTTAGTGCATAGAGGTTTCATGTCGCACATAGTCGGTGCTAAGCGATCCCACCGATAACAATATCACACACTCCGATCCGATAAAAATATCAAAACTCTCTCCCAATCATTGGCGGCTACATTTTATGAAGAGATTATTTCAAAGATTGTTTACAGATATGACAAATGCTTTTATCATCAAGGTGATAATGTGGAGAAATAAGCAGTATTGTAAATTACTTTTGGTAAAAAAAATATTTTTATATTATAACCCGTTTTTTTGTTACAGCTCATCGGAAGTTGAAACCAAACATCCCTCGTATTTCTAAAAATGTATCACTGTGTTTGCTCCCATTGGTTATTTGTTACGCTACTGGCTGCGATTTCTAGCCCCAATTAGTTTACTTTAACCCTTTCCTTACTGAAGCGCCCCAAAACGCCCGAACAACTAAGGATTCCATAATGTTATTCCTATCAAATGTTACGAGGAAGCAAAAATCCTTCGTAGCGAGAGGGTTAATAATAAAAAATAGTACATTGCCTTAAAAACAATAACAGAAACAGTGAACAGCTGTTTTTTAAGAATAATATTACCTTCAAATACCTTGTTCATTCCCGAACAAAGGATCGAACCCAAAATATAGGGTCATTTGCCTTTAGCCGGAAGATCGATTAGGTCGGGACACCAATTAAAATTTGTTTGGAAAACTTTATTAATGAGGTTGTTTCGGATGACCCAATTTAAAGTTACCAGTTTTTATTTATGTTTTGATGAAACTTTGGAAACGATGGAACGCAGGTTTCGGCCGTGTCTTATCCACCATATGAACAGGTTGTGCTGGACAAAAGAATGTCCTTGCAATAAAAAAAAACCTTTTACATAAGTACTGGTACAAGTTAAATCTGCCGTGTTTCAAAATCATATGCGCCTAATACGATACTACTATAAGAATGTCAGCTTCGTCACTTGACCACTTACACAATAACAAGACCTATCTCAAATAGCCCTCATGAATCTCTAGTAAAACGTTAACTCAACCAAAAGAAACCTACAGGTAGTTAAAAAAATTTATCCCATATATTAATAAACTATGTAGAGTAATCCCGTAAAAGTTGTTTTTCCTTTATATTACTTTTGACACACAGAAGCCAACATTAAGAACCGGTCTAAAATAAAACTTCATTTTCCAAATCATTTCGAAAACTATTTTAATCTAGTGATTTTAGATTAATTTCAATAACGTTCTTTAATCTAATAATTGCTTTGGACACAAGCGGTCTGACCTTGTATCCATTTAATTTTGTCTGTATTTTCATTTGGTTGAATAAACGTCAAGCTAGAGCGGTTTAACCCTCTAATGCATGAATTTTTATTTTTATCCCAAAAAATGTATATATGTATCTTTAATACTCACACATTATGGGAAAAATACTAAAAAAAATTTAACTGCAATAGAATTTAAATAATTTCAATTTTTAAAAATTTTTCTATATGACAAAAACCAACTGCAAAATTCCAATTTTGATAATAATGACTAGAAAACTACTAAAAATATTTCAAAATAACCCTTTTTAACTATGATTAATTTTTCAAAACAATTTATTAGTATTTAATACTAATATTACTATTCTTTGAATACTGCCAAAAACGTAATTTCACAAAAGTTAATAACCTCACTCTTTAACTTTGAATACACTTTTACTACTGTCATCTATGAGGATTATTAGTAACTAAAGCTTTAAAATGAAATGTAATAGATGAAAAAAAAAAACAGATTTGTCTTGGAGGAGCTCTAATTTAATAGGATAAAGTGTATTATGCTACTTGTTACCAAACGGTAACAGTATGCATTAGAGGGTTAACATCCTACCTGCCGGTACTTTTCCAATTTCTGGGTGCAGCCTATTAAGTCGCCAAAAATGTACCACCACCGCCAAACATAATATTTTTAATGGTAACATTTGAATGTGTATACAATGGAATTTTCATAACTAAAAGGTGTTTCTTAGTCTTATTAGAATTTCAGAAACTGATCTGCTTATTGTTAATTTGCAGATATGATGTTTCAACTTGGTATAATAATATCTGGATGACCACTTGCTGGACTTATAAATATTACATTTCAATTTTAAAAAATGCTAATACCTAGATGCATTTACCTAACAAGTTCATTACTCGTTTCCTCAATTAGAATCAAAACACAAAATTATCTACTAAATTATTTAAAATGAGAAAATATGGCACATCATCCATCTCTAACAACTCAATAACATCTGCGTAAAAAAAAAACATCTTATTTATCCCACAAAACCCTCAAAATTCCCCTCACATATTTCTCCTCACCCCTTTCCGCCTACTAAATGAAAAACCCATCCCTCGTCCTCAAATACTAAAGACAACAAAAACCCAAAGTCAGCTCCTTAAATGAACCTGTAAAACTAAAAAAGGGTCTATATCCACGAGAAGGTTTCCACACAGTCTTCTCCTTTAACAAATTGTACGAAAAAAGTAGCGCAGAGGGGCAAACTCCTATGGACATAAAACCTTTTGATATTTAGCAATTCAAATTTTTTCCCTGCGATGGTGTAGAACTTGAACCGGAACAGAGCCAAAAACCTCAACCTTTTCTGGGAAAAAATGGAGAATTCAGATAGAATATGGAGAGGAAAAAACTTGGCACGTTTTCCGAAAGCCTTACAAAAGTAGGCATGTGAAGTAACAGAACGCAGGGTTATTAGATTCCTGTTCAATAAAGAAATTGGGGAGCAAACTGGGCTACTAACCCAAAAAAATAAAAATATATATGGATTATCTGCGAGGATTTTTGAAAAAAAAAACTTTCTTATTGAAAAAATACTTTTTTATAATTTATCCACAAAATCGCGAAATCTGGACATCTACCATAATTAAATAATCGTATTTTTGGCGAATATTGAGTTACCGAAGCCTCACGATTATAGAATCACTGGAATTTCGCAATTCTAGGATATATAGAGATCCAAAATTTAAGAATTTATACGATAGTCGTAATTTCTTGATAGTACACTTGCCTTCGAGTTTTTTTTTAACTTTTCTATCACCAAAGTTTCAGAATTTGAGATCACCACAATTTTGGTATTTTATCATTGCTTGAGTTGGGAAAGTAAAAGATAGCCAGTAGTTTATATTTGTCGTACCTTTTTAGCCGCACGGGCCATTTATAAGTCAGCAGTTATTTCAGCAATGCTCGAACCATTGATCTTTCCCATGCAAGGGAAGCATTTACCGACTGAGCTCACCAACCCACACTATCCATTTCGAGTAACTTTTCCCAGATAACTTACTACCCAATTCGAGTCACCTTTTCGTTTTACAGGGTGAGGCAAACAAAAGTGGCCCCTGTCTAGATATAAGAATCTGACAGAAATGTTGCCAAGTCTAAAACCATTGCAACAACAGGTTTGCTAACTGAAGCTATTGATCGCTTCAATATTAAGCCCGAACAAACGCTTGGCGAATTATTTACCGGCAACTACGCTATGGTTTGAGAAGCTAGTTGAAATGTAATCTAAACAAGGTTTGTAGAGCTGATCAGGAAAAGTTCCCACTAGTGATTATTTGATTGTTTGGTCTCGTTTTTTATCCTAGAGAATCGTACCTTTTTGTTCTTGGTAATACAAAACATTCTAAATTGATTGCAAGACACAAAATTTGTATTATGGGACGTCTTCATACAATATGAACTAATATCTGAACTCGCCACTTGTTTACTAGTCTATGAGTAGCTCTAATGTGAAGCAAATCCGATCCAACCAGTGCAAAAACTGGTTTCAGGCGGCTTCAGGAGCTTTTCCCGCCAAGCATTTTAACGTATTCCTATCTCTAGACTGGGGCCACTTTTGTTTGCCTCACCCTGTATTATGGATTTTTTACAGTCATATGACTAGTGCACGTTAAATCTTTTCGCGGTCCATATCCATATCGCTAAGCGCAATGGCACCACAAGATTGCTTTGAGATGAACTGTTCTTCAAAAAATAACCCGCGCTTCATATATCCCTAGCACAAAAGTACACGAAGAATGTGAAAAAGGAGTCACGAAGGAATAAAGTGAAAGGGATATGAATTATGGAAAGGAGTGACGTGAAGAAGAGATGTATCCTTTTCGGCAAGGTACTGGAGGAATTAGGAAGAAGGGGAAGATACAGGCGCCTGTAGGTTTCGCGCCCAAATGCGTTTCATGTTGAGGGACTTCCATAAAACATGAGGCTGTAGCTTTTTTTTTTACTTTGTGCTTCAGGTTCTTTGTCTTTTAGTTATGGGATGTAAGGTTTTGTAAGAAAAACCGGTTCTCAGTCAGTTTAACCCTTTCAGTCTCAGTGATGCCATTTGGCATAATCATGTTTCTGATCATAATTTTAAAAAATAATAGAGCTGACATCTATTGGGATTAATAAAAAATATTTTCCAATAGGAAAAAGTTTGAAGAATCGAATTATAAGCTTTTTCGATATCATAAATGGCTATAGACGATCAGAATTTTGTTGATGAAATGATGATGATGGAATGATGATGCCAAATTGTCATTGGGACTGAAAGGGTTTACTGGCATTTTTCAGGACCAGATCAAAAGAGACACAACAAGTTATCTTGTTTTAACTTTTAAAATACGTTTTCGTAGATAGCAAATGACAGTAGCGAGGTTTTTCTAAACTTTTTTTAATCTAACGGGACCGCTTTATTGGCATCTTCGACTTTGCAGTCTCGGCATATTCCCCCGAAATGATAGCCACTTTTTTTTCTGGAATTATCTAGGCGACTCTAGCTACCAATTTTGACTCTCATATTACAATGAATCTCAGCTCTCGGTAGATATTAAAATATGTCAAGATTCAATTTTGCCGAGAGAATTCCAAGCCAAATGGATGCAGAAGGGATCTTTTACACTCCTCAAATCGTATGACATGCTTGCCCATGATTTTACCATCCAGAGCATCTGACGGCACTGCCAGAGCTCGAGCCCGGAAACTTGAGCTTATGAGGGGGACACGTAATACATTTCAGCCACTGAGGCGCTTGATATATTATAGATATTAATTAAGCTTCGTTATTTTCCATTACTATGATTATACTTATTAACACACTGAAACTATTTAAAATCGCAAATATAAGGTAAAACCGAAGCTGAAACAAATAACCGGAAATCTATGAAAATATAGAACATTATTATTAGTTTAACCCTTCCAGTCCCAGTCATGACATTTGGTATCATCATGTTTCTGAATATAATTTTAGAAAAAAAATAATTCGGATGACATCTATTGGGATTAATAAACAAATATTTTTTGATAGAAAAATGTTTGAAGAATCGAACGATTTGCTTTTTGATACCATAAATGGTTATAAACGACCAGAAAAAATTTCTAAAATGAAGAGTACAGGGGAAGAACCGATTGATTTGTTAGGCAGACGCCCACAATTGTCTGCTTGGCGAACATTGGTGGCAGAAAACTGGTTTCTCTCTTTCTTCTTCGCTTGGTCCAAGCGTCGGGATCGTCAATCGCCTGAATCTTGGTAGCTGAGAACCACAGAGATAGTAGTTAAAGTATTAGAGTGTAAGATCACGTGACCTACAACACTGGCTTCATTGGAGCTCTTCTGAGAGCTCCTTGCGCATCCCGTCGTTAGCATTGGAGGTCACTTGATCTGCCACTCTATTTCTTTAACCATGATCTCTGTGGTAGGAACTGACTTCCTTACACAAGTTTAGGCGATCACTCGCTATCATCGCCAAAGTGGCCGGCTAAGGAAACTTCTCTACAAAATCAATCGGTTTTCCCCCTGCACTCTTCAAATAATGATGCCAAATTTGTCATTGGGATAGAAAGGTTTAAATAAAGTAGTCGAAATGGAGGAACCTGGTCGTAAGGTTTTCCCGGTTTAACCGAAGCCCCAAACTGATTTTCGGTTTAACCGTTTCCGGTGTTCCATCCCTACTTTCAGTTCAGGAGCTTCCCTATATTTTTCTGAAGTTCGCAGGAGCTTTAAAACAGAACTATGACAGCACTTAAAGAAACAATATGAAGACGTGTGAAGTTTAGTTGAATAGTGAGAGAAAAGTACATTAGGATAGTCGCGCTTTTCTCATTTATCCTACAAACTTGTAAAAGTGCACAGTAGTAGGCAATTTCATTGAATAAGAAGCACATTATCCAATAATCTATGCAAATTATAAGTTTGAATTAACTGGAACAGCGGTTCCCAACCAGTGGTACGGGCGAAAATTTCAGGTGGTGCACATAAGTGATGTGAGCAACATTGTTACGAGTTACTTGTGTGTGGATTTGCAGAACTCTTGTACAATAAAAGAAATAAACAAAGAAGTAGAATGAGTGTTGAAGAGAACTTAAGAGTGAAGATAAGTTCCATTACTCCTATTGTTGATATTACACACATGATCACAGGCAAACAACAAGTTTCTCCTTAAAGACGAAAATAAAAGTATATTTTGTATGATGATCATATTTTTGCTGAGGGTGTACTGTTTTTTTATTTGTATGTTTTTAGACCTATGGTGATGAATAAAGCTGTAAATTAATGCTAGAGTAGACTGACCAGTGAGTGAACAGGCCCCAGTGAATGAACATTTGGTAAATATAATTAAAAAAATAAGGTTTGAAAATCATTCCACTATATGGATAGGCAACACTGAGACTTCCTGCCGTGTAGTAGGAAGCTATCTGACAATGGTTGGATGTCCTGGTCATTATATCCTGGTGTTCATTCACTGGCGAACGTGACGTCTTAAACGTTCATTCACTGGTTAGTCTCCCCTATTGAAATCTTTTTATTTCGCTTTTGTTATAAATAAACTAATATCTAACCATTAAATATGAAGTTTTCTCAGAAATTTAATTCAAGGAGCCTTTCAACACTTTTAAAAGAGTAAATATTATACGTAGATAATATTTATTTTTTATTAGAAGAAACGTACTAGGATTCAAGAAATATCGACTTAATCAGGAAGCCCCTCGCCAAAGAAAACAGACACAAAGCCGATTCGGGTCCATTCACACAAGAATAATCCGCCATTCTTGTCGCAGTGAGGACATCCTTTATTGCCAAAGAATTCCAACGGTTCATTCCTATTCCCAGCACAGCCTGTGCCTAAAGACGCCAAAAAAGCAAAACACGGGCGGACAATGCACAATGGCCACTTTTTATACCATTGAGGTAAGAGCGTGGGATGGAGAAGCTTGGCGCTGAAAAAGGATGCCAAACATATGGTGAAGCCTCAAACAAATCAAAACACTTATTATAGGTGCACCGTTAAATATACTCCAAAGTACCGGCGACGCTTACGATGTGAACCCATGGAGTTAGGAAAGATTAGTAGAGGGGTCTATCAATTCAAAATGTTTGAAGCAGGGCTGTCAGGTTTTTCGAGCTACTGCGCATAACAGACTGGCACTGAGGTATCCCAAGATGCACCGCTTTTGTTTTTGATTAGCTACTGCGCATGACATAATAACCGAAACTGGTACCTAGGTATTCCAAGATGTACCGCCTAGCCTGCTGCTTTTGTGCGTTACTGCGCAAATACATAGACCGCTCTATTCTCTTTCCTAACTCTATGGTTGCACCTGAAAAGTTTTGTTGGGTGTCTACTCTGATGTAGGTTCGTCACTTAATTGTGGTTCTAAATTACGATCCCGTCACCAATAGCCCTCGTTTATCCCTAGTGCGAAGATTATTAACCCTCTAATGCATGATTTTCGTTCCGAAAAATTATATATGTATCTTTGATACTCATACATTATTTAAAAACTACTGAAAAAATTTAACTGCATTGGAATTCAAATAATTTCAATTTTTAAATTTTTTCCATTTGATAAAAACCAACTACAAAATTCCAATTTTGATAAGAATGACTAGAAAACTACTAAATATATTTCAAAATAACTCTCTTTAACTATAATTAATTTTTCAAAAAAATTTATTTGTATTTAGTACTGATATTATTTATGCTTTGAATACTGCCAAAATCGTAATTTCACAACAGTTAATAACCTCACTCTTTAATTTTGAATACACTTTTACTACTGTCATCTATGAGGATTATTAGTAACTAAAACTTCAAAGTGTGAATATAATAAATGAAATAAATGACCAGAGGGAGCTCTACTTTAATAGTATAAAGTGGAATATGTTACATGTTGCCAAACGGCAACAATATGCATTAGAGTGTTATATATACTCCAAAGTACCGACGAAACTTACGATGTTGTACCAGAAAAGTTTTGTTGGGTGTCTACTCGGGTATCGGTTCGTCACTTTACTGTGGTTCTAAATTTCGATCCCGTCACCAAAAAGAACTCGTTTATCTCTAGTGCGACGATTATTTAACTCAATCTCAAACCTGAAGATGTATACGACTTATATATGAAGAGTAAACGGGAAGAACCACTTGACTTCGTGGAAGGCTTTCCTCAATAGGCCTCTTCGGCAATGATAGCGAGAAATCGCCTGAACTGGTATAAAGAAACCAGTTACTCGCTTTCTTTTTCTTTCGCGGCAACCCTGATTCACGCCAGAGATCAGTGGACCGTTTTTACCGAAAATGAAGAACCGAAAGAAAAACCGGTTTCCGATCGCCAATGTCCGCCAAGCAGACACGTAAGGTAAGACTCCTAAAAAATAAAGTGGTTCTTCCCGTGTACTCTTCATATGATGTCGCTATAAGATTGAATACAAATAAGTTGGCCTCCTTATTTTACCGCCTTCCAAATTACAGGGCCCATCTCCAATAGCCCTCATGTATCCCTTTGTGACGTTAATTTGAACCAAACCAAACCTACTTGTTGAAAATTGTCTTCCTTACATCAATAAACTGTATGGAGCAATCCCGTAAAAGTTGTTTTTCCTTTATATTACTTATGTCACACAGAAGCCAACTTTAAGAGCCAGTCCCAAATAAAAATGGTTCATTTACCGTGGGTATTTTCCATTCATTATTAATGGGCTCAAGCAAATCAAAATACTTTAGAATACCTTGGAATCAATAATTACACTATAAAAAATGACATTTTTGCAGTTGAAGAATGCAGCAAAAAACGACCTCCGAATAGGCCCGAAAAGCCTCCCAATTTTAACCCCAAAATTCGGTCCAGTCAATATGTTAAATTATGTTGACACCATTTTTGAATGAATATTATTGTGTTAATTTAATTCGCACGAATGGAGTCCGTAATAGTTCAATGTTTAGCATGCATAATTGAATCTTTAATCACGATTTGTAATGAAAATGTGGAAAATAGTTTTATTTTAGTCGGCAATAATGCCCCCTTATAAAAAAAATTGGCTTCCAACGTGTACTGAAGTCTGGATCAAACTTGATCTACTTCTATAGCACAAGACTGAAATGAATGCAAGGTTCTACACTCTTTGCCAACATAAGTTGGGTAAATAGAAATATGCTAAGGAGAAGATCCTTCCGCGAATGTAAAGAGTTCCATAAAGTATTTGTGAATCCATCCAGAAAGCATGTTTAAAACATCAATTTCATTTAAGATTCTAACATATTTAAATATTATATTAGAAAATTTCGCAATTTTATCAGAATGAAAAGTGTATTTTAGTTCAATTGTATTGAGATAATTTTGTATGTAAATATTACCTTACAATAGTTTCTAACTAACGGACCAATCCCGCTTTTTCCCCCTGCATTTTTTACTATTTGTTTTAACCCAAGTTAGGTTGGCACTTAGATGTTTTTAATTTGTAAATTTATAGTATTCATTATTACTTAATTCCAACTACAAGAAAGAAAGCCTTATAATTGTTAGACTAGCATCTGTTTGGCATTGAATGTTTGGGCCTATTCCAGAAGCGACCAATAGCATCACTTGGCACATCGACACCATCTCTCTCTTCATCCCACCTCTGTGCTTGATATAGAATAACAGGCATAAAAGAGGGGCCGTCTGAAAAGCCCCACTGTTGATATCCCTTTTCAGACACGGGATATCAGGTTATTCCGCTAAATCGAACGGTGCTGTCTGAATACAAATACGGGTTTGGAAAAGAGTGCCGACGTTAAAATGCATAAGTTGGCCGGTGGGTTGCTGAGACAGGACCAATATTTAGGTTTGTTTGGTTGTGGGTAGAAAGAATTGTTTCTGTGTGACTTTTAGGATAGACATCCATAACTTAGAATCCATGACAAATATACAGATGGATATGCAAGGACATCAGACTACATAGAATGTTACATTCTTAAAACAAACACTCCCAATTTACCTCAGTCTGAGTGGATTTCACTCCTCCAGACTGGAAAATGCACTTCTCCTTTTGGAGTGGATCCTTTGTGTGTTAAACCTCCGACAGGATCACTCCAAACGAGTGATTTTAACTCAGTCTGAGAAAATATGCATGCCTTTAGGGTGTCGAAAATGCACTTCTCCAACTGGAGTGGATTTCACTCTTTTGTTTTAAGAGTGTAGAATCCATGACAAATATAGAGATAGATATGCAAGGACATCAGACTACATAGAATGTTAGGCCCTGCCATCAAGCGGTTACATGATGACACCGTATGATTTAAACTATAACTTTTGGACTACTCGAGTGAAGCGGTGTAAATAGTTTTTAAAATGATCTAAGTTTGGTTTAAGTAAGTAATAATGATTAACCCCGCTTAACTCGAATAGTGTTTCGGTACAGTGAGGACGACTACTCAAGTTAAGCTGCGATGCCACACATTCAGTGAATTAATATTCTATTCGACTAGTTTAAATACACTGCTCAAAACAATTAGGGGAGCACTATGCGTACTTTTGTTAACCCTTTCTGTTTCAGCGCTTTGTTTTTCATTCTAAAAATTTAAAATTTGTGAAATAGATTCCTTATGCATCCAGAATGAAATGGTAAAAAACAAGCGGAAAAATATTAATTTTTTTAATTAAAATTTAAGATTAATTAAGAATAAATTATAACTATAATTTTTTTATCAAATTTTTATTTGCAAAAAAAGAGGTAAAATCAATTTTTAAACATCTGAGAATGCAAGAGTGAAGAATTTAGGGTCAATTTATTTAATATTTTTTTTTTGGAGTGAATTTTATTTTACCATGCCTTCATATTTTCATTTTATTAAAACAAGCATTATTTACATCCTCAAAAGACTTGATTTTTCCATCTAACGATAAATAAGTGCAAGCTCAACTTAGTGAGAAAAAAATCACCAGCTCATGATTCCAAATGGAAACTTTGGGGTTGAAAGAGTTTAAACCATGCGCTCCCCTAATTGTTGTGAGCAGTGTACAATGCCTATTTTGTGTATGAGCAAAGCTTTGTTTGAGTAAGTATCCAGACCTGATACACCATTCAGTTTGGCCTTTGTCGATGTGAAGATGAAACATGTACATGCCAATTCCTTGATTTTCGATGAGGCACAAATTGAAGCTCCCTTTGATGGGATTTAGAATGCTTCACTCTTAAAACAAAAAGTGAAATCAACTCCAGTTGGAGAAGTGCATTTTCGACACCGTAAAGGCATGCATATTTACTCAGACTGAGTTAAAATCACTCGTTTGGAGTGATCCTGTCGGAGGTTTAACACACAAAGGATCCACTCCAAAAGGAGAAGTGCATTTTAAAGTCTGGAGGAGTGAAATCCACTCAGAATGAGTTAAATTAGGAGTGTTTGTTTTAAGAGTGTACCAAATGTAGAATGCCACCACAAAGTGCAGCACTTAGGCAATGGAAACCAACATAGATACAGTTACTATCTTACAAGTTAGTGGTACCAAGAGGTAGTATAATCTGATGTCACAAGGTATTGTTACTTGAAGATGTTTTCTAAGATCAAAACTGGTAATTAGAATATAGCACAGTAAAACTTGCAATATTTTATTCAGATATATGATATTTGTAGGAGTTAATGTTATGGAACAAATGCAATTTGTTCAATTGCTTATGTTAAGGTAAAAAGAAAGAGACAATATTGAATTTTTAGGTTCGAAAATCATGATTAGTATATAAACATTTAACCCAGATCACCAAATCATTAGAGTTACACATTTTATCAATAAAACAATTATCAATTAAATATGAACAATGCTATCAAAGCCATTCCTCGAATTCGACAGTTAAAAACAAAAAGAAATTTACTTTGATCGTTCAATAAGAGTAAAACTACATTTTATTTCGAACATTCAAGAATAAAATCATTTACCACCGCTCTCTTTTCCAAGAAAATTCTTATTGTATATATAAGAAGAAAAGAAGTTTTTTAATGTATGACGATAGGAAGAAGAAAAAAGTTAAAATTCTGATCGAATCTTTCACGATGGATAACCGATCGTGACAAGACGTTCCAATTCGAACTCGTGAAACATGACTTTTATAAACAAACAATCGAACACTACAGAAAAAAGAACAAGCCTGGGTGAAGAATTCTATACCGTAATAAATAAAAAAGGGGGTTAGGTTGGAGGAAAAAAAGTAACTTTGGTAGAATATACCAAAGATTAGATTGATCCCACTGAGGTCTTTTTACTTTCCCTTCTTTTTTCTGTATCTTTTTTTCTCTGTTTTTCAACGTCAGCCGTGCTGAAAGATGGTTGTTTTAACTGTAGTTTTCTCCTGTACCAAAGAAACATGGAAAGTTCTAGGTCTAAAAAGTTATCTAATTTTTGGGAGTGGATCTTCGAAGTTTAGACTTGTTTTTTGTTTAAGTAAATTTCTTCGTTTGGAGTCGTTTTTCACCCTGAGACCATAAATCATTTCCATGTGTATCGCTTATAAGTAAAAAGGAATCAAGTTCTTTAGAAGATTTCCAACTACGTCTCTTCCTTTTAAAATTTTAGTGAAATGAAAAGGTGTACGGAAATCTTTGGTGAACTCGTCCCCCTTTTAGCATTCATGTACACTACATAGAACTTTGCAAATTGAGATGTTTTAGGTTGAATTTCCAGAAAAACATACATTGCTTGTTTTTTCTGTACAACTGTATGCGAAAGAAAAGAATTTTCTTTTCCATAAGTTCCCCAACAAATCTCGAAATGTATATCATAAATCAAAACTTAAGGTATTACCCATCTTAAAATAGGTATTAAAGAACATCAAAAAAATAAGATTTAATCTATGGGGTATCACTGAGGTTGTTTTATGATAATGTCACTTTTAAATAAAATACCTTTGAATATTTTCAAAGATACAAATTTCATTTTTAAAGGCAGTTAAGTACACTCTAAAAAATGAATGCTCAAAAACGACGAAATTTTCCGTAATTTTGACGTTTCCTTTACTGGCAAATACTCCGAGTTTTCGTTTCCTCAAAGTGAGGAAATTTGAATCGTCATTTTTATGAGGATTTGAATATCATCGAATCTAAAGAAATATTTCGTCATTTTTGAGCATGTAGGTACAACAATGAGATTCAGTTCCCTCAAAATCAAGATGCAGAATCGTCAAATCACGATCGTAAAAGTGAGGATTCACGTTTACTCAAAAGTCACGTGATAGTTTGACGAAACAATTCTCAAAATTAACGAATTGAGGCTCGAGGATACATGAATCGTCAAAAATGAAAGTGTTATTTCTGAGAGTGTAAGACGTTCAAATTCGCAAGAAAGTGTGATACCTAATTTTGCAAGAAACTATGACGTCCAACTGGCTAAAAATATGTCTTGTAAATTATAATTTGAATTGTTCGACTTAGTAAGACATCAATTTTCCCCATAAAATTTAAGTGGAAACTGTTTATGCTCTGATACAAATTTAAAAATAAATGGATTTTATATCGATTATATAACCTATTGTAACTTTTAAAGATAGACATTAGTAATATAATTAAAGAACTAAAAACTAAACGTCGATTGAAACAAGCCAAGTGAAAATTTTACAAAACTCTTTAATTTTACAAAGATCCTCAAAACTTTCCGATTCTTTGAAGAAAAAAAGAAAGAAGAAAAAAGAATTCCCAAATCTCTCAAAAGAAATTACACATCAAAACAATTGGAGTAAATGTTTTTCCGACACAACCGAAATCAATCTCCAACATCAAAAGATTTTATTTATAGATTTTAATTACTTACAATAAATTATTAAACATTCTTCCCCAGTGAAAAAAAAATAACCACACGTAAAAGAACTGGATAAGATGAGTTCCAATAACGCTTTACGTTCCTATAATTAACGTTGACAAATTGGTTGGTTTCGGATAGCATTCTGCTAAATAATGAATGAGATTCGGTTATTCCAATCTACTGATACCTGACATTTATCTCTTTACTTTTGGCATTAATTATTCGAAAAAGATTGGAAGGGCATCATTTTTTTTTTATTCTCGTTCGAAGAAAATTAATGCGCTTTTAATAGATTTTTTTTTCTATTGGGGAGATTTTGCTTTTCGGATGGAACTAGTTTAAGTCACTTCTCCGGATAGTATGAAATCCTACTTTTCTACGTAGTGCGAAATATGACTTCCGATTTTAACTTCTTTTGAACCGAGCAAAATCCTACAAGTATATTCTTAATCTAAACATACGTTGTACACAAAAATATGCTAAAAAGTATGTTTTGCAAAGATTTTTTTTTTAATTATATTTATAGTTACTTATAGGGACCTGACTTAAACTCTACAAATACACATATTGTGTGCTATAAACGCAACAAAAAAAGCCGTATCACTTATTTGTAGTTAACAGATTATTGTAATATTGTTTTAATGCAAAATTCGTTTAAAATTAAACTACGAAACGAACTTTTGGAAAAATTTGAAAAAAAATTTAATAATTTTTTTAAGAACTCTAATATCGTATTGACCCTCGTTCAACTTCATTTTTTTATAGAAATAAATGACTGATACTTGTAATCAAAGGCTGAAAATTGATATTTGGATCTTCTTCTATCGGGCCAAGTCAATTTTGGAACTAATTAACGCGTTAATTGTTCGTGGGAAGGTTTTAAAAAATGTCCCCAATTGGGAACGCTAGGTCGCAAGCGATTAAAAGAAGGTGTGACGTTCGACTTGACAAAAATAAGTACGGCTGGATTGGATTGGAATGGTTGACATATATTTTCAGGCTTGTGTGCTTGGTCGCAAGGACCCGCTTATAAACCATTGTCAAGTAGGACAACACAAGACACACACAAACACATATGACAGATGTTGCCATCTGTCGCCACCTCCACAATTTAGACATGTCCCTGAAGGGGAGGAAAATTTTCTCCAGGAACCTGTACCCATGGTGAACTGCGCAATGACCGACCACAGGACTTTCGGACCCAACAGATTTTACGAGCACGTACTCCGCATATACTCGGTAAGTCTTCAGTGGCACCGGGTCTCGAACTCTCAACCTTCCGATCTGGAGTCCGAGATCGTGACCACTAGGCTCCTTACAGCCCTTCGGCGGGATGCAGGTTTTTGTTCGTATTAGATTAGAAAAGGCGTGAATGCCCTTCCAACACTTTTTCGTTAATTTTAATTGAAAAAAAAAATCACACTAGATCTACTTGTGTCCAAATTGCTTTTGTGGGAAAAAAAACTTTTTAAAAAAGTAATGACACTCGCACAGAACTACTTTACAGAAAATGAATAATTCTGAAAATCCACATTAATAGTAAACAAGTTTAATTTTTAATAAACTATTATCGGGTATGAATCCAAAAAATCGAAATTTTATTTTTAAAAAATGCATACCTGATATTTTTATTCCTCCACGAAGAAGTAATATAATTTGAAACCAAATATGTCCATCAAATATATTTGATCTAAAAACGCATATTTATCAAACTATAGACATCTACAAAAGCTTTTTTATACAAAAACAAAAGTAAAAATAGATTACTGAAGAGGGACTATGACTGTCCCATAGAGTTAATGCATTAGTTTTGGCATCACAACTTCCGCAGATGTATTGCTTTGCCATGTTAGCCTTTTTCTCCCAGGTATGCGAATCATTATAACACCGAAATGAAACAAATTAAAAACGAAACTGAGATCTAATTAATTTAATTACATATTTGTGAAGTTTTAAAATGCCAAAAATATACAGCAGATGGCGACACTATTTTAAAACTTCATCAATTAATAATTTAAATAGCTGTATGTTATTTTCTTTTCAATTTTGTTTTAAATGGATGCTATGTTGATTCACATATACTTGGTGAAAATGGTATAACATGGCAAATCAATTCTTTTGCAAAATTTGTGATTTCAAAATTAATACTTTAGAGATCTATAGGACTAACAGTCTCTCTGAAGCTTCGACAGCTTATTTTTTGTTTTAAAATATTAATGTTTTTTTGTATAAAATCCGTACTCACGCTGTGCTTTCTTAAGCTACAATTTGAATGTTTCAGATGATGCAAGTCTTGCTTTCATTTTTCTTTGTACTGCGATTACATTGGTTTTCCAGTTTCACTCTCAAAATAACCGTTATGGATGAAGAGGAATATTTATTTTTATGGAATTTTTCTTTCACAAATGTTTTGAATAACCTACAGCACGGCAAGTAATTGGCATTATAAAAATTTAATAAGTAAAATATTCTTGGAAAATTCATTTTGAAACCATCAAAACAAAAGTAATTCCAGGCAACAACTGAAAACAAACCGCTGGAACTGTTGCCATCCACGACGTGAAACAACTTCAATAACTCGGGTGCCCGGATGGCCGAGTGGGTAGCATCGCAGGCCAACAGTCTGCGCGCTGTAACGGGTGCGGGTTCGAATTCCGCCTTCGCCCTCCGTGTATTTCCTTTCTCTGTGACAGTAACACACTTTCTGTGTCTGTCTTACTTGACGAAAGCTTATAAGCTGCTCTTATCAAGCACACAAGCCGGAATTTTCAGGGAGGTTATAAAATGACGCTCGCTATTCGGAGTGGCCTGTAGCTTTAATAAATAATCCAAATGCAAAAAACTTTGAGACACTTACTAATCAAGAAGGGGGGGGGGGGGAGTAAATGGAATAATAAAAAACAAACTCGTCACTTGACAAGGGTTCTAAATCACGAGATGAAATTGGATGTGTTGGCCGTTATTAGCCATAATTGGCTATGACTCGTAATTTAAAACCTTGGTCAGGAGACGAGTTTCTGTTTTATGATTCCATTCTTTTTCGAAAAAAAGAAACTCGTCTCTTGACCAGGGTTCTAAATTACGAGGCGTAATTAGCTGTGTTGGCCGTGATTGGTCATAATATGACGACGCCTCGTAGTTTAGAACCCTGGTCAAGAGAGGAGGCTCTTTTTTATGATTATTTTTTAAGATTATATATTTTTTATGATTCCATTCTTTTTACCCCTTTTTGATTAGTAAGTGCCTGAAAGTTTTTTCGCATTTGGATTATGCATTAAAGCTACAGACCCCTCCGAATAGCGAGCGTTATTTCATAACCACCCTGTATATGTAACTACCCTCCAATAACTCGAAATCTTATATTAGACTTACACTAGTTTTCCCCTTAAATAGAGAATCGTCTTACAGTTTAAAAAAATACGCTCATTTTTTTCAGAGTAGTTTTTTAAAAATTTTACTATTAATCAGTGATCTCTTGAGACTTAAGATTTAATGATCTCCTTGTAATAAAAAAAAATCAGTGATGTAACTTATTTATTAAGTAGAGAAGCGTTTTTTTTTTTATTTAATACTTTTGATTTTGTTTTATGATTAAAATTTTGTTAGAAAAATATTATGCGTTTTTATCAATGTATGCTGTGACTCAACTATTATGTATGTTTTTTGTATTATTTTTAAATATTTTTTGTTCAAAAATTGTATCAATAAAGAAATTAAATCCGCTTTTAATAATACTAAAAGTGTACAAAAATTTCGCTTGTGCCAACTGGTTTTTACTACTTAAGTTCTTAATTTAATTTTTTAAACATTAATATTTAAAATATATTTTTAATAGCATTTTTTTATTATTTTTACATAAGACACCGAAACATTGTGATAATAAAATTGATAAAATTATTTCCATAGAAACGAATATTAAGATTTTCTCTATTAGTGCAATCATTCTCATTAGTGCATCAATCTCAGTGCAATCATTTTAAATTTATTTTAGCTTCCAGACTACGTTTATAACGTTAAATGTGGAAGCTTTTATAAAAGCTCAGTGCGTCCCCTACTTTCATAGCCCTTCCTAATAGCAAGAGACACAATTCGTTCCATTTTTTTAAAAAAACAAACGCCACTTCTGGAATATGCTGTTCAGTTTTGGTCTCCCTTCCTCAGAAAAGATATAGAGTTGCTTGAAAAAATTTTATTTAGAGATTTTTATTCCTTGTTTTTCTTTTGATGTTCCCTTTTAGTTTCCTTCTATTTGTGATCTGTCTTGTTTTAGTCCTCTACCTGAAAATTGACTTGTTCTGTATTGTAGTAGCAAAAAAATAAACGAAATGAAACAGAAAAGTGAGAAGTAATTCGTATACTTCCTTTTAAAAAAGTACTAATTCATTAATTATATCTATGTTGTGATGAATGTCTGAAATTTGGTCAACGTTCGATACATTTTACAAGGAAATCAAGACATTACTTAGGAGTTTCGCCCGTGAATATTGACATTCACTATATTTTTTTTATGAAACTGCAAAACTATTTGGCTAAAAACGGAACCGTTACACATCGCCAAGTGTTAAACAAAAACAAAATCCAATTCCATCAGCTGGCCATCTCTCAAATGTTCCTCACTTCCGCTATAAAATTTCATGTTTAAAACATTTCCTACACCAAAGCGTTATTCTATACCAAAGTTTGAAGAATGCTTTTAAAAAAGAACAAAAAGCAGGACCTTCAAGATGGATGAAATATGCATAAGGCTTGAAGGAGGATTTAAAAAGCATTGTCAAAGACTCTGTATGATGTAACATTGCAAGAACCCTGATTTGGATTTCGGAAACTGTACTCGCCGCCAACCAAATAAGAAACGGTAGGGATGGCGGTTTTTTAGAAAAAAACGGTGTTTCAAAAACCGGATTTTCAGTTTTCCTTGCAGAAAACCAGTTTCCGGTTTAGACCAGCCTCATGAAAATACCGGTTTTTCGGTTAAAAACGAGGGCAAAAAATACGGTTTCAGTGTTCCATCCCTAAAGTGTTTCAAATAAGGGTGGCGGGAAGTATAATATTTTTTGTTAGAAGAAGACAGCTTTTTCTTCTAAAGGAGAAAGTCCCCCTGAACACAATTTTTTTTATGCATATGCTAATTGTTTGCATATCCAAAGATAAATATTTGGTATTCAGCATTTTTTATTATTCGCTGGAAATTTGAAACAAATTGTCCTCACATTAGTGAGGGAGTGTGAGAGACCATTTGATAAGGTTTTGGCCTTTAGAACTTCAGATCTTTGAACAGAATACGGTCTTTCCGCATTTTATATTCGTTGGAAATTCAAAAACATTTTGTTCACACAATTTTAAAAAATGGATTATAAAGCCTAATTAAGTAAGCTACGTTTTTTTATTTGAAAAACAAAGGTTTGTTAAAATATTCAATACAGCCAGCCGGGGAAATGTGGCTTTGGAAACCCGCCGTCGATCGAGCTCATTCCTCCTTAATAGAACCACTATAAAGGAGAAGGAAACATATAGGATTTTATTTGCTTGCGCAGAGGGAAGTTCAGAGTTCAGTTCAATTATCGTCAAACTAAAGACAAACGAGGGCTATTGGCGATGAGCGGGAGATAAGTTACGCTTCACCACAGTTTAAGTACGCAGTATAGAAATGTTCTACGGGAAAAAAGGGTAAATAGTTCTAACTTCCGAGAGCGAGAATCGAATTAAAAAAAATTTCACTTTCAATAAATAAGTTATTTCAAGACATATTTTTTATTGTTTTTGCTTCAGTTTGAGTGTAATATTAATTATTTTTTCCTCGATTTTGACGTAACGGGGCGAACGAATACAGTGGTGGAAATTGATTTATGAACTGACAGTTTTTTAACAGTATTTCTTTATTAAATGCATTTTTATCGATTTAAATGTTATATACTATACAGGTTTTGCATTATAAATTATACACGTAAATAAAATTTGATATAAATTCGTAAACATTTTATTTAGTTGATATTTTAGTTTTAGCATAGGGAAATTGATTTATGAACTTTTACATTCAATCTCAATTAATAATTGCTAAAACTATTTTTTGTCGCTAATGCTTCCTTGATTTTGTTTTTCATAGACAACACAAAACCTTGGGTCAAGTTTTGGTCAAGCAATTTGCAGTTTTTAATGATTAAGTCTTTCTATTCCATAACTGATGCACACTTCATTAAAACCATACTCCATTTGAGTAAATTATTCAAACCCATTGATCTCAGACATTATTCTTGGGGTTTAAGTCATGACTATTGGCAGGATGATCTAATTGAAACACTTAGTTCATTTAACCAGTCTTCCATTTCGTTTGAAATGTGGATACTTGCATTATCATGCAAAAAAAATTAATCAAAAGCACAGTTTTGCCATGCAAAAAGTAATTAAAGAATTTTCTAGAACTAATCTGAAATAAAGTGATGTTTGTCAGCCCTTCAGAAACATAACCTTGTTTCTTCAATCATAAGATATCGGGGCCCAAACCATCAAACTTCCACCACTAACATTTCTGCTGAAGACAGATCTTGGTTATTTCCGAAGATCCTTTCAATAACATTTTAAACCATCACGTCCATCCAAATTGAACTTTTTTCATCAGCAAATGTCACTTTTTTCCCATTTCTCTCCCTCCACCTCCACTCAATCCATTTTCATGTAGTTACGACTATATTTCAATAGCCTGTTCTTATGGTGAAGAGTAAGCTTTGGACCAGCCTTCATTTTGGAGCATTTCAAGTTCGACGAAGACATCAATATTTGTCCTACTCTTCTGGGAGTTGCAGGAAGTGATTGTTCATAACAAATTCGTCCTGTAATGCACAAATGCTGACACAAATGGTAACTTTTTGGGATACAAGTCCAATAATTCTGCTTTTGTCCCTCGTCCCACGAGGGTTACACCTTTTTTAATGATGGTTTTTGCCGAAGTCAGAATGATTCTTCAAATATTTATGAATTATATTTATTGATCGTTTAATTATCATGCCGATTTCTCTTACAGATTAGTTACAAATATTATATAAGGGTTATTTTTTACCTTTTTGGCTTCAGGCAGTCCCGCAAGCTTTCCTATTTAGTAAAAGGTGAATAATGCAGATAAATTTCAACAAATTTGGCTTTAATCTTATTTATAAACACTGTTAGTAAGTTCCTCTGAAGTTCAAATGAAGAACTAAATAAAATATTTGGTACCTGGGTTCAAAATAAATTTGAGTTCATAAATCAATTTCCATCATTTGACATGCTTAAAAACTAAAATTAGACATATTTTTATTTAATATAATTTTTTGGAAAAAAAAATGTGTGAAATTATTTTATTGTGCTCTGAATATCCAACACACAAAATTTGAATTGTTAGCACTTAATACAAAGCGATATCTGGTGAAAAGAATGCTAGTTCATAAATCAATTTCCACCACTGTAGCAGGGCGTAGGAGCGACCAATCACAGGGGCAGAATTCCGTTTGTTTACGAGCAATTCCTCCGCGTAGAACATTTTAATGCTGCAAACTTAAGGTGTGTTTTGGTGTAGAAACACAGTCTATTGACAAGCAGCCGTGTCGCCTGAATGGAAACAAAAAAAAACATTAGTGGAGGAGTGTGATAGCCCATTTGATCAGGATTTGACCTTCAGACCTTTGGTCAAATACGGTCCTTGACAATGAAATCCTGCAAATTGTTTGTGCTTCATTAAATGATTGAATCCAACTAAAACTACTCCGTGTATCTAGTAAGCTGGTGACGCAAAATACAGGGTGGTTATAAATTAACGCTCCCTATTCGAAGTGGTCTGTAGCTTGAATGAATAATCCAAATGCAACAAAAATTGAGACACTTACTAATCAAGAAGGGTTGGGAAAAGAATGTAATCATAAAAAAGACAAAATCCTGAAAAATAACCATAAAAAAGAATCATCATAAAAAAAACTCGTCTTTTGACCAGAATCTAAATTACGAAACGTCGTCAATTATGGCCAATTACTGCCAACACAGCTAATTACGCCTCGTAATTTAGAACCCTGGTCAAGAGACGAGTTTCTTTTTTACGAAAAAGAATGGAATTATTACACAGAAACTCGTCTCTTGACCAAAGTTATAATTACGAGGAGTAGCCAATTACGGCCAACACATCCAATTACGCCTCGTAATTAAGAACCCTGGTCAAGTGACGAGTTTGTTTTTTATGATTCCATTCTTTTTCCCCCTTCTTGATTAGTAAGTGTCTCAAAGTTTTTTTCATTCGGATTATTCATTCAAGCTACAGACCACTCCGAATAGGGAGCGTTATTTTATAACCACCCTGTACGTAATTTTTCAATAAACTGACGTGTACTATGACGTTATGCGGTTGTATTATTACCCTCTTATAGTGCTCCCTGTCCTCAAAAAAGTAATATCATAATTTCACATGCAAATAGTATTGTATAGCACGAAATAAATATTAGGGGAGTTTTATACTGTTTACCATTTTGTATTTTAGCTGGAAATTCCAAAAAAATGCGTTCTCATATTAGTGAAGATAGCTGGAGAAGTTTGAGAGCCCACTTGATAAGGCTTTTGCCTTCAGACCTTTGGGTCGAATACGGTATTCGACAAGGCAATTATGTAAATTGTTTGTGCTTTATTCCAATCCAAATAAGGATACTCCGTATATAGGAAGCTGGTGGGCGTAAAATTCGTTGTGGTTAACCTCGTTATATACTTACACTCTCAAAAATGACACTTTCATTTTTGACGATTCATGAATCCTCAAGCCTCATTTCGTTAATTTTGAGGATTGTTTCGTCAAACTATCACGTGACTTTTGAGTAAACGCGAATCCTCACTTTTACGATCTTGATTTGGCGATTCTGTATCTTGATTTTGAGGAAACTGAATCTCATTGTTGTACTCACATGCTCAAAAATGACGAAATATTTCTTTAGATCAGACGACATTCAAATCCTCATAAAAATGACGATTCAAATTTCCTCACTTTGAGGAAACGAAAACTCGGAGCATTTGCCAGTAATGGAATCGTCAAAATTAATGAAAATTTCGTCGTTTTTGAGCTTTCATTTTTAAGAGTGTAGACGCGATTTAAAGTTACTTGTCTGTCGCTAAGAGTTTATCAGTAGCTTTAAATTTTAACCCAAACTAAATCACACTTTTAATCAGAAACGAAGGAAAACTACAAATTAGATGCAATTTCTCGAAGTGTGTATTGTGTGACTCTAAAGTTAGAAGGTTCTCGAGTTAAATATAAATTATCCATATAAAACTAAACTAAACTCCCCGGCGAAACAGCCCATTACTGGGCCATGGCCTGCCGTGCCCATTTCAGCTTTCGTAACCTAGGGCTCTGGGGTGCTAGACATATGTCCCGGTAAGGTGGTCAGCCTCACGCGGAACCCCCAGTGTTTAGTTCCCAAGCATGCTTGGTACCCATATCCATACACAAAGCTACATAAATTATCCATATACAAAGCTATATAAAAAGGAAGTTCATTCGATGCGCCAATACAATACAATCGGTTTTCCAATGTAAACACAGAGTATCCGTAAAAGAATGTCCAAGTTTCAAATTGTAATAGTATCAGCTGTAATCGTTCGACAGTTCTGGTTGAAGGTGACGAATAAAGAATAACTCCAACTGTTTCAGATAAGAGCGCATGCGCTTTTACCGTCACATCGTTTTCACAGTTATAGTGTCATCTATTCATTACATGCTTCCATTACTCCGGACTTGCTGCAGACATTATGGGAAGAATTGCATTTTCGTTTTGATGTGTGCCGTATCACTAAAGGTGCACACATTGAGAAACTAGGCTAGTTTCCCTTCAATTTCATGAATGATTTGTTTTTTTAGTATAAAATAAACTCCTGTAATATACCATTAAAACTCGGACATTCTTTTACGGACACCCTGTATAATGTTTAAAATTTCTGATTATAAAACGATTTTATCTTAACAAAAGTCGTTTGTTTACAAACAATTCAGAGAACTTTTAACTACAGGGTGTTCTGAAGCTCCTCAAGGTGGTTAGATATAGATCGGCCCGAAGTTTCCTCCTACCTGACTACATGCAGACAATAGTGCATCAGTCAATTTATTATGTTACATACAGGGTGGTTATAAAATAACGCTCCCTATTCGGAGTGGTCTGTAGCTTGAATGAGTAATCCAAATACACTGCTCGCAACAATTAGGGGAGCGCGTGGTTTAAACTCTTTCAACCCCAATGTTTCCATTTGAAATCATGAGCTAGCGATTTTTTTCTCACTAAGTTGAGCTTGCACTAATTTATCGTTAGATGGAAGAATCATGTCTTTTGAGGATGTAAATAATGTTTGTTTTAATCAAATGAAAATATGAAAAAATGGTAAAATAAAATTCACCCTTAAATAAACTAGATGAAAGAAATTGACCCTAAATTCTACACGCTTGCATTCTCAGATGTTTAAAAATTGATTGTACCTCTTTTTTGCAAATAAAAATTTGAAAAAATTAGTGTTGTAATTTATTCTTAATTTTTGATTCCAATTTCTCCCCCTTAAATTTTAGTTAAAAATATTAATATTTTTCGGCCTGCTTTTTACCATTTCATTCTGGATGCATAATGAATCAATTTCACAAATTTTAGATTTTTTGAATGAAAAACAAAACGCTGAAACTGAAAGGGTTATCAAAAGTACGCAAAATGCTCCCCTAATTGTTTTGAGCAGTGTACAAAAAACTTTGAGACACTTACTAATCAAGAAGGGGGGAAAGAATGGAATCATAAAAAACAAACTCGTCACTTGACCAGGGTTCTAAATTACGAGGCGTAATTGGATGTGTTGGCCGTAATTAGCCGTAATTGGCTACTCCTCGTAATTATAACCTTGGTCAAGAGACGAGTTTCTGTGTTATAATTCCATTCTGGTCAAAAAACGAGTTTTTTTTTACGATGATTATTTTTAATGATTATTTTTCAGGATTTTGTCTTTTTTATGATACCATTCTTTTTCCCCCTTCTTGATTAGTAAGTGTCTCAATTTTTGTTGCGTTTGGATTATTCATTCAAGCAACAGACCACTCCGAATAGGGAGCGTTATTTTATAATCACCCTGTACATGCAGACAATAGTGCATCAGTCAATTTATTATGTTATATAGTTTCGTAAATAAATCAACTTACCTTTAGAGTGTTCCCATAGAGCTAGAACACAAATACCGGTGATCGTCCTCGATAAATAGTACAAGAAATCTCCAGAAGTGGAAAAAATATCGGCTTCTATACTGTTAAAAAGTTAAAGGTTGGTACGGACGAAGTAAACAAGTAGGTTTGTTACAGAATCTGTCACTTACACCGCTTCCACACAACATTTACGCTCAACAGGAAACACACAACACCTCAGAAAGTAATTCGCCAAGCAGTCCTTGAGCTAGTTCTAATTCAAACTTTTATAAGTCAAAATTAATAATTTTCTTTAATCTTCTTTCTGCAGATTTGATGATGAATATTTATCTTTTGCTAATTTTTTTCCGAAGTTCGAAGAATAATGATATATTTTATAAATAACTACCTTTTTGCAGCCACAAGTTTACATTTCGAGAAATAAATTGGTAAAATTGTTGCTTTAAAAATAAAAGCGAAACTTTGCACATTTAGAATTTTTTATGCATCTTTCTTCATTCATATACAGGGTGGTTATAAAATAACGCTCCCTATTCGGAGTGGTGTGTAGCTTGAATGAATAATCCAAATGCATCAAAAATTGAGACACTTACTAATGAAGAAGGGGGAAAAAGAATGGAATCATTAAAAATACAGATACATAAATAATAACCAGAAAAAGAATGATCGTAAAAAACAACTCGTCTCTTGACCAGAATCTAAATTACGAGGCGTCGTCAATTATGGCCTATTTCGGCCAACACAGCTAATTATCCCTCGTAATTTAGAACCTTGGTCAAAAGACGAGTATATTTTTTATGATTCCGTTCTTCCCCCCCCCCCTTCTTGATTAGTAAGTATCTCAAAGTTCGTTGCATTTACAGATGGCAACATCAGTCATATGTGTTTGTGTGTGTCTTGTGTTGTCCTACTTGACGATGGTTTATAAGCGGGTCCTTGCGACCAAGCACACAAGCCTGAAAATATATGTAAACCAATCCAATCCAATCCAATCGTTGCATTTGGATTATTCATTGAAGCTACAGACCACTCCGAATAGGGAGCGTTATTTTATAACCACCCTGTATAACTAGCAGTATGGTCTCGCCTTACTGGGAACCCGTTAACTTCGCATTGCTTCCTTTTAGAGGCATGCTTACTTGTGAAAATACACTCAATCAAAACAAAATTAATTCGTGTTGGCGCATGCACACTTAAAAAAGTAAACACGAATAGAGGATGAAGCAGCCTTAGGGCGAGCGCATATCTCAACCAAACTCAATCAATCAAACTATTAGAGGATGGCGTCAAGCCCCCGTTTCGGCCCGGTTCATGTATTTTCAAGACATGTTATGGTCCCTCAATCCCACGTGGATGACGTTTTTTTTTAAAGCTAATTATATTAATTAAAAATCACATTCAAATATGAAAAAACTAAGCCTCAGGTACACACGTATGAATTAAAAGGAATCTATATTAAAAAATTTGAATTTTTTTATATAGATCGAGCCCGTTTCGGCCAAAGTTAAAGTTTTTTTAATTTTCATTATTTTTTTTATTTTCAATACTCTTTTAGTTATACTTATAAATACAACGTTATTTACACTTGAATGACTGTAATAATGTCCTGGTATAACTGAAAATGCAAAATTATTGGTGCAAAAGTAAGTTAAATTGCTCTTAACTAAGCATAACTGCATTAATTTAGAGATGTGTCGGTATTTACGCTATTTCATGGAGAGAATGACCACATTTATCATACACTTTTTTACGTACACTGTTAAAAAAAACCTGAAATTTCAGGAGAAATAATTACTGATTTTAACGGAACTTTCCCGTAACGACTGAAAACTTATTTGTTCCTTCTGAAAACGGGCTTTTTCCTTCTAAAAACTAAAAATGCCTGTAAACCGAACGGAAAATGTCCGTAAAGAGCGAAAAGGGAATTTTCCCGTTTTTAGAGCGGCCATACTTTTATTACCCTATAGTAGAATTGGCGATAATGCACTAAGACAGTTGCACTTAAATTCAAAAGCTCAAAACTTTCTTTAAACAAAAAATAAGGTCAATATTTCTTTTTAGTTTAATTATAAGTGGTCTAATGTTATATATTGCAAACTTTCAGATTTTTAGAAAGATTTCTAAAGTTACAAGAGCTGTTTATCACACTTACCCCCAATCACACTTACCCCACTTGACCCTAGATGAGGAGGAACATTTCTTTCCCCTATGGAAGCTTTCTTTCACAATAAATGAAGAGTACACGGGAAGAACCACTTGATTTCTTTAGAGTCTTTCCATAATTGTGTCTGCTTGGCGGAAATTGGCGACCGAAAACTGGTTTCTCTTTCGGTTCTTCATTTTCGGTACAAACGTGTGTGTCGTATCCACTAATCTCTGGCGTGAATCAGGGCTGCCGCGAAGGATAAACAAAGCGAGTAACCGGTTTCTTTACGCCAGTTTAGGCTATTTCTCGCTATCATCCCCAAAGAGGCTATTAAGGAAACTCGTCTACGAAATAAAGCGGTTCTTCCCGTGTACTCTTCAAATGTTTTGAACAACCAACAGCACAGCAAATAATTGACATTTTAAAAATTTAATAAGTAAAATATTCTTAGAAAACTCATTTTGAAACATCAAAACAAAAGTAATTCCAGGCAACAAATGAAAACAAACCGTTGTAACTGTTGCCATCCACGACGTGAAACAACTTCAATAACTCGGGGGCCCGGATGGCCGAGTGGTTAGCATCGCAGGCCAGCAGTCTGCAAGCTGTAACGGGTGTGGGTTCGATTCCCGCCTTCACTCTGGGTTTACTTCCTTTCTCTGTGACAGTAAAATTCTTTCTGTGTCTGTCTTACTTGACGAAGGCTTATAAGCTGGTCTCTGATCAAGCACACAAGCCGGAATATACAGGGTGGTTATAAAATAACGCTCGCTATTCGGAGTGGTCTGTAGCTAGAATGAATAATCCAAATGCATCAAACATTGAGACAATTACTAATCAAGAAGGGGGAAAAGAATGGAATCATGAAAAACAAACTCGTCACTTGACCAGGGTTCTAAATTACGAGGCGTAATTGGATGTGTTGGCCCTAATTGGCGCTAATTGACGACGCCTCGTAATTTAGAACCCTGGTCAAGAGACGAGTTTCTTTTTTTTTTATTCCATTCGCTTTCGAAAAAAGAAACTCGTCTCTTGACCAGGTTTCTAAATTACGAGGCGTAATTAGCTATGTTGGCCGTAATTGGATATAATTGACGACGCCTCGTGATTTAGAACTCTGGTCAAGAGACAAGTTTGTTTTTTATGTTTATTCTTTTTTACCGTTTTTTTTTGTTAAGATTATATCTTTTTTTTTATTATTCCATTCTTTTTCCCCCTTCTTGATTAGTAAGTGCCTCAAAGTTTTTTGCATTTGGATTATTCATTAAAGCTAAGACCACTCCGAATAGCGAGCGTTATTTTATAACCACCCTGTATATGTAACTACCCTTCAATAACTCGAAATCTTATATTAGACTTACACTCGTTTTCCCCTTAAATAGAGAATCGTCTTTCAGTTTTAAAAAATACGCTTATTTTTTTCAGAGTAGTTTTTTAAAAATTGTACTATTAATCAGTGATCTCTTGAGACTTAAGATTTAATGATCTCCTTGTAATAAAAAAAATCAGTGATGCAACTTATTTATTAAGTAGAAGAGCATTTTTTTTTTATTTCATACTTTTGATTTTGTTTTATGATTAAAATTTTGTTAGAAAAATATTATGTGTTTTTATCAATGTATGCTGTGACTCAACTATTATGTATGTTTTTTTTTTTTTTTTCATTTTTAAATAAATTTTTGTTTAAACAAAATTGTATCAATAAAGAAATTAAATCCGCTTTCAATGATACTAAAAGGGTACAAAAATTTCGCTTTTGCCAACTGATTTTTACTACATAAGTTCTAAATTTAATTTTTAAAACGTTAATATCTAAAATATACTTTTTTAAATAGCATTTTTTATTTTTTTTCGCCCGTGAATATTGACATTATTATTTTTTCTTTTTTTATGAAACTGCAAAACATTTTGGCTACAAAACGAAACCGTTCTACATCGCCAAGTGTTAAACAAAAACAAAATCCAATTCCATCAGCTGGCCATCTCTCAAATGTTCGTCACTTCCGCTATAAAATTTCATGTTTAAAACATGTCTTACACCAAAGCGTTATTCTATACCAAAGTTCGAAGAATGCTTTTAGAGAGAAAAAAAAGCAGGACCTTCAAGATGGATGAAATATGCATAAGGCTTGAAGGAGGATTTAAAAAGCATTGTCAAGGACTCTGTATGATGTAACATTGCAAAAACCCTGATTTGGATTTCAGAAACTAATATTTTTTGTTTTACTCGCCGCCAACCAAATAAGAAACGGGAGGGAGGGCGGTTTTTCAGAAAAAAGCGGTTATCAAAAATCGGTTTTTCGGTTTTACCGAGCCTTAAAAACTGTTTTATAAAACCAGTTTTCAACGAAACCGGTTTTTCAATGGAAAAAACCGGTGTTCCGGTTTCTTTTTAAAAAAAGAGGTTTTTTAGTTTTTTGATTATTTTTTTTAAAAAATCAATTTATTTTTAAACTTTACTTTCGAACAAAAAAGCAATTTACACAGTCAAATTTAAATGTTTAAAGTGTTTTGCTGGAAACTAAGTTCTAGGTTTCTTAATAATTGTTACTTTATTATTATTTAAAATTATAATGTTCCATTTCTTATTCCGGTTTTTCCAATCGTTTTGAGTATTTTTATTAAGCTTTGCGTTATTTCATCTCTATTTCATTTTCCTTTTTTTTTTAATAAATAATTCCTCCCATTTGCTATCTATGCTATTCACAGAGTGCAAAACTCATTTTTTTGTAATTATATTTTTTAAAAAACAAATTAAGAAAGCTGTTTTTGAGAAAACCCGATTTCCGGGTTTTAGACGGTTTCCCCGCAGAAAACCGGTTTCCGGTTTAGACCAGCCTCATGAAAATACCGGTTTTTCGGTTAAAACCGATGGCAAAAAACTGGTTTCAGTTTTCCATCCCTAAAGTGTTTCAAATAAGGGTATAAGGGTGGCGGAAAGTATAATATTTTTTGTTAGTGCTTTATTCCAATCCAAATAAGGATACTCCGTGTATAGGAAGCTGGTGGACGTAAAATCCGTTGAGGTTAACCTCGTTATATACTTAGACGCGATTTAAAGTTACTTGTCTGTCGCCAAGAGTTTATCAGTAGCTTTAAATTCTAACCCAAACTAAATCACACTTTTAATCAGAAACGAAGGAAAACTACAAATTAGATGCAATATCTCGAAGTGTGTATTGTGTGACTCTAAAGTTAGAAGGTTCTCGAGAAAAAATATAAATTATCCATATAAAACTAAACTAAACTCCCCGTCGAAACAGCCCATTACTGGGCCAAGGCCTGCCGTGCCCATTTCAGCTTTCGTAACCTAGGGCTCTGGGGTGCTAGGCATATGTCCCGGTAAGGTGGTCAGTCTCACGCGGAACCCCCAGTGTTTAGTTCCCAAGCATGCTTGGTACCCATATCCATATACAAAGCTATATAAAATATCCATATGCAAAGCTATATAAAAAGGAAGTTCATTCGATGTGCCAATACAATACAATCGGTTTTCCAATGTAAACACAGAGTATCCGTAAGAGAATGTCCGAGTTTCAAATTGTAATAGTATCAGCTGTAATCGTTCGACAGTTCTGGTTGAAGGTGACGAATAAAGAATAACTCCAAACTGTTTCAGATAAGAGCGCATGAGCTTTTACCGCCGCATCGTTTTCACAGTTACAGTGTCATCTATTCATTACATGCTTCCATTACTCCGGACTTGCTGCAGACAGTATGGGAAGAATTGCATTTACTAAAGGTGCACACATTGAGAAACTAGGCTAGTTTCCCTTCAATTTCATGAATGATTTGGTTTTTTTTAGTATAAAATAAACTCCTGTAATATACCATTAAAACTCGGACATTCTTATACGGACACCCTGTATAATGTTTAAAAATTTCTGATTATAAAACGATTTTATCTTAACCAAAGTCGTTTGTTTACAAACAATTCAGAGAACTTTTAACTACAGGGTGTTCTGAAGCGCCTCAAGGAGGTTAGATATAGATCGGCCCGAAGTTTCCTCCTACCTGACTACATGCAGACAATAGTGCATCAGTCAATTTATTATGTTACATACAAGGTGGTTATAAAATAACGCTCCCTATTCGGAGTGGTCTGTAGCTTGAATGAGTAATCCAAATACACTGCTCACAACAATTAGGGGAGCGCGTGGTTTAAACTCTTTCAACCCCAATGTTTCCATTTGAAATCATGAGCTAGCGATTTTTTTCTCACTAAGTTGAGCTTGCACTAATTTATCGTTAGATGGAAGAATCATGTCTTTTGAGGATGTAAATAATGTTTGTTTTAATCAAATGAAAATATGAAAAAATGGTAAAATAAAATTCACCCTTAAATTAACTAGATGAAAGAAATTGACCCTAAATTCTACACGCTTGCATTCTCAGATGTTTAAAAATTGATTGTGCCTCTTTTTTGCAAATAAAAATTTGAAAAAATTAGTGTTGTAATTTATTCTTAATTTTTGATTCCAATTTCTCCCCCTTAAATTTTAGTTAAAAAAATTAATATTTTTCGGCCTGCTTTTTACCATTTCATTCTGGATGCATAATGAATCAATTTCACAAATTTTAGATTTTTTGAATGAAAAACAAAACGCTGAAACTGAAAGGGTTATCAAAAGTACGCAAAATGCTCCCCTAATTGTTTTGAGCAGTGTGCAAAAAACTTTGAGACACTTACTAATCAAGAAGGGGGGAAAGAATGGAATCATAAAAAACAAACTCGTCACTTGACCAGGGTTCTAAATTACGAGGCGTAATTGGATGTGTTGGCCGTAATTAGCCGTAATTGGCTACTCCTCGTAATTATAACCTTGGTCAAGAGACGAGTTTCTGTGTTATAATTCCATTCTGGTCAAAAAACGAGTTTTTTTTACGATGATTATTTTTAATGATTATTTTTCAGGATTTTGTCTTTTTTATGATACCATTCTTTTTCCCCCTTCTTGATTAGTAAGTGTCTCAATTTTTGTTGCGTTTGGATTATTCATTCAAGCAACAGACCACTCCGAATAGGGAGCGTTATTTTATAATCACCCTGTACATGCAGACAATAGTGCATCAGTCAATTTATTATGTTATATAGTTTCGTAAATAAATCAACTTACCTTTAGAGTGTTCCCATAGAGCTAGAACACAAATACCGGTGATCGTCCTCGATAAATAGTACAAGAAATCTCCAGAAGTGGAAAAAATATCGGCTTCTATACTGTTAAAAAGTTAAAGGTTGGTACGGACGAAGTAAACAAGTAGGTTTGTTACAGAATCTGTCACTTACACCGCTTCCACACAACATTTACGCTCAACAGGAAACACACAACACCTCAGAAAGTAATTCGCCAAGCAGTCCTTGAGCCAGTTCTAATTCAAACTTTTATAAGTCAAAATTAATAATTTTCTTTAATCTTCTTCTGCAGATTTGATGATGAATATTTATCTTTTGCTAATTTTTTTCCGAAGTTCGAAGAATAATGATATATTTTATAAATAACTACCTTTTTGCAGCCACAAGTTTACATTTCGAGAAATAAATTGGAAAAATTGTTGCTTTAAAAATAAAAGCGAAACTTTGCACATTTAGAATTTTTTATGCATCTTTCTTCATTCATATACAGGGTGGTTATAAAATAACGCTCCCTATTCGGAGTGGTCTGTAGCTTCAATGAATAATCCAAATGCAACGATTGGATTGGTTTACATATATTTTCAGGCTTGTGTGCTTGGTCGCAAGGACCCGCTTATAAACCATCGTCAAGTAGGACAACACAAGACACACACAAACACATATGACTGATGTTGTAATCTGTAAATGCAACGAACTTTGAGATACTTACTAATCAAGAAGGGGGGGGGGGAGAAGAATGGAATCATAAAAAATATACTCGTCTTTTGACCAAGGTTCTAAATTACGAGGCGTAATTGGATGTGTTGGCCGTAATTGGCCATAATTAAGTACGCCTCGCATTTAGAACCCTGGTCAAGAGACGAGTTTCTGTTTTATGATTTCATACTTTTTCGAAAAAAAAAATAGAAACTCGTCTCTTGACCAGTGTTCTAAATTACGAGGCATAATTAGCTGTGTTGGCCGAAATAGGCCATAATTGACGACGCCTCGTAATTTAGATTCTGGTCAAGAGACGAGTTGTTTTTTACGATTATTCTTTTTCTGGTTATTATTTATGTATCTGTATTTTTAATGATTCCATTCTTTTTCCCCCTTCTTCATTAGTAAGTGTCTCAATTTTTGATGCATTTGGATTATTCATTCAAGCTACAGACCACTCCGAATAGGGAGCGTTATTTTATAACCACCCTGTATAACTAGCAGTATGGTCTCGCCTTACTGGGAACCCGTTAACTTCGCATTGCTTCCTTTTAGAGGCATGCTTACTTGTGAAAATACACTCAATCAAAACAAAATTAATTCGTGTTGGCGCATGCACACTTAAAACAGTAAACACGAATAGAGGATGAAGCAGCCTTAGGGCGAGCGCATATCTCAACCAAACTCAATCAATCAAACTATTAGAGGATGGCGTCAAGCCCCCGTTTCGGCCCGGTTCATGTATTTTCAAGCCCTGTTATGGTCCCGCAATCCCACGTGGATGACGTTTTTTTTTTAAAGCTAATTATATTAATTAAAAATCACATTCAAATATGAAAAAACTAAGCCTCAGGTACACACGTATGAATTAAAAGGAATCTATATTAAAAAATTTGAATTTTTTTATATAGATCGAGCCCGTTTCGGCCAAAGTTACAAAGTTTTTTTAATTTTCATTAATTTTTTTATTTTCAATACTCTTTTAGTTATACTTATAAATACAACGTTATTTACACTTGAATGACTGTAATAATGTCCTGGCATAACTGAAAATGCAAAATTATTGGTGCAAAAGTAAGTTAAATTGCTCTTAACTAAGCATAACTGCATTAATTTAGAGATGTATCGGTATTTACGCTATTTCATGGAGAGAATGACCACATTTATCATACACTTTTTTACGTACTTTATTCAAAATTCCTAGTTTAAAATCCAGACGTGAGCTCACCTGTGTTTTGTTTTTTTTACAAAGTTTTAAATGGTTTAATTGACTGTAGTGATATCCTTAGTTGCATTAGTTTCTCTGTCCCTAATAGATTGTTAAGGGACAGTCCTCTTTTCAGGGCTTTTCCACATAAATCCAATCATATTAATAACTTTTGTCTTTTTAAATTTTATGTAATTTTAAATCGTGTTCAAGACGATGTAGATATATTTTTTATGTCTTATACTGAGTTTAAGAAAATATGTTTGTTTAATATTTTGTCCTACTGATTTTTTTCTTGAGTGCAGTTTGGTGTTTTATCTTTATTATTTATCTTATTTATCTTTATTAAGGATAATTTTAATGATCATATTGGTGTCTGTCCTTTTAATTTTGTTTCTCTTTTGGTATTTCTATGTAATTTTTGTATTTCTTATAGTTAGTCCTCTGCCTTTTAATGGACCAGTTCCGTTCGGAGGTTGTAATAAATAAATAAATAAATAAAAATAAATCAATTTCGGTTGCAAATGTACATAACACTTATTTTTATTTTTTCCTATACAAGTTAATGAGTAGTATAATTAACAAAAATATTCATTTACACAAAGAGAAGGAGGGATCGTTATGTTGGAACTGTTTCACAAACAAGCTGTAACTGATAGTTTTTTGAAAATGAGAGCACAACTAAAAATATAAAAAGTTACAAATGTTCTTGCTTTCTTTTGTTTAAAGTTCAAAACAGCTAAGTAAACAAATGAAGTGAGGGGATAGATTCTAGTGTTAGTAGAAGTAAGAAGACGCGTGACTATTTTTTTGGAATGGGAAGTTGCGTCACCCTTCGTCTACCCTCACTTCTTGCAAGAGGGTAGGGAATTGTCTTTCGAATTTTTTTAATAAAATTTAAAAGCCTTCTCTTTTTTTTTGTCATTTTCCATCCAAACAGCAAATTCGTCCGTTCCATCATATCTTCTCGACTCCTGCTCAAGCTCGGCGGCTAGGAGTAAACTGTACCCATCACTGAATCTTGAAATTGAAGTCAGATGCCAGCCTATCGACGTCTCCCCGCAATCGTCTGATATCTTCCAGTAGCTCGTCGAAGTTAGCCAGTTGTTGGTCGATGTCCGAAAATCCTGGATTGCTGCCTTCTCCCGCTAAATGTATACCTTCGTTTCGACTATGGGAGACTTCGGCGTTATCTATTAAGCCATAGACTCCTTCGATCCGGTCATCGAAGTTTGCCTGGACTCGATTTATTTCTGTATCTATACTATTAAACCGACGATAGAACTCTTCCTGCAATTCATCGAAGTTAGCCAGTTGTTGGTTGATGTCCGAAGGTCCTGAATGGCCGCCTTCTACCCCTAAATTTATACCTTCGTTTAGACGATAGAAGTCTTCTTCGGCGTTTTCCATTAAGCGACAGACTTCGCCGATCTCGATATCGAAGTTTGTCTCTACTCGATTTATTTGTGTATCTATACTATCCATCCGACGACGGAACTGAAGAAATTCATTATTTATCCTTGCACGGAAGTCGTCCATTCGTTGATCGTTGACATCCTGTTGTCGGGCGACGTCCTGTAGTCGTGCGACGTCTTTCCGACGACTGTCGATGTCGTCCTGCATTCGATTGAGACTGACCATCTCTGTAGTCAGATTGTCCTCCATCAACTCTGCATTGTTTCCATCTTGCTCGGCAATTTCGATCTATTGGGAGAATGCTGTATAGTACGCCATTTGTAAAGTTCACATTTTAAAATATACACTGCTCAAAACAATTAGGGGAGCACTTTTACTCTTTTGCTTACCCTTTCATTTTCAACTTATTATTATTTTTTTTTATAAAAATAAGATTTGTGAAATAGATTCATCATGCATCTAGAATGAAATGGTAAAAAAACAGGAAAAAATAATAAAAATTTAACTAAAATTTACGGGGAGAAATGTTGAAATCATAAATTTTTAATAAATTATAAAAATAATTTTCCCAAAACTTTATTTGCAAAAAAAGAGGTAAAATCAAATTTTAAGCATTTAAGAATGCAAGAGTGAAGAATTTAGGGTCAATTTATTTCCTAAAATTTTTTGGAAGGGAATTTTATTTTTCCATGTTTTTCATATTTTCATTTAATTAAAACAAAACAGTATTTAATTCTTCAAAAGACATTATTCTTCCATCTAATAATAAATAAGTGCGAACTCAACTTAGTAAGAAAAAATATTGCAAGCTGATGATTCCAAATTTAATTATTGGGGGTGAAGGGGTTTAAACCATGCGTTCCCCTAATTGTTGTGAGCAGTGTATACTATACTTACAGACTTAAAGAGGAAATACAAATACGGTTTATTAAAAGATGGTCGCAGTAGAACCGATTTATAGTAATTAAAGATATTTGATATTACTCATCAGAAAATAAAATACAGAATATACCCTATATTTGCTTATTGCACCGTAAAATTTACTAAGGTGTTAAACAGTGGCAACATGTGCTGCTTCCAGCTTAGTGAAGTATATATAGACAGCATATGCTGCCACAAGTTTTACTAAGTAAAATACCACCAATTTTTTACAGTGTGTACTAAAACCGTGTAACAAAATTATTAAGTCAACTCGTCTCGGTTGCGAAAAATTAAACTAAAATTTCGCAGTGCTAAAACAATTTAAAAAATAAATGGACTCAACTGTATAAGTAACAGATTTCTCGCAATGCGACATCAGACAGTACTACAAAAACAAACTTTAACGTATAACCTCCAAAATTCTTAAAGCTTTGTGACACTAAATGACTGACAGCTAAACTAAATATCTTCTCATATTATCCAGTAACTTAGTCATATGCTGAAGTACACTGCTCACAACAATTAGGGGAGCACATGGTTTAAACTCTTTCAACCCCAATGTTTCCATTTGGAATAATGAGTTTGCGATTGTTTTCTTACTAAATTGAGCTTGCACTAATTTATCGTTAGGTGGAAGAATCATGTCTTTTGAGGATGTAAAAAATGTTTGTTTTAATCAATTGAAAATATGAAAACATAGTAAAATAAAATTCACTCCCACATTTTTTAAAAAATAAATTGACCCTAAATTCTTCACGCTTGCATTCTCAGATGTTTAAAAATTGATTTTAACTTTTTTTTGCAAATAAAAATTTAAAAAAAAAGTATTGTTATAAATTTATTCGTAATTTTTGATTCCGATTCCCCCCCCCCCCCCCCCCCCCTTAAATTTTAGTTAAAAAATTAATATTTTTCCGCCTGTTTTTTAGACACTTCATTCTGGATGTATAATGAATCTATTCCACAAATTTTAAATTTTTAGAATGAAAAACAAAACTCTGAAACTAAAATGGTTAACAAGAGTATGCAAAGTGCTCCCCTAATTGTTTTGAGCAGTGTATTACTTCTGTGTCAAGCTAAATTGAATTTAAATCCAAACTTCTACCGGCTCTCTCAAGTCTGGAGGAACAAAGTCTGGAGGTGCGGCTAGTCTGGAGGAGGGCAAGTCTGGAGGAGGGCAAATGGCTACTCTTGGGGGCCTGGGATTGACTTCAATTCCAGTCATGTCCTCATCAGATGATGAGCTGTTCACGGGGGGACTGGCATTGTGAGGAGTGCTTCTACAGCAACAGCTGCAGCTAATGAAGCGCCTGCGAAATATGTATTGAAATGCTAATGCATTAGTCCATTTACGCAATCTAAAGTACTTTTACACTGTTAAGGGGGAATGGGCGCGGTGTACCGGGGGTCTCCAAACTCAAGTGCCTCAATGTTAATCCAATGGGAAAAACACTATTTTCGCTGCCACATGTCTCCGGCTCTATTGAATATTTTTACAAGCGGATTTTTTTATGTGATAAATGTAGCTGACTTACATGTCTCTATCTTCCCACTTTTTGAAATTGCTTCGAATATTTTGTGTAAAATAATTTATTGAATATTAAAAAATATATTCGTACTAATTTCAAAAAGTGGGATTGTCGGGACCTGTAAGTCAGCTACATTTATCACATAAAAAAAATCCGCTTGTAAAAATATTCAATACACCCGGAGAAATGTGGCAAAGAAAATAATTTTTTCCCATTGGATTAACATTGAGGCACTTGAGTTTGGAGACCCCCGGTCCTGCATGCCCATTCCCCCTTAAGGTGTACATGCACACTTGAAAACGCGAAAATCGGAGGCATTCTACATTTTTTTGCGTTAAAACATTCTCCAAATATTCATCTTTCAAATGATACCAAATTTAAATTAGTACAATTTACTTGATAGTTACAAAGGATTTTTCGAAAGTCACTCTCCGAAAATAAGTTAGTTTTGGTTAGTTTGGTTACAATCTTTGAATTCGATTTCTGAAAAACTTTACTTGAAAAATGGTAACTCAAGTTAAAATTTATCTTTTTGCTCAATTCTTTTTTTTATTTTACTACTAATTAATTAATGAATGTTTTGAACCAAAATGAGACATATTTAAAAGTAAGTTTTTTTATTTTGAATTTCAAACTTTATAAACTGAAATTTTTATTAAAAAAATTTGCTTTTTTTTAAACATGTTATTTAAAATGATGAAAAAAATCGATAAAAGTTAAATTTTGAGTGAGGTTCAAAACATTAGGAAGATCATAGGGAATTGTTATAAAAAAGAATTTTGTTCTAAGTTAATTACAATTTGAGTTATCACTATTCAAAAATACGTTAATTAACACACAAAACGCTAATAAACTAATTAATTGTCATATTTTTTCAACTTTTTTTGCTGAATCATGTTATATTTTTTATGACTATTGCGTGGTAAAAAAGTTTCCTTGAAAATCAAAAAAAAAAAAAAATGTCAAGTGTGTACGTACACCTTAAAAGATTTGGCGCAAGATTGAACCGGAATCCTAGAACTTTCTAGCTGCCACCACTATTTGGAGCCTTGATTCACCAGTTTTGCGGTGTATTAACCCTTTCAGAGTCCCAGTGATGCCATTTGGCATCATCACTTTCGATATTTTTTTCAAAATTTTTATGTCCCGTTATGACATCCAAACACACATCATTCGATTCTTCATACTTTGTTCTATCAGACAATACTTTACATTAATCTCAATAGAAGTTAGAACTACTATTTTTTTTATTTAGAAAATAGTCAACAAGCGTTTCTCCTGATTTTTGATAAGTTCACTTCAGTTCCACATATTTAAAACACAATTTAAACTTTTTCGGTTAAAATAATTACTAAAATTTTTTTAATAATATGGTCAGATACCTTAAAATATATAACTCGAAGTGTTTTTAGGTAATATATATTTTTTTATTTTGTTGTTTTCCACAGTTAAAAAATTTTGGCATTGTTTCAAAAACCATATAAAGAATTTCAATGAATTTTTTTCCTTATGGAATTCGTATATTTGACCTAAAATAAGCTTATTTTGTGAATATCAGATGTTTCTGTAGTGTAGTAAATTTTTGGAACTGAAAGGGTTAAAGCTATGGTTTCGAGACAAAATTGGTGCATTTACGCTACAAATAGTGAAGTGCCAGGAATCCGGCGCAATCTTGAGCCAAAATATTTAACCGTGTAGCAAAAAACCTTCACATTTTCAAGGTAAGAATAATTTGCTTTGAGTCCTTTTCTCCGTAGTTAGCTCATACTTACATCTCAGAAGCTTTAGCTTGTAAGGATCAAATATAAACACAAGACCTTCAGTATATCTGTAACGACTGTATCTTTAATTCCTCCTTCAATCTTTAAACGGCTGAATAACGTTTCACCGATTGTATTAAAATATCGCGGATCATTTTCAAAAAAAGCGGTTCTCCGAACAAGCACACAAGCTGGAATATATATGTATCACACCATACCATACCATTTTCAAAAGTAGAAGACACTCTAACTTAAAATCTTAGCTTTTCATGAACGCAACATCAATATCTACCATGTGCAATTGTAAGTTAACAATTCATACTATTGTGATGTTAAAAGTTATGTAAAATGGCAGTTAAAAAAAATTCACTCACCTAAAGCAGCTTCTCCAAAATCCGGGCATTATCTTATCAGAAGTATTATTTATTTATTTTTTAAATCTTTCAACTATTCAGCTTTTAAATGGAATTTATCAGCGAAGGTGGAGAAAAATCGTATAATGTGTTAGAGCTGGAATGAAACAAGTGATAATTTTCATCTAGTCCAAAATTGCAGTTGAGATATTTTATTTTCAGACGATATTTTTCAACCGTTGGTTTGTGGAATTATAATATAGACAAAAGAAATATTTTCATATTATTTCATACTCAAATTAAATTGATATAATTTATCGTCTGCTTAATTTGTTCGCAGAACAAATTAAGCGGACATAATTTGCATGCAGTTCAAAGAACACTAATAATTTAAGTCATAATTAATTTAGTCAAATCCTAGCATCCATTACAGCGACATTTGGGGAGTTTATAAGTTTGAACATAGACATCTGAAAAGACCTGATATTTTAAATTGATTAATTAATAACAAAAATCTCTCCAAACTGCTCTGAAAAATAAGAAATGTAAATAAAAACTAACCAGATTTTGATACGAAAAATACAATGCCTTTCCGCTTACTTTTGTCAACAATTAATGATCATTCAAAGACTCACATTATGCTACATTTTATGACGTCTTCCAATTTGATTAAGGAAAAAACATTTTGCTTCAAATATTTTAATTAAATAAACTAGTTAATGACTACCCGTTCTTCGCATGGATTAAAATATATCTAATCGACCCAAGTTTGTGAACCATATAACCAGTTATAAGATTATAAGATTCTGTTAGTGTTTCCTCTCGTTATGAAGTATAAATCCCGTTTCATAGCAGGGCTGGGGAGCCCAGTCAGTTAAGCACTTGCTTAGCATGCGGAAGGTCCCAGGTTCGGGTCCGGGCATCGCCAAAATAGCTGCCGACCTATAAACGGCCCGTGCAGCCAAAAATGTCCGACGAATAATACCCCGTGTAAGGGAGTGCACGTTAAATATCCTTCAAAGCAGGGCATATTTTAAGGAAATTTGACTGTGTGGGCAACTCTAACTTCTTCGGAGAGGGAGGGGGGGTAAATGTACATTTTATGAAAGTTGAATCATCTTTCAAAAAGAGTTGGGGTGTGTGAAAATTGGAATTGCAGAAATTATTGCTAAGGGTCGGTTTGCTCGATAGGAAAATAGTATAAGGAACATAAACTCTGTGACTTTTTGAGCTATTTCAATTTCATTCATTATAACCAAATTCAAATAACATTGTCTTTGAAAAAATATTTCGTCTGAAACCTCTCTTTGTAGCGTTCAGTTTATGGTTTTCTTTCTCTTCGGTTTTTAATTTACAGAAATTTTATGACGGATGGCCACGGGTTGAAATAGTCCGTCCTGCAGCCATTTAGAGCGATATTCAATCTTTTGTTTATTGCTGCATTGCAAATTTCGTTTCGGCACTATGGTCCGATTTGACTATATTATAACTGGAAACTACCTGCTAAACCTGCATTGAAGGGGGAGTTGCCACAATAAGTGTTCCTAGCAACTTTTTGAGTGGCCCATTGGATACGAAGAACATTTGCTTTAGTCTTGTGGAAGTGTAGGAACTAATATCCGAATTTCGCTGGGAGAGTGGGAATTTGATCAATAAGGGACCAGATTTTACATATCGAACCCGCAAATTCAGAAACTTCATTCGAAGACAGGTTAAAAAGTAAATTTCTCCGACGGAGATTATTTCTGCCGTAGATCCTGAAACGCATAATAAGGATTTGGCGGTTTTTAAAGTTTCGGCCTGTTCGTCATTAACTTTATCTTTAAGAAAATTTATTAGTGATTGGACAATTTCTTGTCTCATTAATTCAAAACGTTGTGACATTAGAATTGACTTTTTCCCTTACGTTTACTATCTTCTTTTATGGTATCTTCCTTTTTTTCTTGCAAGCTTCGAAACCACCAGATAAGGCACATTTATCATTAACTCCAGTTTAGTTATGGTAAGATTCAAAACTGTGATGATGTCTGATAGAATAATATTTCTTCTTTGAAAATTTTCTTGGAGGCTTTGAAATATGCTTCAAATGTCACCCATGAGTAAAGTCAGTTGAAATTGTAAAGAATATGTTCAGCAAAACGGACTTCATTGTGTGCGGGGAAAAGCTCTATACTATGGGAAAATAATCGCAAGAGATTTTGTATGTTTTGCCGATTTTCGGTAATAGGTCAAAATACTGCTGAGATTTGCTCTTCATGGTGCGAGTTCAGGGACTGACGACACTACATTTTCAAAGGCTAAATCGCTTCTGTGATCATGTAAAATACACTGTTACTTATTTCTTATCTAGTTCATCTTTGAGTAATAACTGTCAGAAACCTGCTTTGTTAAAAGTATTCGCCGATTCCATCCCTCGCGATAGAAACAAGCTTTGCGACATCAATGCCCAAGGATAGTAGGAGAACCCCCTGGTTGTTTCACTCTTTTGTTTGTGGGAAGGATTAAGGGGTCCCGCTTCCAAGTGGCATTTTTTTATAGAAAAATAAAAAAAATTATAGAAACACATAACCACTGGAAAAAATAAGGAAAATGTTTGTGGGCAATTTTATTTGACTGTGGGGGCAATTTATTTGACTGGGTGGGCAATTGCCCAAAAAGACCCCCTTAAAATATGCCCTGCTTCAAAGCCCTAACGCTGCGTACGATGTCGCCCTTAACGATTGCGTTGGGTGCCTATTCAGGTGTTGGCTCGTCACCTGACTGTGGTTCTAAAATACGACACCCGTCGCCAACAGCCCTCGTGTAGCTCTAGTGCGACGATAATTCAAACCTAACCCGTTTCATAGCCAAAAAAATTCCAAAATGAAAAATACGGTGTAAAATCCACTCATAAAAATGCCATCACAATTCCCTCATAAGGAATTGCTTCTATGAAACCTGTGTTAAAAACTATATTGTGCCGTCTAGCAATCGAGAAATAACACAGATTCACGGGCTATCCCCAAAAAAAAGTCAGGTCGCGCCACCTGTTGGCAGTCTTCGCATATTTATATTTTGGTAGGAATGTATTCGCAATGAATGGAGAATCGATCGGGCTATTTCGAATACCGTTCAGTACGAGTAAATAAAAACAAATGAGATACTTTTTATTTTGATTCTGCAAGCAGAACAAAATCCCCGGATAAGAATCTAACAAGACTGAAACGCAAATAATGAGAACCTTGTTCAGACGTTACATTAAAAAAAATAGTTTTGGCTTCCTAAAGAAAAATTAATAAATACTTATGTAACACTTATTAAAAATGCTTCTGTTAAGAATAACAGTCTCTTAATAATAATACAGTAAACTCCCGATTATCCGCGTAATTGGGTGGCGCGGCACCCGCGGATAAGCGAATTCGCGGATAATCCGCAAAAATGAAGAAAATGCCTTTTTCTTCAAGGTTTTATGAAAGTAAATTACAGTAATAGCATGCACCAATTTACCTTCTTCAAAATGTCTATTACTGTCGTTACTCCTATGCCATACTGCAAGCACATATGATTTTTAGAGGATTCGTTTTCCATCTTTTTAATGAGTTGTAGTTCGTCTTGAATTGTCAAGAAAACTTTCTTTTAGTTTCGTTCGCATTTCACTAGTATCAAAATCACACAAAGCAATTCAATTAAAATAGTGGGTAGTTTATTTTATAAGTGACGCTTTTTGACAAAAACCTGTTCGTGATGTGCACCTGGCAGAACACCAGGTTTCCTAGAGTCAATCTTATTTTAATGTATTCGTTGTTCTTTGAATGTGTTCGTTGTTCCAGAAAGGAATTCGTTGTTCTTGGAATGCATTCCTCCAAAAAGTTTTGAAACAAATAAAATTCATTTATAGAGGTTTTTTTTTTAATTTTTGTATTTGAATAGAAATATGGGAGGAGGGGTTGGGATAGAAGCCCGCGGATAATCCGCAAAGCGGATAATCCACCCGCGGATAATCGGGAGTTTACTGTATTATAATTTCGAACAAAAACAGAATTTTAAAATGAGATAGATCATTTAATTCTCAACTATAAATTGCATATAAATATTAGAATTTACAAGAAAAATATATTCAAAAGTTTTTTTCAAAACTTATTACTTCGAAAACACATATATAAGAAAACAGAATGCCCGAACCAAATGAAAAATAAATTTTGAAAGAACAAAAGTTAATATGTGTTTAAACTATATATTAGGAGGGAAAAACAAATTATAATAATTAATAATGAATGCACTACGAAAAGTTTCAAGAATACAAATATTTAGAATAGACGATACATTTTCAACAAAAAAGAATAATTTAAAAAACTCCTTACCAAATATCTTCCATTTCGTAGGAATTCCTATATGGAAGTATTGAAACACCGTGTTCTTCGTTCTTCCTTTTACTTTTAAGATGGTCTAGATGGTCTGATGCAAAAAAAACTAGCCCTTATTCGTTGAATTTACAAAAGTTTACAAATTTTCGAATTCTAGTAACTAAAATTTCTTATCACAATCGCAGCGAACTGGTGTAAGCAAAGGCATAGATTAAGAACACTCAATTTCTATATTGAAATTGACATAGAAACTAGCGCCCCCAATAGTTACTTTGGGAACTACTGTGGTTTCGGCTGCTTTTTTCTAGCCTTCTTTAGGAGCTTTAACACAGTCTATTACGCATCGTAATTTAAAACCCAGGTCAAGTGACGAAAAGAAACTATTTTTGGCGACAGTAGGACCATGCGTTTTTTTATAATCATATTTTTGTAATTACATATTTGGTTGAAGTTTTACTTTAATTTATCTCTTGATTTAATTTAATGAATGAAATAATATTTCAATTTATTAGACAGTATCTACTTTTTGACTGTGTTAAAGCTTGGGAAGAACAGGCAGTAGGAAGCAAATTGTACTTAGTTTATTTATTTTTAATGAAGTCACTTTTCGAACGACAGTATTATTAAGCAAGTTTCATATGCATTAAATGTAGTGCTAGAATATAAATAAAAATTATGCAAGACATTTGTTAATAAATAATTCGTGAAATTACTTTTTACAGCATTGATTGTAGCAAATTGAATACAAGAATAAAATTCAAAAGCATAAATATCAGCATATTTCTTTTTTATTACAATCATTTTTACAATATTATTTTTTTTTATTATTATCAAACAATCTTTAAATATGTACATTACAAAGAAACAACACATAACTTTAAATATTTTATTAAAAATGACAAGAAAAACTGCAGTTGTTTAGCACAATTATTATTTCAATTTTGCTAGATAATAAAAACATAAGATTGTGTATCAGTGTTTATTTAGAACGCCGCCATGTATCTTATGTATGCGATTTATGCCTGTAAATTTATCAGTTTCTGTGAAGAGGCTGCAATATCCTATAAGTATGAAGCACAGAGCATTTCGTCATGTAGAACTAATTCCTATCATTTCTTTAACCAATTCTAAATGATAAAATAAAAACGAATAAATAGATATTCTTTACTTAAAAAAATTATTGTTGAAAGCCAGAAACTAGTGGGATTTTTTTTTTTTTTTTTTGTAAAATTTATTGCAATTTAATCAACAAGATCTTTTAAAGATTTATAACTTTAGGAACAATAGCAAAACTTTTATATAAGTTAAGAAATAAACTGAATTATCTTTTAGAATCGATGACATTCGATTTTTATAAAAAAAAAAAACGAGAAAATTTTACTATAGTTCAGAACAGTCATTTAAAAAACCTCAAAAAGAATAAGAATTTGCAATATTATTTACATGAAATGCACTTACTGTCGTTTATTCTCAAGACTGCTGAAAATTCTTCGAAATACACTATTTAAATAAAAATTAACAAAAAATAATTGCAGACTACGAAAAATAAACAAATTTGAACATTATTCTATTTCTAAACTAAAATGTATTTAGCAACTTTATCGTCATAGTAACCGAAATTTACTCTCTGTTGCCAGACTTCGATTTTAATAAATTCGAAAGTTTTAGGATGTGATATCCCGAATATACCTAGCAACAAATAAATGATTTGCCTTATATTAATTCATTCCTGAGTATTAGGTAGCCTTAAAATTGAAAATTTCAATTATCAGTTTAAAACTGACCTAATATTATGGTACATTCCGAAGAAACAATTACACTTCAATCGGAAAGTGCAATTATGCCAATCAACAAATCAACCATTATAATAGTTTATTAGTTCCTCAAGTAACTTTAGGTGCGCAGGCATCAGATTGACTTACTGGTCTAGAGTGTTCTTTGTCTATGAGCAAAGGCAGGCTATGTTATACACACTGAACTGAACTGAAACTCTGGAAGGAGTATCGAAACACTCGTCAAACGGGTCGGTGAAGCCCGGCAACCCTGTAAGAGTAACCCAACTTTTGCCGCCAATCCTATACTTTACCTGTTAAAATAGACATTTTAAACCAACTTTTTCAAGAATTTTTTAAGCAGAAAATTGATAGGTTATTGCTTTAGGAGGTTCTTTACATAATGAAGTTTCGGAAACATGTACTTTAAAAAAAATAGAATTGCGGCAACAATCTTTAAAACTTAAATTCCTTGGAGTACTATTCTTGGCGAGCGATTGGCGACATCCAATGCAAACTGCAAGTCAAGTGTCCATTTTGATCGGCGAGATTATGCCAAATATGGCACATATTCCCGTAAAGCTGTCGCCAAGTGACCCAAAAAAAAGCTTCACCAGCTTATCACGGGATGCTTCTTCCAGAGTTTCAGTTCAGTTCAGTGGTTATACACTGCGGCAATAAAAACTGACACGAAATGCGCGCGCATTCATATACGATTTCAATCATTCTAGGTAGGTGCTCGCGCATGCCCAGAACAACCCGCGAACTTTGTTCCGCCTTAAAGGCAATAAATGCGCAAACTTTTGATTTTCTCAAGGTCAATTTTTTATTTGGATAATAAATGTAAATTTTAAAAAAAAAGGAATCGAGTATCGAATTTCAGTATCGTCGCGTAAATCACATTGTTCATCAATTTCCTTACAAGTATAATACAAGATATAGTAATGATTAATATAAATTTCAAAAATACCTTTGATGAGAAGCTCAAATTAAGGAGAATACATATTTAAGTAAAAAAATAATCAGTAAGAATAAAAAATAAGCTACTCCAGCAAACAGCAAACGATTTGCATTTTCTTATAGGTTTATTTGCTTTTTAATAAGCTTATGTTGCTGATACCGTTCGTTATTAAAGTACAAAATCCCGCTACTTATATTACATTAAAAATTAAAAAAAAATTCTATAAAATTAACAGATAAAGTCACAGTAATTTCCCGATCAAAAACATTTTAGCTCATATGGCGTGTTTGAAAAATTTGGCGAGGAAAATATATAGCTACCATTACACCCATTCAGCTCTGGCTCAAAGACCATCGCACAACCAACCAGCTATTTAAAAAAAATGCTCTTTTGCGCGTTTTTTGCAATAACTTGGCGAGTTTGGCAAAGTATTTGGCGAAAACTATGCTTTTTAATGTGATAGTGTGATAGGGTTTCTGCATTTTTCATTAAGAAAATTCGTTCTCTGCTTCAAGTTAATTCCAAATCCTAAAATTGGTAGTGAATTATTATAAGAAATATACATATGTAGAAAAAAATTATATGTTTGAATTCCAATTTTAAGTGTACAAAATTTGCATTTCAAAATCCATTGCTGTTTTATCACACTTACCCCACATAGAAAGAACCACATAAAAAGAAGACAGTTGCACTTAAATTCAAAAGCTCAAAACTTTCTTTAAACAAAAAAAAATAATGTCAATATTTCTTTTTAGTTAAATTATAAGTGGTCTAATGTTATATATTGCAAACTTTCAGATTTTTAGAATGATTTCCAAAGTTACAAAACCTGTTTATCACACTTACCCCCAATCACCTTACCCCACTTGACTCTACTTTAATTTTGTTATTCGAACCTGTTTCTGATGCACAGAGTGAAAAGGGGAAAGATCTTCCAACGTTAACTCAAAGAAAGGTTGGTCGCTTTTTTGGAGAACATATATGGAGATGTGTGAAGTGTTTTAAAATTGTTAAAAAATAATAATAAAAACTATCAATTGCTCAAACCTTTATTGTTCTAAATATATGCTTACAAAAAGTATATTGTAAATAAGATTTTTTTTAACAAACTTCTATTTTTCAGGTACGGAGCATCAAAATGGACTTCCTTACATAAATACTTTCCTTACTCTTTTTGGATATATTGTTTTAAATCTTATTTATTAAATACGCGATGCTCATATCAAAGAACCAAAATATACATGACTTATAACTCAAAACTCTGTAACAACTGCATTAGCTTGAAAATATTTAAAATAAGTTATTTTGCAATCCGAATGGAAATAAAATTATTTTTAGGCATTTAAACTAGCATAAAAATGTAAAAAGAATAGATGAAAACAATACGAAACAAAAGGACGTTTCAAAAAACACAAGTCTGAGTAAAAATAACTGGTATGATATAAATCAATGTAAACTATATATTTATTACACAAAAGTCGAGCAGAGAAAGAATAGCATTTAACTACTTAACTAATTAATAAACAAAAGCCAAAAAAAAACATGCACACATTATATCATTAATTTTTGCATCCCAATGTCAAACAAAGTCCAAGAATATATCCAAGGTAGTAAGTATCATGCACATCAAAATAAACCAAAATGTTTCATTACACAAATATAGAGCAGTAATATTATTTTCATACATTTTTATGACAAATATATAAGCACAAGTCTAAAAGAAAAAATACAACCATTATCATTAATTTTTGCATCCTAATGTCAAACAAAGTCCAAGAATATATCCAAGGTAGTAAGTGTCATGCACATCAAAATAAACCACATGTTTCATTACACAAATTTAGAGCAGTAATATTATTTCCATAAATTTTTATAATAAGCACAAGTCCAAAAGAAAAAATACAACCTATTATCTTCAGTCTGAGCACGAAATTTTGTAAATGAAATAAACGTTTGTCCGAAATGAAAAATCTCAAACATGAATGAAGAATAATAAAGTAAGTCGAACATGTTTCATTGCACAAATTTAGAACAGTAATAATATTCTCATAAATTTTTACGACAAATAAATAAGCACAAGTCTAAAAGAAAAAATACAGTCTGAGCACGAAATTTTGTAAATGAAATAAATGTTTGTCCGAAATGAAAAATCTCAAACATGAATGAAGAATAATAAAGTCGAACAGTGTGGCTATTCAGCCAGTTTCTTCAGGTTAAATAAGCAAAAGTCTAAAAGAAAAAATACAACCCATTATCTTCAGTCTGAGCACGAAATTTTGTAAATGAAATAAACGTTTGTCCGAAATGAAAAATCTCAAACATGAATGAAGAATAATAAAGTAAGTCGAACATGTTTCATTGCACAAATTTAGAACAGTAATAATATTCTCATAAATTTTTACGACAAATAAATAAGCACAAGTCTAAAAGAAAAAATACAGTCTGAGCACGAAATTTTGTAAATGAAATAAATGTTTGTCCGAAATGAAAAATCTCAAACATGAATGAAGAATAATAAAGTCGAACAGTGTGGCTATTCAGCCAGTTTTTTCAGGTTAAATAAGCAAAAGTCTAAAAGAAAAAATACAACCCATTATCTTCAGTCTGAGCACGAAATTTTGTAAATGAAATAAACGTTTGTCCGAAATGAAAAATCTTAAACATGAATGAAGAATAATAAAGTAACGAGTCGAACAGTGTGGCTATTCAGCCGGCTTCTTCCTCTTCACCCTCTTCGAACTCTCCCTCGTCTTCGGCAGTGGCCTCCTGGTACTGCTGGTACTCGGAGACTATGTCGCTCATGTTCGACTCGGCTTCGGTGAACTCGGCCTCCTCCATCCCTTCCCCGGTGTACCAGTGGAGAAAGGCCTTGCGGCGGAACATGGCTGGAAGAACAGTTTGGAGTCATACGAAATTTTAAAGTTGTTTTTGAAGTTCGAATTGATAAAAGGACAATAGTCCAGTAAAATAAAACATTTGGGTTTTCAAAAGGTCAAGTAGTTCTGATTTTTGGATATGTTTAATATATTGGTGGTCTAGTTAAGAATCCAAGTTTGTGACCTCTTGGGGCGCCGCCGCTGGCTGCGCATGTTATTACCAAGAAGCAATTTTGAAAAACAAGGGTAACGTGCAAGCATTGAAAACTGCAATTTATGCCACCCTGTATCACATCACAGCATAAGCACAGATAGTAAACCACAACACTCAAAGTGTCCAACTGGGGAAAAGTCTTGGTGTTTTTTTAATTCTGCTGTGGCGCAGGATAAGACCCCATAAATAACTGGTAAAAACTCCTATCAATGAAGAACACACACACACACATGTTACCTAAATTTTACCCATATATCAAAGGCTTGCTGCAGATGAACTTCTAGAAAGATGAGTGAGGTGCTCCACGCAAAACGCAAACGAAAGTTTGCACAGTATCATTTGTTATAGGTGTCCAAATGAAACTTTTGACACAAACAACAGTCGCAAATGCAGTGTGCTAATTCAATTAGGGTATTTCTGCTAACATTATAAGCCAACAAAAAAAACTTGGGTTTGCCGATAGGATGGAAAACACGACAGCTATCGATTATGCTCGATTTGAGCAAAAATCAATTTAGAAAAATAAGTCAAAACTTAAAATTTCATCGTGCCCGTAAATTTATCAAAATGGCCATATCTAAGAAGGAAAAAAGAGTATACAAAGAAAGAAGGCGTAACCTATGGAAAGGGATGATACTAAACTAATTGTGTGAATACTAATAAAACAAACAAAATATTTTGATAAAAAATGACACATTTCAAAACTTTGATTTCATAAAATATAAATTTCCTTGACTTAATCTATGTCAAAAGTAAGTATTAAAGCACATTTTATAGTTTTTAACAAGCTACTTTTGTATAAATTTTAATGATATTCAAAATTTCAGTTTTCGACGTTTTTCAAAAGCAAAACTTGCTAAACTAAGTATATTCACATGTTATTTAAATATTATTTATTTCTAATAAAACCTCTTAAATATGCTTTATATATGTATAATGAATTAAGGAATTATTATATCAATCAAATAACAATATGTTTTATGAGTAATTTTTAACAATAAAAACTTTAAATTGGTTTTTCTCGGTTTTAAAATTTGTGAATACCCTTACTTAAAATACTAAAACTAGAGTAAATGTTCATAAAACAGTCCCAAATTTTTTTTAGTGGCACAAAAATGTATAATGAATAAAAATAGGTATGGAATAGTGAAAATATTAAACAGTTTTTTTTAATAAACTAAATAAGTTGAAAATTTTACATTTTTTAAGAAATTCAGGTATATTTTCTCTTAATTATTTTTTTCTCCTGAACTATATCTCATATGATGAATTCCATACCTAAAGTTATTAAAAATAGATCAATGGTGCTTGTGAAAAAAAAAAATATTTAATAAAAAAAATTGAAATCTGAAGTAGAAGAAGCATTTTTAAAAAAGGGTTAATTTTTTGAAAAAAAAATATTACATTTTTGCCACTGGAATGTCTTATTTAGACAATTGTATACACATTCATCACAAAAAAAATGGATGTTTTACTAAAAATTGAGAAAAAAGTTTTGGGGGTACCGAGTCCCCTTAAGAAGGTTTTAAAAATTTTTACTATATAAATAAAACTTTAAAATCTAAAAAAAAAAAATATTGGTAAGGAATCAAAATTAAAAATTTAAAACACATGCAGTGAAAAGCTCACACTTTTGCCAATAAGCTTATCCCCCTCTTAGAAGGTTAAAAAAAAATCTGTCGTCTAACTTATATACACTGCTCAAAACAATTAGGGGAGCACTTTTTAATTCCAACTTTAGCTTCACTCCCAACTTTTTAATTTTTATCCCATAAATCTAAAATTTGTTAAATAGGTTCATTATGCATTCAAAATGAAAATGCAAAAAACAGGAGAAAAAAATCTTAAGTTTTTAATACTTAAACTGAAAGAGGGGAAATGGAATAATAACTTTTTAATAAATTATAACAATAATTTTTTTCAAAACTTGTTTTGTTAAAAATAGTTGAAATATATTTTTAAACATCTAAAAAATGCAAGCATGAAAAATTTAGGGTAAATTTATTTTCTAAAACTGTTTTAAAGTGAAAGTTATTTTACCATATTTTTCATATTTTCATTAATATAAAAAAAAATATTAAATTCTTCAAAATACGCTATTCTTCCATCTAACGAAATATCTAACGATACATAAGTGGCGAATTTAACTTAGAAAAAAATCACAAGCTGATGATTCCCAAAGGAATCATTGGGAGCGAAAGGGTTTAAAACATGTGCTCCCCTAATTGTTTTGAGCAGTGTAGTATACATGCCTGTAAACTGCTCCGAGATGCGCTTGAACAGCTCCTGAATGGCCGTGTTATTCCCAATAAAGGTAGAGGACATCTTGAGTCCCCTAGGAGGAATGTCGCACACGGCCGTCTTCACATTGTTAGGGATCCACTCCACGAAGTAGCTCGAGTTCTTGTTCTGGACGTTGAGCATCTGTTCGTCCACTTCCTTCATGGACATGCGTCCGCGGAACACGGCGGCCGCCGTCAGGTATCGTCCGTGGCGGGGGGTCGCACGCGGCCATCATGTTCTTGGCGTCGAACATCTGCTGGGTCAGCTCCGGGACGGTGAGGGCGCGGTATTGCTGGCTGCCCCTGTGTGTAAAATGGATTTGTGAAAAAAGTTGGATTTCTCAGGGCGTTAAAATGGTTTTTCTTTTGCTATGTCCACACTGCGACAATAAAAATGACAAGAAATTGCGCGCGCATGGAAATGTATATGCAATTGGGACCATTCGAGGTAGTTGCGCGCACATGCCCGACCAATTCGTATAGGCATTTCCATGCGCGCGCAATGTCTTGTCCTTTTTATTGTCGCAGTGTGGACATAGCATATAGATTGTTTTATCCTTTCAGTACATTCTAAAATTTATTAACAAATTAAGACCTGATTTTGTAAAAAAAAAGTAATTGCATGATTAAATTATCTTATGTGCAAACCCTGTTAAAAACGATGAACTAAAATCTAAGGAAAATCTTAAAAATGCATATACTTGAAACATATAGCATGAAACACATATTTAAATGCCTGTAAAATAGTTCTACTAACAAGCTATGTATTTTTAAAGATCTCTTTATGATGAACTTAATAATAATAAAAAAATGAGGTGTAAACTTACAGCTACAGGTGTAAACTTAGCTACTAAAGATTAACTTCCAAGTTTATAAGTCACATATCCTTCAAGTTAACATTTTTATTAAGTTATTTCCTTCAGCAGTTACAGAAATAACATAAAGAAATAGTGTTTTAAATTCAATGATGTTACACTCTAAAACACAATTCTTTGCAGTAATTATATTATGAGAAAAATTAGGTCTGTTTATCTTTGTCTACAGTATATATTTTTGAATGTTGAATTTAGGAGAAGGGCCAGGAACAATGCACCATCCTTCTTGTAAGGTTTGAGATTTAGAAGATTAGAGAAGTCAAATTATTCTAACCTGGATGTAAGAGGTGCAAATCCAGTTATAAAGAAATGCAGCCGCGGGAAAGGAACCATGTTGACAGCTAGTTTTCTGAGATCGGCATTCAGCTGTCCAGGGAATCTCAGGCAGGTGGTCACTCCCGACATGGTGGCCGACACCAAGTGGTTGAGGTCTCCGTAGGTCGGCGTGGTCAGTCGGAGGGTCCTGAAGCAGATGTCGTAGAGGGCCTCGTTATCGATGCAGAACGTCTCATCGGTGTTCTCCACCAGCTGGTGGACGGAGAGCGTGGCGTTGTACGGCTCCACAACAGTGTCCGAAACCTATAAATGGAGAAAAAACCAATAAATATACAAATTACAAAATCTAGTATTTGCAAGATCAGACCAATTGATTGTTTCAAATGAATTTCACTTATCATTTCCTGACGATCTGTGTGCCGAAATAGCACAGTTGGGGAAGCGTCAGACTGATCATCTAAAGGTTCCTGGTTCGATCCCGGGTTTCGGCCGTCTGCTATTCCTTGGTAATATAGTGGTCAGTACCACAGCCTGTCATGCGGGAGACCGGGGTTCGATCCCACGTAGTAGGAAAGTAGACATTTTGTTTTTCTTTGCAATTGCAAGGAAAATGTGGTATCCATAAAATTTTCTTGTATAGTTACTAAAACATTACTTGTGTGGGATGCATAAAATAATCTCCTCCTAAAAACTTCCCCTTTGCTCTTTTTTTTCCTTTAGCTGTTAATATAGCCATCTTAAATCAAAATTATCAAAATATAAGAAATCTACAAAGATTATAGCTAATTTATAACATCTAGATCAAAAAGAAGTTGTGACTCACACTACATTGTGACTGACACTACAAAGCTAAAATGTGTTATAAATAGAGAAAATGCTTTTCATTTTAAAATTAAGAGGTGTGGAATTACACAGAGGTTACTAAAGTAAGAAAATATCGTAATAAAATTCTAAAAATCTACATGATATATACATGTAATGCTAACAAAAATATATTATGTGTTTATACAGCACTATTTTTAGTAATTATTTACTAGAAATTTTCTAGGAAAAGTTTTTTACAAAAAAAAATGTTTTGTAATGGTTACAGATTTTTTTTTCACAGTGTGGCTACTCACTTTCGGGGATGGGACAATGCTGAAGGTGGTCATGATGCGGTCGGGATACTCCTCGCGTATCTTGGAGATGATGAGGGTACCCATGCCGGATCCGGTCCCTCCTCCCAGAGAGTGGGTCATCTGAAATCCCTGGATGCAGTCGCAGCCCTCGGCCTCCTTCCGCACCACGTCAAGAACAGAGTCCACCAGTTCGGCACCCTCGGTGTAGTGGCCTTTCGCCCAGTTGTTCCCAGCACCGCTCTGGCCTGCGAATATATCAAGTATACGATGAAGAGAACAGGGGGGGAAAATCGCTTGATTTCGTAGAAGGCTTTCCTCAATAGGCCTCTTTGGCGATGGTAGAGAGAAATCGCCTTAACTGGTGTAAAGAAACCAGTTACTCGCTTTGTTTTTCTTTCGCGGTTACCCTGATTCACGCCAGAGATCAGTGGACACGAGTCACACGTTTGTACCACAAATGAAGAACCATTAGAAAAACCGGTTTCCGGTCGCCAATGTCCGCCAAGCAGAGGCAATTACGGAAAGACTCTAAAGAAATCAATCGGCTCTTCCCGTGTACTCTTCATATGGCATGCCAAATTGTGTGAAAACAATTTAAAATAATGCAAATCAAATGAAACTTTAGGTAATTAAACTCACCAAAGACAAAATTGTCTGGTCTGAAGAGTTGACCAAAAGCTCCAGATCGGACAGAATCCATGGTTCCTGGCTCCAGATCTACCAAAATGGCCCTAGGAACATACTTGCCACCTGGAACATAATTTAAGAATTAAAATTTTGAATATTTTTTAAGTTTAGTTATCCCCTTACTTAAAGTCTGTTATGTTTTGAAAGAGCAAAATAGGGTCACGTATAAAAGATCTGCTTTGTCATAAATATGGAAATTTGTCAATGTAGTTTATGAAAACTTCTAACTCTAAATTACTAATCTCTTGATAGAATTTATTTGAAATAGAAATAATAAAGTTGGGACTTTTCCTGCAAATGCAAATAACGAAAAGTATCATTCATATTATTAAATGTTTTTTCTACAGAGAGATTGTGGCATCAGTAAACACCAGATTCTTCAATTCCAATTGTAATGTAATGTTGTAATGTAGATTTTGTTATGTAATGTTCTTTATTATTAACTCTCCTGTTTGCTCCTTTAAGTTTGTCACAAATTAAAAGAAAAAGTTTTGGCTTCTTTAAACCCTATTTTGGGAAATAATGAAAAGTGTGTATTGCAGTCCAAAAGTAAGAATCTATAACTTGTAAAGTTTTTATTCGCCTCATCCAAATGTAGTTTTTAGTAATGAGCTTGCTAAAAAAATACTATAATTCCTTACCAGTTGCTTCATTATAATACACGTTAATTCTCTCCAACTGTAGGTCGGAATCTCCATGGTACGTTCCAGTCGGATCAATTCCATGCTCATCAGATATAACTTCCCAAAACTAATTTTTACAAAAAAAAAAAAAAAAAAACAATGACAATATGTTAATTTTAAAATCCAATAACCAATAAGTTTTGAAGATTTTGGTATTTTTTTTAAAATTAAATTCAAAGAAAATCAATCTACTTAATTATATTTGTGTTCTGAAAAGATAATGTAGTAAGCCAATTTTTATTATCTGTTTTTATTTCTTAAAGTAAAAAACTTACAAAAAAAAGTGTTACTTTAAATTGCAGTTAATTTTACAAAAGCAAAATTATACTAAGTTACGAAATTGCTAAGTTAAAAATTAATTCTATATATTATGTTACGAAACACGATTTACTTTTTATTTATCCCTCAAATTAAGTTAAAATAATAATTAGAATTATTTCACATTATCATAGGATTATTTGCATAGAATTAAATATAGAATTGCATAGATTATTTATATAATTAAAAGCAACACATATATTTACGGATTAATATACAAAAAAAAAATTCAAGAATTAGAATTTGTAATTATTGTAGTAAAATTGATTAGGAATAAATGCAATCGATCAGTTTACGATCAGAAATTTATAGAAAAAAAAACTAAAACCTACACAACATTCGAATATGAAATTAGAAGAAATTCAATACGAATAAATGTAATTGATCCATTTATAATCGGAAATTTATATGATTAAAAAGACAAAAATCTTTACAAATTATAGATTTGATTTAATATTTATTATTTTTAACAACTTTTAATAAGCGTTCTCTTTTTTTATTGGTAATGAATAGTACCGAAGTATAAACAGTTTAGGCTTAAGCTAAAATTCACAACGATGTAAAATACTACTAAAATTTTTAATAATTTTCAAAAAATGATACCAATCATTTAAATACCTTTGCTCCTATTTGGTTACCACATTGTCCGGCTTGAATATGAACAATTTCCCTCATTTTTTTAAGTAATAAGACGCTTTAAAATGGAAAAGTTAAGAACTTAAATCGAAATATGTCCGCAAAAGAATGAAGATTTCCAAAGAATTTTCCACTTTCGAGAAACACGAGAGTTTAAAAAAATAAAACGATAATTGTAGAGCGCGTGATTTTTTCCATTTTTTTTTTAATTCAAATTAAATTTAGGAATATAAAATACTTTGTACATTTCTAAGAATTTTAAAAAAGGACTGTTATATAATTATTTTTAACCATTGCAGATCAAAATTAATTATCGTAACATATTTTCCATTGGTTTAATTTTTTTCTTGAAATGATAAATTAATAAACACATCTTAGAAAAACGTTAAGAAATCAAGTTGAATTTGGCAACAGTAGTGCTTATTTAAATTTCAATTTAAAAAAAAAAGTAAGGTAACTTTTATTCTTAAGGAGATCAATATAAATATATTTAGGCAAATACGATGAAGTAAAGATTTACTATGATGAAGCAAAGATTTACAACTAGAATGAGAATAATCTTTTCCGAATATTTTCATGGCGATCAAATTTTAAATCGGCGACAGGGAAATTTATTTTAGTTTAAACGGTTACGCCAAACCTTTTAAGCTGGCAATGACCCAATATCATTCGACAGAATTGTCTATGTCTAGCTATAATAAAATATATAACTTTTATTAATTTTAAAAAAAATTGCAATTGTATACCATACGTCAATTGGACATATTTTTTTTTTTTGTCTTCATAAAATAGTACAAATTAAAAAGTAAACTTGTCACTGTGCCGGAGACAATTTTGTACTTCTAATATTCTCCCCATTTTGCCGTCTGATATAACTGTTAGAAAATATAAACATCACAAAGAAAAAAAAGAATTATTTTAAAGGGAAACATAAATTGTTCCGAAAGAACTAAAATTAGTATAGACTACAGTCTTACTATTCTAATACTTGAAGAGTCCATGGGGAAAAAACCCTTGATCGGCTAGAAATCTTCTCGCATTCAGGCCTGCTTGACGGATATTGCCGACAATAAACCTGTTTCTCTCTTGGTTCTTATTGTTTACACCAATCTATTTGAAGAAGTACAGACTACGGATTGTCAGACAGACAAAAAAAAAGTACAAACGAAAGTATATTGACACCTTACCTTTCGAACAAACATTTTTTTAAAAATATTGTACAACATCGAACTAAATTAAAACAGACCGCCATATTACAAACAAACAGAAAAACATACAAGCAGACGCAAAGTATTATAGATATGTCTCTGTTCTGATGTCATATCTTTCTAACAAAAAATATTTTTAAAAATCGGATGAATATAACTAAAATTATACTAGATCGACTTTAAAAAAAAAAAAAAGTAGGGAAAAATGGACAAAATGCATAGAAATTCTTGTGTCTCTTTCTAATAAAATACTACGAACAAGCAAAGAATCTCATTGTGAAATATAATAGATGTCATTTGAAACTGATTTATATCATAAAAATAAATTTCCTTTATTTTTTTTAATGAAATAAGGTTTATCTTGTGATTATTGTAAATAGCAATGGTGATTTAGTTTTAATAAAAATTGGACATCCTATGCTTTTTAAAAGTGTATTAAACTTTGCAGGTTTTTTGTTTAGATAATTGAAGTTCTTTGACTTTGAATTTTTTTCTGAGATTTTCAATGTCTTCTAATTTGATTGTATCTTCTAATTTTTTGATGTGTCACAATTATCTATTGTATATGTAGTTTGGGCTATGAAAGTGTGTGACGAAGGGCAGACGGACATAGCTATTATAAAACCTTCTACTTTTTCTTTTTAACTTATAAACGTTGTGTGGAAGATAAAAAGGAAATATATAAGCAAAACGCATTGAATATGATATTATGCATAACAAGTAGTAAGAATATTTTGATATGATAAAATAAAGTGAAACACATACAAGTTGGATGATAAAAAAATACTTTATTGAACACTCAGTACAAAATGTAACTTCCCTCTCTTTTTTTTTTTCAATTATACACATACCCTCTACTAACAAAAATAACCCACATATTTTTTTTTTTTTTTGTGTTAGGCCATCTGGAAGAGCAATAAAATATTACATTAAATATAGCTCTAAGAAACTTAAATGTTTCAATATTTATTTTAACAAAACTTAAATATTTCCCCATTTATTTTAACAATTAAGATTTAAGTAGATTTCGTATGTTAACACGTTGTTTCAACCCTTTGCCACAAAAAAAAAAAAAAAAAAAAAAACAGAACAACCTTTTCTAGTTTTTACTTTTTCCAACTCATTTTGGAAACGTATTCGACAGTTTTTCCAATTGTTTTAACTGTTTCACATAAGTTCTAAAAAGTACACTTAAAAGTATACTTATCGAATGTACGTAATCTATCATTTCAGAACAAAAAAAAAAGTTATGGGTGGACTAATACATTTCCAAAACCATATAAGATTTTTCAAGATAAATAGAATGTGTAGATTTAAAGCTTAAATATAAGTAAATATGCTATAGTGTTTTGAAAGTGTTAGTTTAAATTACATAATTAATAGCAGCGAAAATATTTCTTACTCTACATTAAAGATTAACCCGATCAAAACTTTTTGAACTTGTGAACTTATTCGAAGAAAATGCATGTTTATTTCTATTGAAACTTTTTTTGTACTGTTATTCATTATCTGTTAGAAATTTCTTCAAAAAATTACTGTAAATAACCGACTGCAGTCTGTTTATGTAGGGTCAAGTGGGGTAAGTGTGATAAACAGCTCTTGTAACTTTGGATATCATTCTAAAAATCTGAAAGTTTGCAATATATAACATTAGACTACTTATAATTAAACTAAAAAGAAATATTGACCTTATTTTTTGTTTAAAGAAAGTTTTGAGCTTTTGAATTTAAGTGCAACTGTCTTCTTTTTATGTGGGTCTTCCTATGTGGGTTAAGTGTGATAAAACAGCAATGGATTTTGAAATGCAAATTTCGTACACTTAAAATTGGAATTCAAACATATAATTTTTTTCTACATATGAAGAGTACACGGGAATAACCGATTGATTTTTCAGAGAAGTTTCCTTAGCAGGAAACTTTGGCGATGATAGCGAGTTATAGCCTAAACTTGAGTAAGGAAACCAGTTCCTACCACAGAGATCACAGTTGAAGTAATTGAGTGGCAGATCACGTGACCTTTAATGCCAACGACACGGGACGCGCAAGAAGAGCCCCAATGAAGTCAATGTCGAAGGTCACGTGATATGCAACTGCAGTACTTTAATACTATCTCTGTGGTTCCTAGCTACCATGATTCAGACGATTGGCGATCTCGATACTTTCACCAAGCGAAAAAGAAAGAGGGAAACCGGTTTTCGGCCGCCAAGCAGGTAATTGCGGGCGTTCGCCTAATGAATCAATCGCTTCTTCCCGTGTACTCTTCATATGTATGTTTCTTATAATAATTCACTACCAATTTTAGGATTTGGAATTTACTTAAAGCAGAGAACGAATTTTCTTAATGAAAAATGCAGAAACCCTATCACACTTACCCCACTTGACAATAGGTTAAATTCATTTACCTTAACAATTGACGAGCTTAGTGGAAGTACGTGCTAAGAGACGAAAGACGAAAACAGAAAATGAGCTTTAAAGTTTTCAGTTTGCATTCAGATCTGTTAAGGGGATTCAGTACCCCAAAATACAGTGGTGGAAATTGATTTATGAACTAACAGTCTTTTCACCAGATATCGCTTTGTATTAAGTGCTGACAATTCGAATTTTGTGTGTTGTATATTCAGAGTATAATAAAGGATTTTCACACATAATTTTTTTTCAAAAAATGATATTAAATAAAAAATATATCTATTTTTAGTTTTTAAGCATGTCAAATGGTGGAAATTGATTTATGAACTCAAATTTATTTTGAACCCAGGTACCACATATTTTAACTAGTTCTTAATTTGAACTTCAGGGGAGCTTACTATCATTGCTTACAAATAAGATTAAGGCCAACTCTGTTGGAAGTTATCTGTTTTATTCCCATTTTACTAAATAGGAAAGCTTACGGGACTGCCTGAAGACAAAAAGGTAAAAAATGACCCTTATATAATATTGTAACAAATTTGTAAGAGAAATCAGCATATTAATTAAACTATCAATAAATAAAATTCATAAATATTTGAATAATCATTCTGACCGCGGCAAAAACCATCAATAAAAAAGGTGTAACCCTCGTGGGACGAGGCACAAAAGCACGATTATTGGACTTGCATCCCAAAAAGTTACCATTTGTGGCAGCATTTGTGCATTACAGGACGAATTTGTTATGAACTATCAATTCCTGTAACTCCCAGAAGAGTAGGACAAATATTGATATCGTCGTCGAACTTGAAATGTTCCAAAATGAAGGCTGGTCCAAAGCTGACTCTTCACCATTAAACAGGCCATTAAAATATGGTCATAACTACATGAAAATGGATTGGGTGGGGGTGCATTGAGGAAAAAGGGAAAAAGTGAAATTTGCTGATGAAAAAAGTTCTATTTGGATGGACGTGATGGTTTAAACCGTTATTGAAAGGATCTTCGAAGATAACCAAGATCTGTCTTCAGCGGAAATGTTAGTGGTGGAAGTTTGATGGTTTGGGCAACGATATCTTATGATTGAAGAAACAAGGTTTTGTTTCTGAGGGCTGACAAACATCACTTTATTGCATATTAGTTCTAAAAAAATTCTATGATTCCTTTTTGCGTGGCAAAAGTATACTTTTGATTATATTTTTATGCATGATAATGCAAGTATCCACATTTCAAACGAAATGGAAGACTGGTTTATTGTACAAAATGTTGTTCATTTAGATCATACTACCAATAGCCATGACTTCAACCAAAAGAATAATGTCTGAAATCAATTGGTATGAATAATTTACTCAAACGGAGTATGGTGTCAATTTAGTGTGTATCAGTTATGGAATAGAAGGACTTAATCATTAAAAACTGGAAATTGCTTCACCAAAACTTGACCCAAAGTTTCGTATTGTCTATGAAAATACAAATCAAGGAAGCAATAACGAAAAAAAAATAGTTTTAGTAATTATTAATTGAGATTGAATGTAAAAGTTCATAAATCATTTTCCCTATGCTAAAACTAAAATATTAACAGAATAATTTTTTACGAAATTATATAAAATTTTATTTACGGATATAATTTATAATACAAAGCCTGTATAGTGTATGAAATTTAAATCGATAAAAACGCATTTAATAAAGAAATACTGTTAAAAAACTGCCAGTTCATAAATCAATTTCCACCACTGTAGTTGAAAAAATAAAAATAAAAAGTTATTGGCTTAAAATACTATTACAACCTTTATTAATAATGTCGGAAAGTATCAAGGCGCTTGGAAAAAAAATTGACATTAGAAGCCATTTTATTTAACCCTTTCCTTACTGAACGGTTAACAATAAAAACTTCAAATGCGTTTTTCTCAGAACTTGATTTTTTGAACTTTGATGTACCTTTTCTCAAAAACTATGCTATGTTTTCTCGTAAACTTTTTTTATGTGATGCAATACATAGGATAGATTAATCTGAGGTTATAAATTAATAAAACTAAAGTGAAAAAAAAATTATGGGGCAAAAAAGTGAAAAATTTCATGATTTTTTGGGTACTTAAAAACTTATTTTATTTAAAAATCTAAGTTATTTTTTAAAAAAAACTTTTAACCTCAGATTAATATATAAGGTTGGTATAACACACAGAGAAAATTTTAAGATGATCTGATCAGTAGTTATTGTAAACAAGTTGGTTTGTTACAGAACCTGTCACTAAAACCGCTTCCACACCATATTTATGCTCGCAGGAAACACACTTATTATACACCTCAGAAAGAAATTCGCCTAACAGAGACTTCTAATTTAAAATTGTAAACGCCAAAATTAACTATTTTCATTAATATACTTTGTCAAATTAAAAATTACTCATTATCGTTTGCTAAATTTGTTTGTAATTCGTGGAATAATGATGAATATTTTTAATAAATATAATTCTTTTAGTCGCCGGAATTTAATTTACAGTTTGAAAAATATATAATTAGTAAAAACGATACAAAAGAGAAACTTTGCATATATTTTATGCAAAATTAGAATTCTTTATACATCTTTCTTCATACATATATAATGAACCATCAAAAGAAGTCTATTGTGATATTTCAACAATCCAAACCAAATTATATCACAAAAATAAATTTTCTTTCAAAGGTTTTATTTTTATTTTAAATAAAGTTTATCGTACGTTTGACGAAATGGCAACAGTGAAAATATTGAGTGAAAATGGAATTTGCATGTTATTTCAATGCAGATTAAAATTTTAGTTATTTAAATTTTAAATATACTTCTAATTTAAATTTTTTAATGAAATTTGGGATGTAACCTAGCCCGATTTTTTGCTTTAAAATGACGTATCCCAATTGTTTGTGCGACTTTTGGTTCGCTCTGTGAAAGTGGGTGACGGACGGACGGACTGAACGATTATAAAACCTTCCACTTTTTACGTTATAAACGTAATGTGGAAGCTAAAAGGTACATTGCAATTGGCCAATTTAACGATACCGATATACAACATACCGAACCCCCTTAAAAGTGGAACTTGCAAACCGTAAAACATATACTGAACTTAAAATGTATGAAAAAGGGGTAATTTGTTATCGTCAAAGAAGTTAGCAATATGTTCGTTGACACCATTGACCAATTTTTTTGAAAATGTCACTTAGCACGTTCTTACACTAAGCTCTCCAATTTTAAAACAATTCAATACAGGTATGGTTAAATAACCACAATTGTCAAGCTAAACGTTGTACTAACCTTTAAGTATAGGTATGGCTATGAATACACCCAAAACAACTTAGAGTCCATCAAGAGTTAGAGCACTCCACAAATTATTTAAGCATGGATGTCCCAATGTACTCAGGAAAACCACGTGATTAATTAAGCCAATATTGCAGCCCCATTACCCCTCTAATGCATGAATTTTTATTTTCATCCCCAAAATATATATATATGTATCTTTAATAATCACACATTAATGGAAAAATACTAAAAAAAAATTTAACTGCATTAGAATTTAAATAATTTCAATTTTTAAAAAATTTTCCATACGACAAAAACCAACTGCAAAATTCCAATTTTGATAATAATGACTAGAAAACAACTACAAATATTTCAAAATAACCCTTTTTAACTATAATTAATTTTTCAAAACAATTCATTAGTATTTAGTACTAATATTATTATTCTTTGAATACTGCCAAAAACGTAATTTCACAAAAGTTAATAACCTCACTCTCTTATTTTGAAAACACTTTTACAACTGTCATCTATGAGGTTTATTTGTAACTAAAACTTCAAAATGAAATGTAATAGATGAAAAAAACACAGATTTGTCTAGGAGGAGCTCTAATTTAATAGAATAAAGTGTATTATGCCACTTGTTACCAAACGGTAACAGTATGCATTAGAGGGTTAAGGGAAAAAATATTCTAGACACAAGAAAATAAACACCGAAATCGATTAAACTTCTTTAATTACACAATCAACACAGAACAACTTCATAATACAATTAAAAATCTTCAAAAAAATTACATTACAAAAACGGCAGTTACAAAACATGGGCTTTACAAAAGAAACTAGGGGGCCATACCAGCCATCAATGCTGCCAGGTGTCCTGCTTTAGGTGCCCCACCTGTCCTAGCTTGTAGTACCTTGTGGTGTGTAAGGGGTTTGTGGCGTCCATTTTGGGGACGGGTTCCGGCTCGTTTGTTGCCTGCTTGTTGGATGGTTCTGTGGTGCCGTCCCCTTTGAGTGTGGCTATGCATTTCCATTTGTCGTTGTGGGTGGCTGAAATAAACAGGATTTTTTTATAACCTCTTAAGACCCCAACAAAATCCTACACGTATATTCTTAATCTACACTGTTTAAAACAATTAGGGGAGCACTTTGTTACTTTTCAGTCTCAACTTTTAATTTTTTATTCTAAAAATCTAAAATTTTTGAAATATATTCATTATGCATCCAGAATGAAATGGTAAAAAAACGGGGGGGGGGGGGAATCTAAATTTCTTAAACTAAAATTTAAAGGGAAAAATTGGAATCATAACTTCTGAATAAATAATAACAGTACCTTTTTTAAAAAAATTGATTAAAATAGTCAAAAGTTATTTTTAAACATCTCAAAAATGCAAGCATGAAGAATTTAGGGTCAATTTATTTGCTAAAATTGTTTCAGAATGAATTTCATTTTACCATATTTTTCATACTTTCATTTAATTAAAACAAACATTATTTTATTCTTCAAAAATGCATGATTCTTTCATCTAACAATACATAAGTGCGAGCTTAACTTAGTCAGAAAAAAATTTACAAGCTGATGATTCCAAATGGAATTATTGGGGGTAAAAGGGATTAAACCATACGCTCCTTTAATTGTTGTGAGCAGTGTAAACATACTTTTCATACAAATATATATAAAGTACATTTTTCAAAGAAATTTTAAAATAAATTATTTTTAATAGTTAATTAGGGATGCGCCTTAAAAACTCTAAAAATACACATTTTTTGTGCTTAAATGCAACGAAAAAGGCCATACCACTTATTTGTAGTTAACAGATTATTTTAACATTTTTTAATGAAAAATGCCTTTAAAATTAACTACTAAAAGAACTTTTTGAAAAGTTTGAAAAACATTTAATAATTTTTTCAAGAACTCTAATTTGTAATGAACCTCGTTTCTACTTTTCTTTAAAAAAAAAGAAATAAATGACTGAATGAGGACGAAGGTTGCAAGAGTTTAAGGGTGGTATTTGAATATTGATCCATCTGTCCAAAAATAAATAACTGATACCTGTAATCAAAGGCTGGAAAATGATATTTGGATCTTCTTCTAAAGGATCAGGTCGATTTCGGAACTAATTAACATGTTAATAGTTTGTGGGGAGGTTTTAAAAAATGCCCCCAAAGGGAACGCCAGGTCGCAAGAGGTTAAAAATAATCAACCTTTACGAAAAAGTTTACAGAAAAACTAGCTTTATATGCTGCATGAGTGTACAAATAACAACAGTGATTTGTATTTTATGTAAATTTTTATTTAATGGCATTGATCAACCTTTCCACTCATCAGTGCAAATCCAATAAAGATTTTAAATAAATAAAATTATGCTATTAAAATAACTATGAAATTCCATAACTTACAATGTGCTTGCATGCGTTTATACTTAAACTTCGCTTGCACTTTAATTTCTTTTAAATTGAAGATGAAAAATTACCAAATATCCTAACCTCATAACAATGCACATTGCTAATCCTATGGAGAAAATTCTCATATTTTGCCGTCCATGATATGTTTAGGTTGAAATTTTAAAAAATCCTTTCATAAATAACGCCTTCAGTACAAAAAGAATCTGCACCTAAAATTTGGAACTTGCACCTCCAATAGTTTTGGCTAGGCATTGAAACGCAAGTTGGTCAGGAATTCTTACTTTATAGCTATAATCTTTTTGTTTTAACAAAGTGTTTACATTTTTTAACTTGGTTAAAAACTTAATGATGAAATGTATACAAGCAGCAAAACCGTGCTGCTAACTTTTATAATTAATTGGGGGGATTCGAGAAACTTTTTTCTTTCACTTTTGAAAAGGAAACTTTTTTCAGTCCGTATTCCTCACCTTAGAATGTAAATTTAAGGAGTGGTATAGTAGGTCTATCTAGAATGAGAGCCTCGAAAACATTTTCCTCCCCCATCCCCACATGTGGTTTTCTTCGACACCGTGTGAGGGTTGCAGTTTCGATTTTTCCCCCACCCTAATTGGGTTTGGACTGTTTGGATTATTAACCACACAACAGAGTCAAACACGTTAGGTTTAGAAAAGCGATGGGCTCCCTGTTTCCTAGAAAACCAAGCTAAGGGATGGGGGAAGAAAGTCTTTTTGAGGCTTGTATAGTAAATAGAAAGACATACTATAGAGACAGGCCAGTGGTCAAAAAGCATAAAATAGGTTTATGATAGACATTTCAACAAGAAAAAAAATGAAATGCCACAAGCAGGGCATTCTTGTCCTTTGCTACTAGAAGGCCTAATCCAAAGTTGTTGTTTGAAGTTACCAAGGCATACAACAAATTCGATGCTTGGAAAGAGAATGTACACGCCAATCAATGGAAATATCAAAGATCTCAATACCAAACTTTTAAGTGTTTTAACTATTCCAAAATGGAAATTAAGCTAAAAATACAATGTAAGAAGTGCTTCACTCACCTTTCCATAGCCTTACACATCCATCATCCCCAGAAGAAGCGAGAATAGTTCCAGTTATATTCCAACTTACTCTCCAAACCTAGGTGAGGGAAATTTAGATTAATTACCTTAATTAATATTTTTAACTTTATACAAATTTATTTAAATGCAGTTCAATAACATTTCAATTGATGAAAATTTAAACTTGTTAGGTAAAATAGATAAGCCAACCTACTGACCTAAAAATTTCCAAAATCAAGTAACAAAATTTATGTTTATTGTTACGAAATCTCAACATACAAATATCTGAATATAAATATAGGATATCCAAATTATATCGTTGTGAAACAAATAGTGCAGTTATTTCCGGCGATGTGGAATGCAAATTTCAATCCATCTGCATCCAAACCCCCCCCCCAATCAATCAATATATTTTATTACGAAAAGAAAATTAGATAATCATTTACAATTTTCTAAACTTTTTCGAATTATTACATTTTACCCGATAGTCCATAAAAAAATGGTATTGCAGGGTAAAAATCTGAAGATTTGGCAGGTCTTGATAAGATTAAATTTTAGATTTTAAAAAATGTGTAATTTTACAAACATTTTTATAGAGTTTACGATAAGACATGGTTAAAAATAATTAATATAATTTAATGCAAACAGCTTTTAATATAAAATAATTTTGCTACACTCACTTGTGAATTATGATTATCAAACTGACCAGCTAGTCTAATTTCATATTTAGATGTAGCCTCCTGTACACCACTTTGATCCATTTGAACACTAAAATATTACGTTTATAACATTAATATCATTCAAAGAATTCTTTCTCAGGTTATTTTAAATTTGATAAAATTCTTTTATAAACCAACTTTATACGTTTAAAAAAACTAGTGATAACTCAAACAAGTCATTTGGTTGAAATTAAATATAAGCTAGTTACAACTTCATTGTTCAGAACATCAATTACAGTATCAGAAAAACCAAATTAAACTTTAGTGTGTTTCACAACTATACTTTTAAAACACAAATTAAATACTCGAAACATAAAGCTATAGATCTAATAACTAAACCTCAACCTATAGATCTAATAACTAAATATCAACCTACAGATCTAATAACTAAATATCAACCTATAGATCCAAATACTATACATCAACCTACAGATCAAATAACTGAACATCAACCTATAGATCTAATAACTAAACATCAACTAAAAGCTTTAAAAACATTAAGAATAATACACAACTTACGGCACTGGTCGGACAATATAAATTTGGAGATTCTTTGTGGCAACAGCTAACAAGTTATAGGATCGACCAAGGTTCGGTGCAAAAGCTATGTCATGGACTGGATCTTTAATGGGCAGCGTTTCAATCCTTGGCCATCGTCTGTTGTTTTCGTTGTACTCGCACAAAATGACTTTGTCACTTGCGAACTGGGAGGAATCGTCGCTGCCTACTGCTATCATTGGGGGATGCATTCTGAAAGGTATGGTAATTTTTAAGGACATAAAAGTATCCAAATATCATTTGGATTTGTAAGAGTGCTTATATTAGGTTTGGTTTTAAATAAGCATAAAAGAAAATAAAATATTTATATGATTCAGGAAAATATTTAATGATAGTAAGAGATTTTTTATCATTAAAATTAGCACAAAAGAAAGTTACCAGACATTTCTGCACTAAACACTCGAAACAAACGTCCTGTATTTACGGAACTACTCAACAGACTAACGTAGTTTTTGCACCCAACACGCATCTTGCCTTTCTACGCTTATTTTCATTGAAAACGAGTTTTCGGATTTTTTTGACTGAAGTGGTTTCTGCACTCACCGATTCAATGGGGAACATTCATGTGATGTCACGCGGTTTGTTATGCATCAGCTCTTGACTCACGTGCTAATGTTAACCTATACAGCTATCAAAACACGTGCTTATGTTTTCCTACTGCTCAAACCTGTCTGACTGTTTTTTCCCCACAGTGATTTGGAATTGAAGCTCAGGCAGATATGGCGTGAATGTCCCCCATTGTGAAACCAAAAATAAATGATAATTTTGCTCTTTTTACACTTGCAAATGTGCAGATTTAAAGTCAAGCTGCCCTCTGCATCTAATTATAATAAGCTGAGGCTGTCAAAGTTCATGCTGAGACTACAAAACACTAATTGTTATAAAAAATAAATTCAATTTCTTTTTACCCTCTAGAAGGGATACACAATTTAGTTAAAGTGCAATCTTCTTGTCACTGTATAAGATTAAAAAAAAAATTTACTTAAACTTTAATTTCTATAAACTGTTCTAAATTACATTTCTTTAGCAGATGACTATACATGACTGATCCATATTCAAATTTTAAAATATAGAATAATTACAAAATTTATAACCATTCTGTGTGTTGGAGGAAAACTTGTGAAATCCAAGAAAATGAACTTTTATGTTAATTACGTAATGGCGAAATAGCCGCCAGCCCGCCAATAGACTCTCAAGCTGATTGTCTTATCAGGTTTTGTAATTAGATTTTGATGGTTAGCTCTGAATAAAAGTTACATTCAATTTTTAAACTGTTGTTTGCATTCATAGCAACTTGACAGTAAGGTGACAGGTTTATTTTTACCTTTGTTCTATTTGAAGGTTAAGTATGAGAATAAAGAAAATATGATTAATACATAATACTAGCTCCAATTATTTTTATTCAAATTAACTAGTTTGTACCCACTTATAAATCACTAGAATTACTAATAAGACTGCTTAAAAAGCACGCAAATAATATGTTTGCACAAGAATAATTTTTTTAATCACTCTGTAAATTATTATAGAACAACACTTTTGTATTAAAATATTATTTGCCTCTAAATTTAGTTTTTTAAACAGTCATAGAAATTCGACAATTTTAAAAAATTTATGGTAACAAGCCTACTTTGCATTTAAAAAAGAGCCTGTCACTATCTCATTAACTAAATATTTGGTTAATCCCAAAACACAACCAACCTGCTTAGATTCCACGATATACAGCTATTCGGATATTTACAAGGGATCTCATGGTGCAATGCCCATTGGCTAAGGTTCATGACATCAGGGGCCTCGTAAATCCTGACAACGCCATCTGCTGAGCAGGTTGCCAACTGCAAGCCAAGATGCCTTGGTGCAAATTTGACATCAGTTACTGGGGTTCTACTGTCAACTAGGCTGATTTTCTTCACCCATTGGGATTGGGATTTTTCTCCAATTGATCCTTCTGGACCTAGTATTATTAGATAAAAAAAATAGGTTTTATACTTATCGATGACACATTACAATTATATTTAACTTATATATAAAAACGATGACTCTGAATACCAGTAAAACTTTTTAAATGAAAACACTACCTTTAATTTATTAAAATTTGTTTTTCATGTAGCTTAAATTTTCCTTAATAAATTATTCGGCAGTATGGCCTTCACTTGCCTTATATGTTGTTTATTTAGATAAACTTAGGCAGGAAGTTGGTTTTCGTTTAACAAATTTATACAATTATCTTGCTTTTACCTTGCATTATTCAATAAATCTTTTGTTTTTGTTAACTTGTTTGACCTATTTTGTTGCCCTCCACCTTGGGTCTAATCTGCCAGGGGCGGGAAAACTGCAGTTACCACAACAATAGGTTAGACCATTTTTGCATTGAAATAATTAGTTTTTGCACAGTTTTACTATAGTAATTGAGCAAATGAGTTTTTGCAACAATGGTCCATGTCATTCGTCATACTATTACAGTTTACCTACAGTAGTTATAGGATTCCATTCAACATAAAATAGCAGTCTTTAGAGTGCCACATGCAGTATGATTTAAAGAAGTGTTTTTTTAGTTTATACATGATTTTACTAGTTCTAATTTCGAGGCCTAGTTGCATTGTACTGCTATGTTGCAGGTCATGGGTTAAAATCCCCTATTAAAGAAGGTTCCCTCAGTCTGTTGTCATTAAGTGGGTTGACAAAATGAGTATCAAGCATGATTGGGAAGTAAACACTTTAAAATCTGTGTGAGGAACAGGAGCATATGCTTCACGCCTCAGAGCTCTTGGTTAGGAGTGCTAAATAGGCACATCGGGCATTGGCCCATTATGGACTGATCCACCAGCGAATTTAGTTTAATTTTAGTTGTTAAAATTTTTATTTGTTTAGCCTTGCTTGTTTTTTTAACAATGTACAAGAGCAATGTATAAGCATGATATATGGGTGAAGGCTAATAAAAAACTTTAATTTAACTTTAAGCAGCGAGACTTATATGAAGAGTAGTGTACACGGGATAAACCGCTTGATTTCTTTAGAGTCTTTCTGTAATTGTCTCTGCTTGGCAGACATTTGCGACCGGAAACCGGTTTTTCTTTAGGTTCTTCATTCGCGTTACAAATGAGTAACTCATTCCACTAAACTCTGGCGTGAATCAGGATCAGCTTCTCTACACGGTTCTTCCCGAGTACTCTTCATATAAGATTCAATTTTTTTTTTATTTCTTTTTCATCAAATTAGTTTTACAAATAAGATCAGTTGTGTACTTTGATAAAACAATCTGCAATTTCAGTCTTTTGGAACATTTTGGTAAACTTGGTATCATAAACAAACTAATCAGCATGGCAAAGGATTGTAAAAAAAAAAGACTTGCCTAGCTCTTCCCAAACCGTTACAGTCCTATCAAAGGAGCAAGTAGCAATCACTTGTCCAAACTCTGGATGAGCCCAGGTGACTTTCCAAACTGAGCCGCAATGGGTCTGAAAAAAATAATAAAAAATCTTTAAGATCTACACTCCTTGCCAACCTAAGTTGGGTAAATAGAAATATGCTATGGAGAAGGTCTTTCCGCGAATGTAAAGAGTTTCATAAATTATTTAAAAATTTATCCAGAAAACATGTTTAGAACATTAATTTCGTTTAAGATCCGACAGATCTCAATATTATTTGAGAAAATTTAGCGATCTTATTAGAATAAAAAGTGTATTTTGGTTAAATTGTATTCAGATCACTTTGCATGTAAATACTACCTTACAAGAGTTTCCAACTAACGAACCAACCGCGCTATTCCCTCTGCCTTTTCACTCTTTGTTTTTACCCAAGTTAGGTTGGCAAAGAGTGCAGTATCTTAAATAAAAACATTAACTATATGGTGGTTTTCAAGCGAGTAGGACAAGGCATGAATATTCATATTGCTTGAGTACATGCGAAGAATGTGCTTGTTAAATCAGTGGGTCTGAAAATCCTGTGCGTGTTTATTGAGCAGTACCATGGATTCAGGTTGTCTGAAGAAAAATGCCCTTTCTCTCCAGAGACATGCCTAAATTGAGGAGATGGTGCCCTCTTACAGTAGAAGTCAGACATCCACCTACTCACAGATACTAAAGCATTGTGCTAACTATTTGAACACCTTGGTCGTCATTTACTTGAACCCTGGGAGCTTCAAGACATTCCAATTCGGTCCTTGCTGAATTTTGCTTCAGCTACAGGCCTCTTTTCATAAAGTGGCAGGGATTTATCCAGGGGATAGTACAATAGACCTCTGGTCGCAGTGCTTGGCTCATTTAGCCCCCCTACAAATGTCACAAGTCATTGTGCTAACTGATGCTACTGTACCCCTCTTGCCTTCTATCAGAACCAAGCCAGACTATAGCAAGAAGGCACACAACAACAATTGTTTAACATTGATTAGCACACATCTATAGACCTAACACATCTAGAAACCTAAAGATGAAGTTGCTTAATATTTATTAAAGTTTGGTAACATGCAAAAAGATAAATTAAAGAAATAGGTAAAATCGTAGCCGCTACCCAGCCAGCAAATTTCAATAAACAATTTTATCCGGTGACAACATTCACTGAACAAACATACTCAAAAGAAGGGTTAAGTTAAACTAACATTGCAAGCAGATTTCAGAAGCAGATTGAGATCAGTTTTAGTTAACAAAAAAAGTAGGATTTGACCAAGAATTGTTATATTATATACTGTGGGTGTGAAAAACAACCTTGCATTAAAATATACAAGAAAACTTTTGAGAAAGAAATTGATTCAATGTTACCTTCCAAGATGCAGTGCAATGCCACTGCTTGTCTTCATCTTTATCCCACACCTGCAAATGAGATAAAAGAAGTATTTTTACTTCATATACATACTGGTTATTCAACAAGTACAAATTGAACTTGAATTAATCTATACTCTTAATTATAAAACTGTCATTTACAGTTAAAGAAGGTATTTTAACAATAAAACGGTAGGCTCAAAATTTTCAGTCTACAAGTAAAACTAAGAAATATCATTAAAAAAGCTATTGAATAAGAACATAAAGTTGATGACAAATAAAAAAAATGTTATCTTTACTGCGCTTCAATAGAAGAAAACAAATTACAGTTTGACACTTTACTTGAAAACATAATATAAAACTTCTGGCGAAAACAAACGTTCCCTAATAAAGAACTAAATTTTACAGTTCGTTTTTCATATAACCTCAGTTTGACAATGCTACACCAAAAAAACATATCGAAAACTTTTATCCTGTAAAGTATTTGAGTTTATTTGCTTAAATTAAGACCCTGTTATCAAAGTTGACAGATTACTTTAACAGTTTGGTCGCTGGAGCAAGTCGCTAGTCTTTCGCCATAAAAGTCATATGCGACATCATGAATAAGGTCTTTATGGTCAGCTTGAATGCTTCGGGATGCAAACATTATCTAGCTCCAATTTCACACAGAATTATACGATATTTTACGATTTACAATTCTTTTAAGTTAAACGAAATTGAACCGGAATTTCGGAAAATTTCTGTTTACATAGAATCCAAAACTGAACCGGTTGACAGTTAACAACCAAAATTATGAATGCATTTAAACAAAAGATTTAAACACTATTTCAAAAAAATATATGATTTTAACCTTTTGTAGTTAAAAAATGAAGAATAATTAAGGGACTTTCTTCAGCATTTATGATAAAAATTCGTATTTTTTTCATACTTTTTTCCACTTTTTCAGCATTTTAATAAGTTCATTTAACCCTTACAAAGCTTAACTGCTAACCGTAACATTGGGTCATCTCCAAAAATAAACAAAAACACATCAGTCCATGGATGTGTGATGTCCACTTAAATTTTCCTTTATTATTCATTAAAAAAATCGCTCAATTTCTGAAATAGATTTCAACCATGCCGGGTCTTCAGAAAGACAGTATCTTCTCCAGATACTGCTACCCCGTCACCTTCGCCTTTATGGGAGCCATAACCCCTGCCATCAACAATTACGCTTACCGCAGACCGTATCATGCTGGCATCCAGCGACACATCGCCCTAGGAGTGGCCGGGTGGCTCTTCGGTATGTACGCCGAGAGCTACATGCAGAAGAAATGGGCACACAGAGACGCCGTCATCAAGCACTACATAGAACTGCACCCTGAAGACTTCGTGGACGAGAGGCGAAAGTACAAGGAGGTCTTCGAACCATGGCAGCCAGTGCGATAAACGATTGATCATAATGATGTTAAAATATTGCAATTTGTTTCTTTGAAGTTTTGTTAGAACTGGTAATCTTCATTTATTGAGTATCTTTATTGCTAATGGTTATGATTTCAATGTAGAATAAAAGTATAGTTATAATAGGAAACTATTGTTATTTATTTTGGTTGTAGTGCTGATTTAATTTTTCCTTATGTAGCAGAGTAAGGGTATTGCTGAAGTTAATGGCACTTGCCTTGCATGTGAGTGGCCCAAAGTTAGGGCCTGGGTATTGCCAAAACACCTGCTGACCTATAAATAGGCCAAAAAGTCAAATGTAACCACATACAAAAAAAGTGCTCATCAAAAAAATTCATAGTTCCAATGCAGCTTAGGATTATCTCCCTTAATAATTGCGTTGGATTCCTACTCGGTTGTGGGCTTTTCACTTGCCTGGTTTTAAATTTCAATGCTAATAGCCCTTGTGTAGCTAGCTACTAAGATTATATCTCAACTTACTCTAGGCTACTCATGGAAGTGACGTGGTCAATATAATGGTAAAAGTTTAAGGTTTGACGCCAATAACTAAAATGTACTATTCAAGATAGTTTGAAAGCTAAAATCGTAATATTTTGAGCCTCGAGTTCAACCTCTAAAAAAAATGGCATGAAACAATCATCTTAAACCACTGTTAAATTCAGTCAGTGGAATATAATTGGACATCCTTATTTTTATGAAACTGAATTATTTTATTGGAAATTTAAAATGATTTTCATTATAATCATCAAATAAAATAACATGTGGAAGAGGTTTAGAAATTAGAAGTTAACTTACTATTCACATAATGTTCCAATTCTTAACTAGGTTCTTGTTTGCGGTCGAACCTATCTTTTGCAAACTTGTTCTCAACAAACCTCGCATCTCAATATTTTTTTTTAATATGACTTTCCAAGCTACAATTAGTGTAATTGTATATATTTATCTCAAAAATATTATGTTTTAAACTTCTTTATTCCAAATTCAAACCGAGCCTACTCTCATAACTAAAAGTACACCAATTAAAAAATATTAACATACCAAACCAATGATAATAATAAGTTTTTGACATTGGCAACTAAATACATTATTGTATTAATTAAAACTTTGTAAGATTTGATGTCCAAAGTGTTTACTTCATTTCACTTTAATTGGAAAGTTACTCTTAAAAAGTAACTCTGTTGCAGTTATTAATCAGTTACTTTTCAAAATTTCAAGTTATTAGAAAAAATTTAATTTAGTAATCATACCATTTAAAGAGAGAACAAAGTCAAAAGAAAAAGGGACAATCTGGAAATAAGTAGAAATATTTAACGGTGTTTAAAGTTAAATTTAAGCCAGAAATCAAACCGTCAAAAGAAATAAAAATTTTTATTACTGCTAAGAGTAAGTTACAGTTATTTTCTGAAAAATCTAATGTTACATAAAATAAGTAGCTATTGCAAATAACATGTTACTCCAATCCCCGACTTTAACTTTAGAAATGTGAAAATAAATGAATTAAATTAACATCTGCTTCACAGGAAAGCATACCTATTACTTATAATTCCACTAGAAATAAAGGAAAGTTGGACATCCAAAAATGTTTTACTGTTAAGATTTCAGTTAAGACTATATAACAGGAAGGAGTTTAGTGCCGTAGCTTGGCCACCTAAGGAGCACACAACCTTACATCTTGAAGTTGAATTCAAATGTGCCTCTATTTTTAATGGTTGTGAAAAGAGTGGATTCATAAGTCGAAAACAAATTCTGATGCAACTGCAATTTCTCTGGGAAAGAATGAATGTATTGATGCCTATTAAACATGGGAACTGTTCAATGGTTCGGCAAGACATTAATTGAGAGTTATTAAGAAAGAACTGAATATCAGAATATTATAGAGATTTCTGTGGTTTCCTTTATAGAGATTTGTATGATATATCACAATATATATTAACACAAATGCACACATTTTAAATGCAATGATATGAAACCAAACATGTAAAAACAAAAATAACTTTATTTTAACTTTAATGTACATAAAATAGTTTTTATATATGGCAGGATTTTTCAGCTGTTTAAAAGTATAACTCATAAAAAATTTGTTAAAACTGTAATGATTCAGATATAAAATGACTAGAGCAAATATGTTGAAAAGTAATGCACAAATATTTTCATTAACTGATAAATAAATTTAATAAAACATTTTATAACAATCAAAAACAAGAATCCAGGTATAAATAGCTTGCTGTAAATATCTATGAATATATTTTTTACACTCAATCGTATCCAATTATTTAATTCATAAAAGAATTTATATTTCAAGATATGATAATACAAAATAATGCTTATTGCAGTAATACATTCAAATCCAACTAAATACATATACTATATTCAAAACAGGCTTTTAATAACAATAAAAGACTATATTAGATTTTAAATAAATTGTGCAAAATAATCAAAATATACGCATACAAATGGCAAGTAACATTCTACGCAACAATCATTATTTTCGAAAATAGTGTAAAAACATTTTCAAGTTCATTATGAAACATAAGTATAGTAAATTATTTATAAAATCTTGTGACTTCTAATTTTGTCTTGAAGTGTTTTTATTCTGGCCATCCATTCATCGTACTCTGTTTCTGGATCAGGTTCTTTTGAAATAGGAAAAAAATTAAGTAGTGATAAAAATTTTATTATATATAAATATCATAAATAATATAATTCTTTTATATTGCAGTTCTTTTATGATATAAATATCATATCATAAAAGAAGAACTGCAATACAAAAGTCAAGTACATTCAAATTAATCAAAAAATGTTATATTTTTTTATTGTTAAAGTAATTTACTTCTGCTAACTACAACAGGCATGAAAGTGCAAACTAACCAAAAGGGCTGAACACTGCTTTTTTTTTTTTTTTTTTTTTTTTTGCACTATCCGCTTAACCAGGTGCAAACCAATAAGAAATATAATTATATTAGTTCCTATAAAATGCCTACATAGAAAAAATGCTTGAATAATGTAATTTAATTAGCATTTAAGAGGTTACATCATCCCATAACGTTGCAAACAGCATTTGATTTAAGGGAGGAGGAATGCATAGCAATAACTACTACACAAATCGATCCTTGTGTAGCAGTTGATTAATTTTGTTTAGCAGCATAGCATACAATAAACATTTATAGGATAAAACTACTTCAACCTTGTAATTCCCTGTGATTTGACATATGATAAAAAAAAATGTGATATTCATTGTATTAAAGTCTACAAACGTTTAATGCACATCTATCTGATCAAGACACTTTTTACCTTCAAAAACCTAATATGAAATATAAGGTAATGGAAGTATGTATTGCGATGGGGTCGAAAATCTGAAACAAAGATTTTGTATTTTCTACGTATTTTACGCTTTTTGTTTCTACTGGTTTTTTTTTATATAGTTTCATCTGTCAGACTGTCCATCTGAAACCACTCTACAGCTCAAACTTAAAGAGCCGCAGACTTCAAATTTGGTGCACCAGTTCCTTATACCCGTTGTCATAATAAGGCATTTAAGAAAACTATGCATGTGCAAGGGTTTGCTGCCATATAAGTATAACTTTATTAATGAATTTAATGATATTGATGAAAAATAAAAGGATATACACACTTTAAATTTAGTTGAAGAATTTTTAGTACCTTGTTGGACATCATAATATACGAGAAAATCACACGCATGTAAATGGTAGCTACCATTGGGTTTTTTCATTATTTAAATTATCTTTTAGGATATAGAAGGTAGGGTTTCTTTAAATGTGCAGTGATTTATAAAGGGATAATTGAAAGTCATGTCATGTTTCACACCACTAGTTTCCTTTTTGAAAATAAAATCTAGGCATAAAAGGCCTTTATGTCCACTCTCACTTAACTATAATTTGCACAGACAAAGATCAAAAAACGTAAATGCAAATAAATGAAGGACAAAACTCACATTCTCCAAAGTATAACTAAGATAAGTAAGAACTACAAAGTATAACCAAGGTCTGGCCTCTTCATTTGGTACTTGGTCCAATTGAATTTACCATTATCAAAAGTCACAAATGAAGGGGCCAGTATCTAGATCTTAGTATTTAATTGACGAATGTAAGTTGTGCAACTACACCCTTCTAATAGAAAGACCCTCTTATTTGACATAGAGGATTATTAAAGAAAAATTGTATTAAAAAAATTATTTATGAGTTAAATTATTAATTATTAATAAAGATTTTTAGATCCGTACCAAACTTAAGAAATGGCATGGGTGATTGTGTGCCAAAACCAGAAGATGCAAGAGATGGTGATGCGTCAGAAATTGAAATGTTGCGGTTTCTCTCCTGAAAAGAATACATTTTATAAAAATGTACTATGAAAAACACAAAAGTTAATTATTTTGTTTTAATTTGTCGATATAACAAAAAAAATGTAATGTTTTAATTATGAAAAACAAAGAATCCTCATTAATGGGAATGTTTCACTTCTTAAATGACAGCAGTTTTGCAGGAGTGAAAATAAGGTCTTGATTGGCTAATCATAAGGTGGGAAGACCTTGCATGTCAAACAACTAACCACTGAAATCACCAACGAAATCCAGAAATGAAGGCAGGAATGGTTAACAAAACATGAAACAAGCCAATTGACTATTGTATGGTTCCAAAAATTGTTTGAAAATTTAGATTTAAAATTTCTTGAATGTATATTTATGTACGCATATGGTTGTATGTTTATACTTGCACACATAGTATTACACACATAGTTATTAATACCTCTGGGGGTGCCAGATCAGGGGGTTATCGGCCTTTGATCTGGATCAAAATTCCGATATGTGAGTGAGAATGGATGTGTGAAAGGGGCCTTCCTGTAAAACGGATGTGTCATGCTGACGGGCAACAGTCGGACTTCCTCCCTTGTGGCGCTCAATAAAAATGGAAGCCACCCTCTTCGCCTTAAATCGGGTAGTAATCTACTCAGGGCTCGGTTACCGAATGGCATTAGAAACAACAACACAACACATAGTTCAATAACTAACATTAAAAAACATACCAGTGGTAAAAATTCTTGTTGATCAGATGCACTTAATAACTGTTGCTGCTGTTTCCAGGATCGAGCTTGCTCCCTTAAAACCAAGTTGCGGGCTCTACTCAATGGATCGTCAGGCACACTAAAAGCAAAATTAACATTCTTTGTCAATTGCTATTTAAAGACTTATTTTTGAACACGAAATTTTCTATAACTAAAAATGTTTAAGGATGGTTTAAAACTCTTTCGATCCCAGTGATGCCATTTGGTATCATCATGTTTCTGATCATAATTTTAAAAAATAATAGGGCTGACATCAATAAAAAATAATTGCCAATCCAAAAAAATTTGAAGAATCGAATGAGGTGCTTTTTGAAATCATAAATGGCTATAGACGATCAGAAAAAAATTATAAAATGATTATTGCAAATTGTCATTGGGACTGAAAGGGTTACCCTCTGAGGGATACAAACGTGTGAACCTGTCACCTAACTGTCAGGTTTTCCAGCAACACATAAAATTTAGTTTTAAAATATTTAATTTTTTTGTTTTACTAAATTTTAAATATGGAGGAATCATTTACTTATTTTTTAATAATCTGCTACATAAATATTATTTTTAAAAATTAAATTTTTAGTTCAAAATTGAAAATTTTATCTCATGCATTGAAAACAAGTTTACACTTTAGCTAATTTGTTTAAATGATTCCAAAATATTTATTTCTTTTGGTGTGGGGACAATACATGTTTACTAAATTAAATTATTAATAAAGTAGGATAAAATAAGTAAATGCAAATATGTTACCCTGTAAAAGAGTTAGAGTTCAAAGCTCGATTAAAGTTAAACACTTCGGAGCTGCTCATAACATTTCTTAATTGGCTTGTGTCTGAAATAAAAAACAAAAATAAGAATCAAATTATTGCAATGTAAGTTTATGTAAAATAAAATTTAAAATGTACGATAAGTTTAAATAAAATAAAATTTAAAATGTAGGATAAGTTTAAACAAAATAAAATTTAAAAAGTTTAATTGTGTAATCCAGCAATCGGTACATATGGCACAGAAATTCAAAAACTAGTAAAAAACGTTATTACTAGTTAAATTCGGAGAGTTTACAGGTCTATTACTACAAGCTATGCAATAATTTGTAAAGAAAAACAAATCTTACTATGTGATCTCTCTTTCCAATCCCCACTCTCCAACTTATGCTTGAGCTCCGTCACACGATGCTTCTCCTGAAGTTGCCGAAACTGGGTATAGAAACTCTCCAGAGGACTAGAATAACTATTGGCAGGGTAACTGAACCCAGATATCACAGCGTTGCCAACAGATGGCGCAAAACTTGTGCTTAAAATGTCGTTCAGGCGGAATATTGAGCTCTTGACATCTTCCATCACTTCACATGAGCTGGGGTCTCCTTTGACACAGTTGCACCTGTAGGGTTCATACTCTATTTTTAACAGTGAAATTCAGGAGTTTTAAGTGGGATTGTCATTCCCATAGGGCTACAGTCATAGCCAACCTAAGTTAGGTAAATAGAAATATGCTATGGAGAAGATCCTGCCGCACATGTAAAGAGTTCCATAAATTATTTGTGAATCGATCCAGAAAACATGTTTAAAACATTAATTTTCGTTTGAGGTCTGACAGATTTGAATATTATTTGAGAACGTTTAGCAATTTTATCAGAATGAAAAGTGTATTTTGGTTAAATTGTATTCAGATCAATTTGTATGTAAATATTACCTTACAAGAGTTTCCAACTAATGGACCAATCATGCTTGCTTTTCCCTCTGCATTTTTAATCTTTGTTTTTACTCAAGTTATGCTGGCAAGGAGTGAAATGCATTAGTTTTGGAATCACAACTTCTGCTAAAGTATTGCTTTGCCATGGTTCCCAATTTTCCCCCAAGTATGGAAATCTGCATAACATCAAAATGAAATAAATTTGAAATGAAAATTTCGTATAATTACATAATTATGAAGTTTTGAAAATTTAAAAATATACTGCAGATGGCGACACTATTTTAAAACTTTATCAATTAATAATTGAATAACCGGGTGTTATTTTCATTTCAGTTTTGTTTTAAATTGATGTTATGATAATTCCTACACCTGGTGAAAATGGGATAACATGGTAAAGCAAATCTTTTGCAAAATTGTGATTTCAAAAATAATGCATTAGCTCTATGGGACTGACAGTAGTAATAATAAGTACGTTTGTGTTGTTTATCTCCTGATTTAATCATATTGCACTCCTAAAACAACTCCTTAAAAGGTAAGGAGTTAAGAAAAAAGTACTTATTGGGACAATATGTGTATTATGAAAATAAAAGTGAAACAAAAAAAAATCTAAGATCCACAAATAAAGCAATGCCCTGGAAAATCGAAAACGTTAATATCAAATAACTCACCCAGGGGCAACAATTAAAAAAATTTGAACTTTAAGACATGCAAAATCTAAAAAATAATTAACAATTGATAATTTGCTAAACTAAAATAAATGCAAAACCTTAAATTTTTTAAAACTTGGATCCTTCAAATACACTGAAAACTATGTTGTATTATAAATAGATAATTTTTCAGGAAACCATACTTTAAATAAGGATCTCCCATATAAATTTCAGGAATTATAAAAGCCTTTAGACAAAAAAAAATTTTAATGCAGGAGTTTTTCGGGAGGAGTACATACCCGGACCTATTTCGACCCAATTGTGAAGTCGAAAATGTCAAAGGAATTGTAGCGTGCCTTCCTTGGTTTTGTTCCGATGGGTAAGAATGAAGATTGTTCATTGAAGGAATGTTGTCATTGAAAGTATCTGGGACAGGGAGTTTTTTGTTGTCTAAAGATCTATAAAAAGGAATAAATTATATTTATTGTAATAACAAAATTGATGAACATGTAACATATTACAGATTTGTTTTTCAAAAAAATAATTTCAAAAAATATTTTCTTTGATAAAGAAAAACATTAATGATAGATTACTGTATGGACTTCAACAAAAACAACTAGATAAAACTTTGTTATCAACAGCTATATTTTTTATACATCAAATTTAGTTATAAATAATATTTTTCTTCATACAGGAACTTAACTATGTAATCGAGGAAAGTTCTTCAATGAAAAAAGAACAGTTCAAAATTGTAGCACAATGAACATTTTAAAGCTCACAAAACAAGACGTCAAAGATTTTTTTCAATAGCAGTTAAAGAAATATTATGCTCAATTAATATAAGTAAAGTTTCAAATTCAGCTTTGAAATTAAAAAAATAACACTTTGCTTTGCAGAAAAAGCCTCACAGTTCAAAATTGTAACATCCCATTAACGGGAACTTTCTAAGTTCTAAAACAAGACAAGAATTTTTTTAATAGCAGTTAAAGAAAATCATTTGCAAGCTCAATTAATATAGTATGGTTTAAAATGAAGCTTTCAATAACTAAAATATAATATTTTCCTCAAATACGGAAATTAGATTACCCAAGTTTTTCCTCAATTGATTTAAATCTTGTTTCCAGTTTATTGCTAACATCCACCATGGCTCTTTCCAAAACTTTACTCACAAAAACATCCAAATTTTCACTATCAACGCTTTTCAGAGCATTATTTTTATCTAAACCATTGTTGATGTTAGTAGCATCATCATGAACTTTGTCTGTTGTAACTTTTTGTATCAAATCAACTTGACAAGAAAAATCTGATGCTATGGTTTTTAGTTCATAAGTTTGAGAGAATTTCTCTTCTAAAGGAATTTTGATTTCTGAAACTTGACAAGATATATCTCTCAATTCCAAATGTGTCTGGATAGCTTGAGTCACAACAGAGTACGGAACTGAAGTATTGACTGCCCGATTTTGTGTATCAGGTTTCTTACTCGTTGGAACATCCATGTTTCTTTCCTTCAGTAAATTTGATTTGTCATTCTTGATATTTTCTTTCAGAATGCTTAGTTCAGAAATTAAGGTAGACTTCTCCGTTCTCAAGAGATCTAGGTCGTTTTCGGTTCGGTCGATTTCCTCTTGGACTTCTTCATAGGATGCTTGAGCTGTGGATGTTTTTTCTTCTAATCTGAGCAAGTTTTGTCTTTCTTCTGCGATCTTTGTCTGTAAATTGTTCAGTTCCCTTGATAGTTTTTCACGCTCTTCTTGTAATTTTTTCAATGCATCTCCTGTGTCTTGTGCTTGACCATTTGTATTTCCTTGCAGCTGTGAAGAATATCAAGTTGAGAAGAGTGTTTCAATAATTACAAAAAGACACATAAATCAAGCATAATATATCTGATTAATTAAAAAATTTGTTTGACCAAATCTTAAAGAGAGGTACTACAATTTAACTACATGAATAAAAAGAAAACTAAGGGCTAAAATTTATATTAAGGAATAGTTTTTTAAACGAGCTTGTCATGGGTGAACTCATGTGCGCCAGAAAATGAATCCAATTTTCTTCAATTAAATAGGGATATGAGACATCTTTCTGCTTCAATTAAGCTCAATGTCATAAACACAGCTATCGTACTAAAATCTTAAATAAAGTATGTGTCTGCATTTGAATTTAACTTCCATTACTCCATAAATACAAACTTCTTCACAATGAATTACCTTTAATTCACCAATATACTATTTGCTGCTTATACTTGTGGTTCAACAAAAAAAAAATATGAAAAGACAAATTTCAGAGCCACTGTGAACAGTGAGAATTGCATTGGTGATAGAATGTTTCATAATTTTTAAATAGCATAATAAAGGAATAACAAAAAATACATTTTGATTAACTTCATTTTCTTCTTTTGAAAATGTTTCCTGCAAAGCTTTTAATTTTTCCCTATGGGCATTTTCTATCATAGCCATTTCAGCAGCATGCGATTCTTTGATCTCCTCAAGGGTGGTTTTCTGGAGAGAAGTTAATTTCTCGATTTCAGTTTCTAAATCCTTATCCAATTGTTCTTTTCTTGTTTTAATGCTTTCCAAATTCTAAAATAAACAGAAATACAATTACCCCCACACATTTATTTTAAACTTAAGATAAACAAAATATTACAGTGGTTCAAGTAATAAATGTAACTACTTAATAAATGGTATTTAAATTTATTGGATATCATCATACTCTTAACCTCCTTACTCCTGAAATAATTCCTATGCAAGTATTCTTTACATAAACATACTTTTCAGTAAATTATATACTTTCAGCTGCTTTGGTATTGGTATATTTGAAAAACTTGAACATTATAGTTTTACATTAAAGTTAAAATTAAGATAAATTGTAAGCAGAAGTTTTGAAGTGAATTCTACAAAGATCCATGTATATGTACCTCTAGAGCGAAAAGGTTAAGAGTTATGAGTATTGTTAAAACTCAGAGATACAACAGTTTATAGAAGGCAAATTCCTGCTGCATTAATTTCTAATTATAGAGAGACTGGGGACAATGGGTTGCATTACAACAGACGCTTTAGTAAGTTGGTCCGACTGATGCTAAGTCCCCATTATTTAGTAATCAAGTAAACTTGGTCCTCATTATATCAATGCTTTAAAGTCATTAGATTGAGTTAACACTATCCAATAACTTAATGAAAAATCTCAATGATACTTCATCAAAATAAGCCTGGTCACTGTATTACATCTATTTGATGCATTATTAATAATATCCCTGTGTAACACCGAACATATAAAGCTAGTTAATATGAACTATGTGATAGGCTACAATATTATATGAAATAAAATCATGTACAAAATTGTGCACCTCTAATTCTATTTTGTTAATTTCTTTCTTCATAGTTTCATTTAAGCTTTCTAGCCTTTTCTTCAGTTCTTGTTCTTCCTCTGCATACTTTTGCTCATTGGTTTTCTTAATGTCATCGAGGGTTACTTGGCAAGAACTTTTCTCATGTTCAATGTCCTTCTCAAGATCACTCTTAACCTTTGAGATTTTTTCTGAATTTTCCTTCCTTAAGTAAGATAATAAATAAACTATTTATTATTATCGCATTAATTAATTAAAGACTGCAATAATTAAGACATTATAAAGAGTAACATTATAAACAAAGTTGAATATAAGGTGCAGTAAATCATGTTAAATATGTGTACTCATATTTTTAATTAAAGCTATAAATTGACATCTATTGAAAAATTGTAATGATCTATTTGTAGTAGTTTAATTTTTTCTCCTTCATTCAATAATTTTTTAAACAGTGCATAAATTTCAAATTTGGCAACTTTGTATCATTTGGCGAATAAAACAAATTTTAACTGTGAAAACACATTTCTTTTTATTCTTTTTCCTTAAGAAGGCATTTTTTACATCATATAAACGTATATAATGCATTTTTAGTGTTATAATGGGGATTTAATTAAAAATTGCTGTTTTAGTAAGATACTACAACATTAAGGTTTATGGGCAATTCAAAGACTGGTGTTTATGGCGTTATAAATAAGCTGTCACTGTAAAAGAGGTCATACAACCAAGCTTTACAGCATTAACATAATATTGCCACAAAAGAATATGCAATAAATAAAATATAATTTGCGAATCTCTGAGAGAAACAGACATATAAACCTGTTACCTGACAGTCAGGTTTTCCAACAACACATAAAATTTTTAAAAATATATAAATTTTAAAATTTTAGTGAATTTTAAATTTTAAATTATGGAAGAGTTAAAAGTAATCATCTGATACAGAAATCCAATAAAAAAAAAATTTAAAAAGAAATTCAAATTCCAGTTTAAAATATACATTTTAACCTTAAATGAAAACAAGTTTACACTTCAGCTAATTTGCATATGCCTCAGAGGGTTTAAAAAAATACTAACCTCAAAAATAACTGTTCCTCTTCAAGCTTCTTATTACTCGCCGCAACCATTTTATCATATTTAGCCTTTTCATCTTTCACCAGCTCTTCCTGCATTGCAGCCCACTCGTTCTGGATGGTCTCAAACCGCAGCCTCTGTTCTTCGTTCAAGGCAGCAATTCTAGAGTCTACTTCCTCGTCAGTTGCATATTGATCATATTTGCTGCTCAGTGAGCTGAGTTTTTTGGGTTTGCCAGACTTTAAACCTGTTTTCTTCTTTGGCTGCTGTTGTTGAAGTGGTTTTCTACAGAACAGAGAATTAAAGAGCTTGGTGAAAAGAAAGTGAAAACGAGAAAAGGAGCTTTAAAGTTTTTTGTTGGCACATACAAGAGGTAAAAATTGGGTTCCCACTCTCATTTCAAAATAAAAATCAAGAAGGTTTTAAGGACTTTTCAAGGACTCCAAAAAAAATTTCAAGGACCCTTTATTGATTGATTACTATACCTATTAAATCAAACAAACATTAAAATAAAATATCGATTAAACTATCGCAGACGCCAGGTCTTATGGCAACTATATCAGAGGAAAACATATAAGTATTTGGCAAAAATATAAGTGTTTATATGTAAGCAACGTTTTGTATCGAATGCTGAAGTGCTATATGCGTGATTTAGAGCCAACTTTAGCAATGTTTTGATAAATGACTTCTTGAAACTTGATGGTAGCGAACTGAAAACAAATCAAGAACTTTTCAATTATTGTTTGTGAAAATCAAGGAGTACCAAGGGGTACTTTTTATCAAAAATCAAAATCAATGACTTTTCAACGATTTTTGGTAAAAATCAAGGAGTATTAAAGGGTCCTTGAAATTGAAAATAAAAATCAAGGACTTCTTAAGGACCCGTGGGAACCCTGTAAAAAATAATTAACTTAAAGTTTATGATAAGGGAGAATTAAGTAATCTTTAAAGAAGGGAATAGCATGTTCATTGACACAATAATCTCAATTTTTACAAAACTCGATTTTTTTCAGTAAGCTCTTTACTTATAATACACAATTAATATACATACACACAATTTATATAACACAATTTTTGCATAATTCAAGGAACCACAATGTTTATGAAATTATAAACGAGTAAGGTTACAAACAAGGTTGAATATTAAGCGTAGAAAATAATGTAAAATATATCTTATGCAAATTATAATGAAAAATTTATATTAATTATTATCGTATTAATGATAAAAGTTATAAAATGGACAATGATTGAATAAATTTGTACGTTTCAAATCTTTTGGTGAATAAAATTTAAATAGTGAAAAAATATTTTTAAAAATTTTCTTTAAAAGAGGCATTTGGGATAGCACATAAGCATACATTATTAGAGTTATAACAAAGGTTTTAAAATAAACTTTTTGTTACAAGCAAAATATTAAATCACTTAAGTCTACAGACAAATCAAAGGACCAGGCACTTACAGCATTATGAACCAATTGTGGATGATAGTGAGGTCGTTTGTAACCCAAGTTTGACTGTATTTGGGTAAACTCAAAAGATTATTTATGCTCTGTGGTCTAAGTTATACAAAATATATTAAACCAACATCTCACAATTGAAAAAAAAATAAAGTATACATATATAATCTTGTTTAAAACTTACAAAAAAGGACTCTGAGTTGATTTCCTAAGGCTCAGCGAAGGAGGTTGGTCTTCTTTCAACGATTCTAAGTGGTAACTTTTCTTTGAGCTGTCCAATCTGGGAGGCAACTTTGTACCAAGTTGAACAAGGGAGTTCATATCTAGAGCCTTAAAAATTTAAAAAGCATTTACCTTTACAATGTAATTGCATTATGACAAATGAATCAATTTTTTCAAAACCCCCATGAGTTCACGAAATAGTTTTCTAGTAATAAAAAAAAATGTTTTAACAACCGTCTTCTCTATGACATGCTATACCTTGTCTATTTACTATACAAGCCTTGAAAAGACATTCGTCCCCCATCCCTTCGCTTGGTTTTCTAAAAAAACAGGGGTAGCTTTTCTAAAACTAGCATGTTTGAGGTTCTGTTATGAGGTTAACAATCCGAACAGTTCAAACCCAAGTAGGGTGGGGGGAAAACATGCTCATACCGTTTTGAAGAAAATCACACGTGTGGGGATAAGGGAGGAAAATGCTTTCGAAGCTCGCATTCTGGATAGACAAGGCATAGATTGGGTTGCTTCCTATGGCTATACAAATCGCTGGATTAACAAGATTTCTTCAAAGAATGTGTGTTTACACAGGATGAATTTATTAACATCGAAAACTCAATTTTGATAAAATTGTGACCGATGGGGTTTCTGAAAAAATTGATTCAAATAACTTATGAGTTAGTATATTAACTGAGATAAATAAAATTTAATCTGTTAAAGTTTAAAAATCTCAAGTAGCTTAATGTAAAAACTTAATGTGATAAAAGTAAAAATTTTACTGACTTCTGGTGAATTATTGGCAGAGTGTCGAGGTGAGAATTGTGAACCAATATCGGAAGGATTCATTTCGTCATAACTTCTATCCATGTCATCTTCAGTTTCCTAAATTATAAGTTTCATAAATACAATCTTATAAAAACTGCATAGTAGTTGAAGAAATAATAGATTAATATCATAAAGCTTTGTTAAATTAATAAAAAGGGTTGACCTGTATGAGTAAGGCGATCGTCATAAATGAAAAGAACAGTAATTGGTCAAAGTTGAAAGTGAAATTAAGTATTACGAGGGTTAAGACTTTGAAAGCAAGGTTAGCATGCTAGCACACTATATTAAACCATGTGGAAAGAAGTGACCCACCAAACAAATATGACGTTTCGCGTTATAAATACTATAATATTCCAAATTTAAATATCTAGCTATAAGAGCAATTTTAAAAACAATTGGTAGAATAGTTTCACTACTACATTAGTGGATCCTTATTTTTTTTCTATGATGAAATGCAATGGAAAAAATAAACTTCAAATTATTACTTTTTTTAAAAAAACTAGCTTTTTACCGAAAGGTCACTTTTTTGCGCACAGTACAATATTAAAATAGCACAAATAACCGAATTAAACAAGTACAAAATGAACTGCAGAGAAATTCAAATAGGGTAATGCATGATAGGTATATCATTTAACATATATTAAAATGCCCAGCCTTTCATGTGGAAAAGGACAAGGTACAACTGCATTTACAATGGCTACATATTAATACTAAGAGAGCAATTTTGTAAAATATTTAAGGATTTTAGCTATATGATTTTTTTAAGTGTGCAGAAGCAAGTGAGTAAATATATCGTTAAAGAGAGAGAGGTTTGTTTATGAAAAAAAAAAGAATAAATACCTCATATGAATATTTGGAACCATCATCAGAGTAATCACTTTTATTTAAATCATCTGGTGGCAGAGTCTAAATCATTAAAAAATACATAATTATAAAAAAAAATTGTTTTAAAAAATACTATAATACCCCCTTCCCATTGAAATGTTTAACATCATAAACGCTACCAACATTCCAGCCCAAAACAGAATTTGAAAGAGTTTTGTACAAATGAATTCATCACTGAGCAATTTTGAAAACATGTGTCTGATTTTTAAGGCTATTTTTGAATTTCGTGGTTTATCATAGCAACATGGTTGTGATAGAGAGAGTTTTCAGATGCATTCTTTCATTAATAACTAAGATTAAACTCTAATTGGTAAAATTAAACAATTTTAATTAATTTCCTAATAAATAAAAGACATGGATACGCAATAGAATTCAAGGATTCTGAAGTCAGAAGTAAATTTGGAATTAAAAGGCAAGCTCAAAGATTTGAGAAGAAAAAATACTGCTATTTAATTATTAGTCATAGCAAAGTTGGCACATTAAAGAAATACAAAGTATAAAGAAATAAAAAGTAAAGAATATGGAAATTTTGTGACAACTATTAACCAAACAAAGCCTGTGTCATAACTTAAAAGTGAATAAGCCTGAATGGCCGTGGGTCTCCAAAACAAAAGTGCCTCTGTCTTAATTCAGTAAAAAAAAATATTTTTAAGCCACATTTCTCTGTCTTGCATATTTTTGCAAAGCTTTTTTATATGATAAATGTAGATTGTTTAAATGTCTTTATAATCCACTTTTTGAAATTGGTTTCAATATTTTTTGTAAAATTACTTTTCAAAAGTTAAAATATGTACACAAATCACGTTCAAAGAGTGGGATTATAGAGACAAGTAAGTCAGCTACATTTATTGTATAAATTTTTTTAAAAAAAATATTCAACAAAATTTTTTTGCACTTTATTAACCCTTTCAGTCCCAGTGATGCCATTTGGCATCATCACTTTCAATATTTTTTTTCTAAATGTGTATGCCCCGTTATGACATCCAAATACACATTATTCTATTCTTCACACTTTGTTCTATTCGACAATATTTTACATTAATCTCAATAGAAATCAGAACTACTATTTTTTTTATTCAGAAAATAGCTAACAAGCGTTTCACCTGATTTTTGGAAAGTTCACTTCAGTTCCTCATATTTAAAACACAATTTTAACTATTTCGGTTAAAATAATTATTAATTTTTTTTTGATAATATGGTCAGGCACCTTAAAATACATAACTCGAAAGGTTTTAGGTAATATATATTTTTTTATTTTGTTGTTTTCCACAGTTAAAACAATTTTGACATTATTTCAAAAACTATAAAAAAAAATTATAATTATTTTTTTTTTCTTATGGAATTCGTATATTTGACCTAAAATAAGCTTATTTTGTGAATATCAGATGTTTCTGTAGTGTAGTAAATTTTTGGGACTGAAAGGGTTAACACAGGGCTTTGGTTAGAAGATCCGTGGTCATTCAGGCTCATTCCCCCTTAACAAAAATTCACAACTTTATAAGATCAAATATTTTTATATTCTCAATAAAATTTTATTATAAACTAAAGAAACAACTTACAATTTGTGGCTTTGCAGAAAACTGACTCCTCCCTAATTCAGACTCCTCACCACTCATTCTCCTGATATTTCTTGACAATGATGATCCTTTGGGCATGAAAGACATAGTGGGTGATGCAGACTTTTGGGCAACAGGCATCTTCAGAGTACCCAATTTCACAGGTGCCAACTTGGTTCCCCTGCGGTTTTCGAAGTGACCAAGGTCTCGCTTCTTTTCAGGAGCTGGGGAACTTGTTTTAAAAGTTGGAGGCTGCAGAAAAAAAAATGTTTTATGTTGTGAGTGGCAATAGCTCCAATGGTATGGTTTATATTGTTAAGTAGACAAGGGGGGGGGAATACATTAACTGGTATAACAGGTTGTATTTAAGAAACGACAATCGGCTATTTCTCAACTCAAGACTTTTTAACGACCCAACTAGATGGTTACAATCCTTTATATAGAGCAGTAGAAAGTTCTAGCCTAGAAGGTTCTAGAAACTAACTATTTTACATAAATTAAGGAATAACAAGAAACAATTCAAATTAAGGAATAACAAAATTAGGCCATGCCAGGGCTCGATCCAACAAATACTGGTTTGCAGTATTGTTTTTTAGCACTGAGCTACGGCTCCCAAACCGTTCAAGTCTTACTTTGCTCTACAATATTAATTTTACGTCTGGAATTACATATGTATTGAACAATACATTATATTCTAACCTTACTGAAACAAATGTTGTGTAAAGATGACTTTTTAGCAGAACTAAAGCAATTCACTGTTTGTGAATAACATTAAATTGCAGTCCCGCAATTTGGCTTAATTTCTAAAAGCAAGACAAAGTACCATCTAAACTGACATTTTAAAACAACATTGACATTTTGGTAATGCTTCTAATGTCCGAAAGTTAATCGAATAAATAGCAGGAATAAAAAATGTTGCACATAAAGACAGATTTACAGTAGAGGGGGGAAAAGGTCATTTTGAGAGGGAAATTGAAATGACTAATGAAATAGCAGGAAAGCAAAAATGAAAACAAGATAGTTACATCATCTGAAGCAACCTCATTTTATAGAAGTTACAGGAGTGTGTTCAAAATATTTATTTGTTTTTTTACAAGGCACAATTCATTAAAGTGTAACAAAAGACTCTTTGTTTTATCTGAACTCTTTTCACATGTAAATTCTTTCAAAGTCAGTTTCAAAAATATAATTATGTACTGTTATAAAATTGTAATTTTTTTTAAACAAAATAATACAATTTAAAATTATATAAAGAATACTTTCTTGGTAAAGCCCTCTTTGTAATTCCATTAGCAAGAAAAGTAGTAAAGTTAATTTTTACTGAAATCACCTAAAGCAATTCTTTATTCATATAAAATCAATAAATTATTATATGGTTAAAATAGCATTTGCCTTCCTTATTTTTAAGGAATTATTCATAGTTTGTTTACAAAATATTTTTGCATCAAAAAATGTAGATTTACTGTAAAAAATAAATTATTTGAGCACAGTAAGCAAAGAACTAATAAGAAATAATTTGTATTTTTAACTAAAATTAATAATTTTCAGACAATTTCTATTCCATATGCATTACAGAGAACACTGAGATATAACTGGACATATTTTAATGTGATGCAATAAATCTAAATACTATATTATATTATAGTATTAAAATATCTTACAGTATTTTTTCCACTTGTAAGTAATGGTGGGGCATCAGACAGGGAGGAAAGCTAGAAAAAGTGAATATAAATGTTAGTTTAATATAAAAATAATGTATCATTATAAATTATTTTAAATTCAAGATAATTATGTAATCTTTAAAACACAAAATAGTATTGGTTAGACTATCTGCACAACAGACAATAACACAAAATATATGAAAATTTCAAACTCGTGCAGTAAAAAAAAAAGTAGGCATTATGTATGGCCAACTTGCCTATTCCTCAAAGGGGCAATTTTAAATAAACCGTCTGAGAGATAAGAAAATAGCGCTTAAGTGTAAACTTTTTCCACTGCATGAGATTAGAATTTAAAATTTTCAATGAAAATTTTCAAGTCTTTAAATTTTTTTTAAAGTCTGCAGTAGATTTTAATAAAGGACTCTTCCACACTTCTAATGTTAAAATTTGGCAAAATCAAAAAATATATATATACAGGGTGAGGCAAATAAAAGTGGCCCTGGTCCAGAGATAGGAATACGTTGAAATGCTTGGCGAGAAAAATTCTTGAAGCCACCTGAAAGCAGTTTTTGCATTGGTTGGATCGGATTAGCTTCACATTAGAGCTATTCATAGATTAAAGGCGAGTTCAGATCTTAGTTTGCATTGTATGAAGACGTCCCATAATGCAAATTTTGCGTCTTGTAATCAATTTAGAATGTTTCGAATTATCAAAAACAAAAATGTCTGATTCTCTAGGACAAAAAACGACCGAATAATCACTAGTGGGAATTTTTTTGATCAGCTACACAAACCCTGGTTTATATTTTATTTCAACTAGCTTCTTAAACCATAGCGTAGTTGCAGGCAAATAAATCGCCAAGCATTTGCTTGGGCTTAATATTGAAGCAATCAATAGCTTCAGTTGGCAAACCTGTTTTTGTATTGGTTTTTGACTTGGCAACATTTCTATTGTATTCTTATCTCCACCATGGGGCCACTTTTATTTGCCTCACCCTGTATATTTTTTTAATTATTTGTGTTGCTGCAAATTTGACAGTCAGTGACAGGTTTATATGTCTGTATCCTTTAGAGATTTAAAACAGTTTACTACAAAAATTAATTTTAAGAAACATTTTAGTCAAGTTGAAAATTTAAATTAAAAAACTTGAAATAAAAACAAGTTCGTTGGGATTATGGCCAACTGGCAAATCCTTCAAATGACAAACTTTTAACTAATAGGTAATCTTTTTAACTGGCCAAAATTATAAATTTGAAACAAACAATTTACCCAAACGTACCTGGGGTAAGGGGGCCTTGGGGAATCGCCCAGGCGATCGAGATCCATCGTTAATCGAACTCAAGGGACTCTTTAAATTATCAATTATTAAATTAATATTTATTATCATTCACATAAAAAGTGAAGTGGGTGCAGAAGTGAATTGACTTTAAAATTTGTGCAGATAGAATGTGAAATAGCCATGCAAATGCATAATTTAACAAAAGGTTTAAGTTATATAGTGCAAAGGTAAAACCCTTATCAATTTTAAAAATGCTTTTAATAGTAAACTTTTTAAATATTATACTTTATAACAAAATAGATATTATAAATACTATAGTACTCCCCTAACATTCTTAAATAGTTCCGAGGGTAGTTGACCCTCAGTCCTATTTAAGAACTGTCGGTTGAGGAAAAATACATTAAACTAAATAATTTAATTTAGGTTCGGTTAATTTGAATTATTATTGCACAAGAGCTAAACGGGGGCTATTGTCGAAGAGGATTGCAACTAAGAACCACATTCAAGTGATGAGCCGACACCTGAGTAGGCACCCAACGTAACCGTTACTGAAAATTAGGTTTAGATCTATAAAGAATTGCACATTTGTAAATAGATGATATTTGCCTAATAAATATACAATTGCAATAATGCATCATTATTCAATCTTATTCAAACATTAAAAGTTGTATACCAATAAAAAATGCATAAGTTTTTTAGGCTTAGAAAATTGAAACTTGCCAAATAGTTTTGCTGTTTGTTAATAGCATCATGTGGATGATTAATGTTAATAAAAACAAGTCCTTTTTAGCTAAGTTTTAAACTATAAGGATTAAAAAAAATAACCGGTAAAAGCACAGATCTGATTAAACAAAGTTCAGTTAAAAGGTGCCTACTGTATTAACAAAATACCTTGAAAACAATCTATCAAAAAAAAAAATAGCAGATTAAACTAAAACATTTCCAATATTCAGAATTAAATAAATAAAATATAATAATGTAAATCTGAAATATAATTGTCATATAAACTTTTAATTGCATAATATAAAGAAATACTTAATAAATTCCTTTAATTCACAGACTATTCGCTCAAGATTAAATTATAAATCACTCTACAAATTACCAACTGTTGTGGGTGCTATAAAGAAAGCAAGAGGGTGCTCCAAAAGTGCATGACATATTTTCTAATTAAGCTACAGACCTTAAACTCAGACATGCCGCCCTGATTTTGTTTGTAGCGAGCGTACATCCTTGTGTCACTAACTACAAAACATTACATTTGTTTAATTGAAAAACTTTAAAATATGTAAGTCATGCTGGTAATCAATGTTTTGGTCAAATAGAATTACATAGTAGGTTTTCAAAGATAATTATGCAATAAATATATTATGATAAACAGAAACGGGTTTGTCAGTGGTATTTGTATTCCTGACCCTATGCTCCCTGGCTACTTAGCTGTACATCTACTATTGAAATAACTTTTCTTGATCAATAATACATTAAATTTTGAACATTAGGAAAACTATAAACAAACATTAATTACTTTTAATTTTGCAATTAAGGGTACACTGACATGGTGGAGTGGTTATTAAACCAGCCAAACATATTAGTATAGTAAAAAGCAAGGGTTAAACTAAAGAACCGTGGCCAGATATTTTAAGCCAAATCTGGGAACCTCGACTTTCTGGTATTATGGCAATCTTTGCTGAAATTAGCAATGGAAAAGATTCTTATCGTGTCACGTTCTCCATACTGTGGTCTCATTCATTGGTTGTCTCGGCTCACGCCGGGGTTCGATGTCATTCAACCTGGCGATATTTTAGAAAAAATGCCAAATCCCGCCATGATTCTTTAGATTAACCAAAGCGAGAAAGTTCACTATTTGCTCTACAGTATATGTAGCTCCTCAACTGATGTTGCCTTGCTTCATAGTTCACAGTGATACAAATTGTTGGTCAGCTTGTGCTAACACACTAGAGCCACACTGAGTATTCGCACAGTCAGTAGTATTTAATAATTTTAGAAATAACATTGGAAATTATTGCTTGAAAATTTTATTTCAATCAAAAGAAACTCTTTCGTTTAATCAATTAAATACATTTTTGGGTGTGGAGATCCTACATGTGTTATTATCCTCTTTAAATTATCAAACAATTAAGAAAAAATAAAATATATCTTTTACTTTTATGCTTGCATGCTATTATTTCAGTATAATACGGAAATTAAACAAAAAAGCTATATTCTACAGTTTATGAATTAAAAATAAATTTTAAGGCAACTGTCCCCTAATAGAATATTCCATGGAAGTGTTAGGTAACATAGTATTTGTATTTTATGAATACTTTTTAACATTTAAAACAATGACTTATTTTTAAAAATACATTTCATGAAAATTAAAAAACTCTCAATACAAAAAAATATGAACATTTAATATAAAAAAACTTTTATGTCTCATAATTTTATAATTTTGAACTTTTCTTTTAAGCAATAGGAGTTTACTTTTCAAAATACATTAGTTTAAAAAACACGGGTTACCTAATTAGGATCTGAAAGCAAAAACAATACATTTTTGTATCAGGATCTATATATTCGTTTTTATTATCAATACTAACAATGTTAATAACTAAGAAACAATAATTGTTTTGGAAAACCATAACTTATATTCAAAAAGAGTGTAAAATTGATAAGATACAAACTTCTTTTTTTTTTAAATTGTATACCTTAGATTCATATCCACTGGAAAATGAAGAATTTAAACTTCTTTGTCTTTCTTTAATAACAAGGTCAGCATACGCTTGATCCAAAGGATGTACCCATGACTTTTCACCAGTTAAAACATTGCTGTAGAAAATGCGATTTCTTCTGTCGGATCTATAAAAAAAAGTTTGTGGGTTTAAAGCTGGAAAAACAAAGTATTTAAAGATATGAACTTTATTTATTTTTCTTTGAAATATTTATAATTGTTATAGGTTTAAAGGCATTGAGCTAGAAGAAAATTGGAGTGAGATGTGTGATTCACTGAACAGGGCAGTAAACGAGCCGGTTCAATAACAAAACGCAGAGGAATACACGGCACTGCAGCAGAAACGAAAGGGGCAAAAAATCTAGAAACTTGCCTATTTCGCCATCGGGTTGGTTTTCGCTGGTTTTTAGTTAGTGATTCGCATGGTTATTTCTTTAAAAAGTTGGAATATAAAGTTAAAGAAAGTTCAAACTGCATTTAGAAGCCCAAGTCAATATGATAAAGGAGTCTCATACAAGCATTGCATACAAGTGTAGGGAAAATAATCCTTTTCTGCCTGTTTGTTTAAAAGGGTGAGAGTGGGTTTTCGGCTCGGTGACACTTCACTTCAGTTTCCCTTCTAGCACAATGTTTAAAGGATCTGCATACAGTAGTATAGTTTTTTTAAAAAATTATGAATACAATCAATAAGTAGAACTACTATAAAATTGGAATAAAGTTAAACTATAAAAGAAGGTTTTAAACTGGCAGTGGTACAGCTATGATATAATGGCTGGTCTGTTCATTGGCGACTCTTTGAAAGCTTCGAAATTTAACGTAGGGTTGTATGACTATTGAGTTGTATGGAAGAGGAATGAGAGTTGTATGGAAGAGTTGATTAAGTGGAATGTTTGCCACATTTGAGAACCTATCACAAAATTGAGGCCAGCCATATCATAGCTGTTCCCTGGCAGTTTTATAAGAAATAAACACTAGAAAATAAAATTACAAAGGCTGTTTTAGAGAAAAGGTGAATTTTAAAAGGTCAAATATTAAGCAAAAAGTAAAATTTGTGAATAAAGTACAGGACTTAAGAGGTTTCAAGTAAAACAAATGTCAAATCCATACAAGATTATCCAGGGTTCAGGAACACAAGCTGTTAGTCCTTTTTCTGCTATCCACAACAAGTGCTTTTCATTAGCAATGTCAATGCCAATCTGCTCAGCATATGCAATTAAATCTACAAAATAATCATAATTACATTATGAAAAAAATAAACTTAATATTGAACTTATTAATACAATAAATTATTGAGTTAGGACAGAACGGTCAAAAAGTTTTATTAAACCAATATTGTCTATCCAGTCTATTTAAGAAATGCGTAAATATTCAAAATACTCCACAAGGAACTTAAATTTTCACAATAATAAGGCTACAATTGTGTGAATAAATGCTCCAAACTCAACGAAATACAATTTAAACAAAATACAACTTAAATTTTCTCGATTATGAGGTTAGAATTGTGCGAATAGACGCTCCAAACTCAACAAAATACAAACCGTCTTCTTGAAATTCCTTCTCTAAATTCGGGACTTCAACCAAAACTTCTGCTTTCGCCATAAACTGTACAATATGATTAAATATTTAAACATTGTTTAACTAATTACAACTCATAATATTTTATTTTAATGTTGAAACAGATATGTTTCAAAAATTCGTTCAGAATTCTGAAATTTGTGGCTACTGTTTACAAACAAAAATTTACGAATTCCACGGTTTCGGCTAGGTTTTAATAAAGGGAAACCAAATCAGAAAACCAAGAAAAATATTGAAATTCTGGACAAATAAATATAATATTTTAAAAAGTTATAATATTATCTCTCATTTTAATTTGAGCATTATTTTAAAAGAC
>CM043113.1:13330678-13340678 GCA_023701765.1 Hylyphantes graminicola
TTTAATTATTTGAAAATAAACTAATAGTAAAACAGTACTAAACTTAGATTTTTAATTTGCGCCAGGCTCTAAATAAACATTATTAGGTTTTAAAATGTGCGAATGTCTACCTCTGGAGCTGATACTAAGAGAGTAAAGTAATAAAATATATACCAAAACCGACCTTAAGTTTGCAGCAGAGAAAATTGTACTACGCGGAGGAATTTGCGTAAACAACGCGACTATCGCCGAAGCTTCGCCTGCTCCGAATTGGTTGATAATTTGACCCCGATATTCGTGCACCTAAATAAAAAAAACCTGTTACGTCAAAATCGAAGGAAAAAAGTAATTAAAATAACACTCAAACTGAAGCTGAAACTAATAAAAAATAATAAATATTTTGTCTTGAATTAACACATAAATTTGTTTTATTGAATGTGAAATACCTTTTTGCATTCGATTCTCGCACTCAAAAAATGAGAACTATTTTACCCTTTTTTCTCATAGAACATTTGTATACTGCAAACTTAAGGTCGGTTGGACGAACATTAAGGGCAAAACTATATTACGGTGGAAGCGTAAAGCGCGAGCTGAGATCGCCACCCAGCTAATTTACAGGAAACTATTAACGTGAGTTTGGGGGAGAAAAACAATAAGATACGGGTAACAGAAAGATGAAAATTTTACCGGTAACGGCAGCACCGTAGACTAACAAAAATAAAAGAATGGCAAAATCGCTAAGGTTCGATAAAGTGATATTAATAATAATAACAGTAAATATCCGTTTGAAACAATGAAAATAAAAGAAAATACACCAACTTATAATTTTGGGATTTTTCAGTGCATAATATAACTAATAATTTTCATAAATTATTGGGGGGCTCTGCCCCCCTAAACGAATTTTTTTGAGGAGCCGAGGGGGCTCGCGCCCCCTCAGGCCCTATCGGAGTCGGGCCCGCCTATGAGTTGTAGTATGTTCAAAATATTACAGCTAATCCGGAGAAACTCCTGTCTCCTTCAAACGAAGAAGATATTAAACGCTTCAGTGAGCACAAAAACTGTCGGCTTTTTACAGTAAAGACATCTCAGTGTAAACTTTTTTATGATCAATTAAAGGCTCTAAAAAAACATGCATAAAATCTGAAATTCAAAAAAATTCATTAAATGAAAAAAAACAAGGAAACTCTTTGAATTATTGCTGATAAAATTTCGATAGTCTGTGCATCCAGTTTTCAAAGAGGTAATACCAGCATGCTTTTTATTCTTGACGCTTCCGGTTACAACCACAACTGCTTGAAGATAGTTTTTCAGAATTGAAACCGATAAAAAAAATTAACCTAAGAATTTCGATGGGGACAGGAACGCCTGTCAGACCCTGTCACTATGTTGTCCATAGAGCTAGAAACTTTCGAAAAACTAAAGTCCATCATCATCTATAAAATGTATTTAATAAACAATTTGCCGAAAAAAAGGTCAAAGAGAGTGTAAATTTAATTTTAATTTTAGAAAAAGTGACAGATACATAATTACTAATATTTAAAATTATATTAATTATTAATATTAAAAAAATTAATATTTCCTTTAAAAAATTCTTATTTATACTAAAAGACTGGTCCTTATATAATTGCAAAAACCGGAATTTTATGGCAAAGAAGAAACTCCAAAAAAATTTGAGAACACAGAACAATGCAGAAAAATCCGTTACCGTAGTGTGTCCCAAATGTCAATTTTTTTTAGTTTAGGGCATAGCCAACATATTTCTGAGCTAAAAATTACATTCATATTATATTTTAAATTGAACTAATACTGGTAGCTTAACAAATTAAATTCCATTAAATTTTGGCTCTTGATATTTATGTGTTTTTCTCGTCTCCCTAACTATGCCCCTGGGTTTATTTGGTACATTCACTGACCTCATTCCTAAAGTGGTGAAGAGAGGCACTGGATTTGAGCTACAGTGATTCTTCAACCCATGAAACTGTATTGCAGAAAACAGATATTTCAGTTTAGTAGCCACAATATTTTTAGCTAAAATTCACCAATAAGCCCAAAATTAAAAAAAAACTCAGTGAAATTGGCTGCGAGGCTTTATTTGCATTTCTTACAGTCTCCCAGGTAAGGCTAATTTTTTGCTTGATAATTGATTTTTCTTTTTTTTTACTATAAGATATGTTTAAGTGGAGTACAAGAATAAAAAGATCCATTTTTATTAAACTGGAGTTAGTTTCAACATAAAAAAGCGTGAATGTCCTTACCTTCCGTTCCTGACTTCGTGGTCCTTACTGTCGTAATTGATCTTTAGTGATGGAAAAGCGAAACCAGTTTTAAGACTAACCGGTTTTTTTGTGATTTTTTTTTTTTTTCGGTTTCATTGAAAAACAGTTAGTTTCGTTTAGGCCAGTTTAATCCAGCTTCTTCGGCATCGGTGTTTTTAAAAAACTTTCCGTCCCTTATTATAATTTTTTTGTTTTTTACAAATGAGCTTATTGCTCAACTTTTTTTCGTAATTCTAGGACCCTCATAAGCCTTTTGATAAATTTTTTAAAGTGATTTCGAAGAATTAAATTTTAAACATTTTTTTATACGTGGAATATAAAAATTATGGTAAAATTTGTCCAAGAATAATTCTCTTTTAATTTTATGCATTTTTTTCCTTTGTGAGAATTCTTTACTTTTCCTAAGGGGCCCCCAAACAAATTTTTATACAGGGCCCCGCCAAAAGGGGGCACGCTACGCTTTCTGGTCTCTAGCTGGGTAGTTTTTCGTGTATTTGAAGAATGAGCAAAACAAAATAAAAATGATTCATAAAAATGATATTTTGCGGGGGGGGGGGGGGTTGAAAACTGCTTGAAATGCTGTAGATATTTGTGTACGATATTGATAATTGCTCAAATTGCTAGATGGATTAGGCTCATCATCAGCCCCACCCCCGCCCCCCCCCGCCCCCCCCCCCCCCCCCAGATTATCATTAGCGAACAATTACAGTAAATAAGAAAACATTTAAAAGGTGTTATTTTAAAAAAAAGTCCGATAAGTAGCAAGTTTTGACATTAATATTTTTAGCTAAGGAAGCTCGGTTGAACAGCTAAAACAGTATACAATTTTAAAATAAATATTGGTTTTGTAAATAATGGTAGTAATATTTATTTCACAGCTAATAATAAATATTACTTACAAGTCCTTTTGTACAAGGGAAGAAAACAGCAGCAAAACCAAAATCATTGCATCACTCAAAATCTATTTACATTATTAGCTAATTATCTTTTTATAAAAAAGGAATCAAATAACAAGTTATAATCGACACAGTTTGATATGAATATATTTATTTATTGTAAATTTATGAGAAAAAGCATGGTATAAATTAATAAATTTCAGCAAAAACAATTCGTTTATCGAACAGTAAGCCATATCATATAAAAAATATATAAATAAGTTTCATTTGAAAATAATCAAGTTTAAAGTAATGTAAGGAAAGTAACATTTATTATAGATGAAGCAGCATTATCAGCAGCAGTTTAAATTGTGACTTATAAATATTACGCATTTATAACATGGGAAAAATAAAATATTTTACAAAAGAAATCTAGATATTTGTTTATATGCTTTATCAGGAACTATGGTACAGAGATAAATGAAAAACTAATATATATAATAAATTTATATGTGATACTATATATTTTTCTTATAATGATTTATTGGGATCTTTTATTATTGGAACCGTGATTTTGTTTCAGAACCTTTTTTAAATATCAAGTATTTATCTAATTTTACACAAAAATGCATGCAAATAAAATATTCTTCAAAATCTTTATAGTAGGGTGCAATTACAAAACAAAAGAAAATTTATACATTTTAGTCCACAATAACACTCTTATTTTACAATGCTAATCATGCAGATAGGATAGCTAATTAGCTCTATATAATATAGAAAATATTGATTTTGGAGCATACAAAATGAGCGAATATAATACACAAAATTGTCATTAAAATAGAATAAGCCAAATTTATAACGGAGCAGTATAAAGCAAGTCATTTTTTTGAAGAGAACAATAAGCGTTTCAATGGTAAATATCTATTACACAAAAATGTACAAATAAGAATCTCGAACACATTAAACTAAAGTGCAGTTACAAAACAAGAAATATTATATACATTTTATTTCACAATAATACTTTACAATGACAAGGAATATACGGTAAGTAAATAATATATCAAATATCGTTTTGAACATACAACTGCAGTACAATATATACACAAAAAGGGTCATTAAAACGATTAAGCCAAATTTATAATAGGGAGCAATATAAAGCAGTCATTTTTTGAGGAGAAAAATAAGCGTTTCAATGGTAAATATCCATTACACAAAATGATATCAAATAAGAATCCCGAACACATTACACTAAAGTGCAGTTACAAAACAAGAAATAATATACATTTTAGTCCACAATAATACATTTACAAATGCAAGACATTAGGATAAGTAACATATATACCAAATATCGATTTGAACATACAACGAGAACAAATATACACAAAAGGGTCATTAAATACGAAAAAGCCAAATTTATAATAGGGTTAGCACTATAAAGCAGTCATTTTTTTGAGGAGAACAATAAGCGTTTCAATGGTAAATATCCATTTACACAAAATGTACAAATAAGAATCCCGAACACATTACACTAAAGTGCAGTATACAAAACAAGAAAATATATATACATTTTAGTCCACAATAATACATTTACAATGCAAGACATTAGGGTAAGTAGAATATATACCAAATATCGATTTGAACATACAACGAGAACAAATATACACAAAAGGGTCATTAAAACGAATAAGCCAAATTTATAATAGGGAGCAATATAAAGCAGTCATTTTTTGAGGAGAAAAATAAGCGTTTCAATGGTAAAATATCCATTACACAAAATGCTACAAATATAGATCTCGAACAATCCACACTACACTAAAAGTGCAGTATTACAAAACAAGAAAAATATATACATTTTAGTACCACAATAATACATTTACAATGCAAGGCATATAGGTAAGTAAATTATATAACAAATATGGTTTTGAACATACAACGAGAACAAATATACACAAAAGGGTCATTTTTTTAAAACGATATGCTAAATTTATAATGGGGAGCAATATAAAACAGTCATTTTTTGAAGAGAACAATAAGCGTTTCAATGAAAAAATATCCATTACACAAAATGCACAAATAAGAATGTCGAATACATTATACTAAAGTGCAGTTACAAACAAGAAATTTTTACATTTTAGTCCAGAATAATACTTTTTACAATGCAAGGCATATAGGTAGGCAAATATATAACTTATATCGATTTGAACATACAACCAGAAAAAATAATAATACACAAGAAGGTCAATAAAACGAATAAAGCAAGTTTATAATGGAGCAATATTTTAAGGCAGTGTATATGTTAAATTTAAAAATATATATATATATAAATGAAATTCTGGTTTTGACAATAAAAATAAGCATAATATACATTTCGCAGCAAAAAACAAATATTTATTGGTACAATGCAGTATAGTAAATGCATATGAACAGGGCCGTGTGGTGCTATGATGCAAAGAGGCGGCGACCATCAGGCGGCAATTGAGTAGGGGGCGGCAAAATTCGAGTTTCTAAACCTTCATTTTTTTTTTCAAATACTGCTTCAAAAAATTAACTTAAGTATTTGCTAAATCTGTGTAAAATAAATACTTCTAAATCTTCAAATATGGAAGAAAAAGAGCGGCACTTCTAATGAATATCCGAATAGTGAGAAGGAAAATAGGATCTAATACAAGGTTTCAACAGAGAGAGCTAGAGAGGGCGATCTACAAAAAAGCCACTGCAAGGAGACTGCATGTTGTTGTTTTTATTTGGGTTGTCTTGTACAGTTGTACACAACTTGCAACCAGGGCCGTCAAGAGCGGTGGGGCGAAGGGGGCGTCTCGCCGCCCCCCCCCCAAAGTTTTTTTTGAAAAATGGTCATTTGGCAAATTTTCGTAATTTTTATTTTGATACCGAAGTGTAAATTTCAGTGAAATGTGCACACAAATCCGAACACAACGCAAATGCCGACTGACAAAGAAGCTCATTCATCAAACTATGATTATCATTTTTATTTTAATAGCGGACAGTGTAATTATTTAGTGGAATGTGTGTGTACCGATTAAAATCGGGACTCAACGCAAATGCCGACTCTCTACGAAACTCCTGACCTACCTTAAAGTCATTCAGCAAATTTAGAAACGTTATTTGCTTATTTATTTACTACTACCAAACCAAACAAGTCCATTTACAGATAGGTACATTTATATTTTAATACCGACAGGGAGGGAGGGGTGTAATTATTTAGTGAAATGTGTACACCTATCAAAATCGGAACACAGCGCAAATGCCTACTCTCAAACTCCTGACATACCATAAAGTCATTCGGCAAACTTTAAAAATGTTTGTTATTTATATTTTGATACTGAATTGCGAAATTATTTAGTGAAATGTGTACACCTAATAAAATCCGGACACGACGCAAATGCAGACTCGCAAAACTCCTGATAAATCATAAAGTCATTCGGTAAATTTTAGAAATGCTGGCAACTGGGTATTTATATTTTAATAATAATTAGTACGACATTAATAGAAAATTTAGAAATTATAGCACAAAAGTTTGTTAATATTTGTTTATTAATGTTTCACAATGCTTTCAAATAATTTAAATTAAATTGCTCGCTGTTAGATGGCCTTCTATCTATTTTATTCTTTTATATATGAGGATATGCATTGGCGGTTTGATGGGGGGGGGGTAACCCTATGAGATTACTTATACTAGATAAAAAGTTTTTCCCTAAAATAAATGCGTTTAAAAATTTTAATTTAAAAGAAAATGCTTTTTTTGTATAAAAAGTATTGATAATTGAGGTTTACATTTGAAGGGCAAACATTTAAAACCAATATCTCCAACTTAAAACTTAAGTTACTTTTGCCCACTGAAACTTTAACATACAGTATTTACAATTTATTTTATTATAGTTAGCTTCGCGAACCATATAAATAAAAGTGGTTTAAGTCAAAGCAGGAGGATCTGGACTTTAGTGCTCCCTGCTTTCAGTGAGCCGAAAATTATCATTATCAGTGGTTCTCGTCGCATTGAGAAAACCAACTAAAATGCAACTGATGTCAATTACTTCGTTTCAATTTTATGACTAAAACAGATAATTAGAATCTACTACTTTGAACATCAAACTATTATTGACTTAATTTGATTTTTTTTAAAAAACAAATTGAAGACAACATGTATCTTCAAAGCCCAGGTTTCACTCTTCTAGGTTCTACTCAGCACAACACAATTTTTTTTTAATATTAAACTTTTCAAATTATATGTATATATAATGAGCATCACTAATGTAAAAAAAAAATATATGAAATAATTGGGAATAATTAATCATTAGGGATTGATAGAGCACATTCATTAAAAGTTTATCAAAAATGTACCAATTTGGAGATCTGTGACTCAAAAACACCAATTTTATAACAGTTTTAAAAAATCCATTAATGATTGGTTGAAAATTATGATATTGGGTATAGCTTTTGCATAGACAATAGACATCCGAAATAATAATTAAAAATAGCAGCAATTCACACTAGACCTTGGTTCACCAGATAGAGACTTAAAAATCTATCCTGGAACACACCAAAAGCTCAAACACATGACGCGCTTGTTTCCAGAAGTGGGATGGTCAATTGTCCCCTTTTTCCTTCCCCCAAAGCTTGAAAGGAGCAATTTCTACAAAGGGTACCCCTGAAGGAATAAGGTTTCGGGGAAGACTTGTCCCTTCCACTCTGAAGTCAGATAACAAATCTAAATGACTTTACAACCTTATTGGGAATAGTATTGTGGGCTGTGTTTCCCAAAACACAAAAGGTGTCTAGACAAGTGCCACTTAAAGTTACAGTATGGTTCTTTTCTGGGGGAGAACATCCTATGTGTATCTTGACTTCGTATAGCTTCCCACGAAATTTTCTATTGATTGTTCCGAAAAGGGAAAGTCTTTCAAGGAACCGTAGATCGTAGGTGAGCTTTCAAGATCTTTTCTTTTGTCGGAACCTCGACATACCAACCTTTTGTAGTCCAGATGTGTTTTTTAGTAATAAAAGTAGTGATGACCACACATGGCGACACGGTCGGGTCACATAAGGGGGGCGAACATTGGGTTGGGTCCAATTGGGAATTGGGTGGTTGCTTTTTGTTGTTAAACTGCTCGCTCATTTTACCTTTCAATTTCATTACTTTCACAGGCCACTTCATGATCTCTAGAAACCTTGTACTTTTATTTTGTTTTGGTTTTTTAACTTACTTTTTTAAGAGGAGCTTGAGAGACAAAACTTATCGGTGTCCACTGTTTTTGTTTTATTTCGTAGATGCGATGATACTCGTATGATTATCATTATCATTATTTAAACAATCACTCAACTTATCTACCTTCATTTTTGACATATCTTCTAAAACTTAAATTGGAACTAAAAGAAAATCAAATTCTCTTGATTTATACTTTACGAATGTTGCGGCTAACAAAAAAAAAACAAAAAAAAAATGAACAAGAGCATATCGGAAAAAAAATAATGCTTTTTTAAACTTGAACACCAAGAATATCGAGATGAAACTTTAATTGTTCTTTGGAAATGAGGTAAGAATTTACTATTTTTTTTTAATTATTATATAAGTTAATAAACTAATTAAATGTATTATCATTTTAGGAAGATAAATTACATATTTTTTATTAAAAAAATTTGTATTTAAAAGAATATAAATTAATAAAAATAACCATAATTTATAATTATATATAAAAAAGTTAAACGTAAATTTACAATGGAATTGCATGTCAAAGATACTTTTCCATAATTTTATGAAGTCAATTAATTTTTGTTTTGTACAATCATGTAGATATTTAATTATTATTGAAAAATGTATAAAACATCAAATTATTTTTTTATTTAACTAATTACACTTAACTAATATTAACGCACTAAATACGCATAGTTTATATTTATAATATATTATTAAAAATATTTTTATATTAAATAAAAATTATATCATTATTAGTTAATTTACATGAAAAAGTAAATAATAATAGAATTAATTAACTAATTGATTCAAAATAAGTATTTATGTCGAATGAAGATGTAATATGCAGGCATTACCCCATTTCCAAAGAACAAAGTTTATAATTTAAATAACTTGGATTTAAAAAAACGAAATATGCGTTTTTACCCAACAGTTGTGAATAATGTAATATGATTAAAAATATCTTTCATATGGGTGATGGATAGAAATTTTTTCAGTTTTTAAGTTAAAATATAATTAGTATGAAAACTTTTTAAAAAAATCAAGGGCGGCATTTTAATGATTTGCATCATATGAAAAAAACATACCACACGGCCCTGCATATGAAGCATACAGATATGGCGATTGATTTTTAGACATTTCTTTAATATTAAATTAGTTTGATTTATATTATGTAGAATTTTATATTGAAATTATTTACTGTATACATATTTTGTAATATTATTTAGTTTTCGATAAATTTTTTTCTCTTCGCTTTTTCTGGGCATCTAATATTGAGGGTGGATTTCGAATTGTCATGGATCGTGGATATCTCGGATCAATTAGTTCCGGTAAGAGGCAATCGTAGTAAAATGCACTTAGTTGGGGTTTCATGTGGTCAGAAAAAAATACTTTGTCCCGTGGAATTTTCTCTACCTTTATGCCCTTTTTTGTCCACATAGCAAAATAACAATAATTCTTCTCGGCTACTTGAAGTTGCCCCTGAACTTGGTAAAAATATTTATGTTTTTTATTGACTATTATTTCTCCCTTTTTATTGACGATCCAGAAATTAAATTTCTTAGTCGACACGGCTTCTTCGGGAGTCAAATTTTCGCAGGAGGCTCCCGCCTGTGCCGGGCATTTGACCTCGACAATGCCGTCGGTGCCAGTTAGTCCGT